>OZ020269.1:104812485-105344985 GCA_963971225.1 Melieria omissa
TCCACTGGTCGCCCGACAGTACGTTTTCAATTATTATTTGTAAATAACAATATTCGGACAAACAGCAGCAACAACAACAATCATTGCCAGAATCGCACTGTCAACAACATTGAGGCCATTGAACGCTTGGCCCCGCACCTGGCGCTGCGCCATCAACACGCACGCAGCTCGACAAGAACTCATGCGTTAAATTAAAATAAATAAAATATGTACATTTGTATGTACTTTCAATTTGCAGCAAAGTGAAAATGAAAAATAAAAACAAAAACAAAAAAATTTAAATTCAGAAAAACCCAAATCAACAAACGACGCCCACACGACACCTGGCTCGCGTAATTTTATGCATGAAAATGCCTGAAAATTGCAAAAATTTAAACTCGATTAACATAATTTGAGATTAAAGCTCGCGCTGGTTGGAAATTTTATTGAACAATATTTCAACAATTATCTGACAATTACTGCAACGCGTCACGTCCACACGTCAGTTGCGGATGTTCGGTATTTGCAGAAAGGTGGTGCGCTCCGTGACCGCATCAATGTCCGACGAAGGATACTTGGAATCAATTTCATTCTCACCATACAAATAGGCCTCCTCGAAGCCGCCAATCTCATCCACAAACGTCACTACGGAGGCTCTTTCTGTCGATTTGATTGTAAACAAACTTTAAAAAATTCAAAGCAGTAAAAAATACAAAACATCAACCAATACTCACTTGAATTTTCTTTGGATTTGCCATCACCGGAGACGCTGTTGTGACGCCGTCGTGCGCTCTCGTTGCTCGACCTTCTGTGTAGCGCATCGCACGAGCTGGAAATGACTCTAAGGATAACAAAAAACAAATCCGCCCACATTTGCGTTAAACCCACTCGCCACTAATAAAGCAAACTTTTCGGTGCCTCTTACTTTTCTTCACTGGTTTTTATTCGCTCCAATAAATCATTTGTGGGCCTCGGCACCTGACTCAGCAGCGCTGCGCTGTCCGGCTGCGTGCCTGCTGCGCCGCTTTGGCGCCGTTCGTGCTCGCTCAGCGCCTGCGCTTCGTGATCGCGCATGTAGGCTCGTATGAGAAAGTCCAACTTGTCCTCAATGCTGGTAACCTGCGTAAAGTGTGAGAAAGTGTGTTCAAGTCTCTGTGTCGACTGTGTAAGAACAGAGAAGCACCTGTCTTTCAACATTTACAATACGTGACGCCAGACAAATTTTGTTGGCATCTTTGATTTTTGGCGCACGCTTGCCGCCCAATACTTGATCCAGTCTGCAATTGAGAATTGATTTTTTTGTAATTAATTTTTATTGTTAGTATGTATAAGAAGAAGAAGTAGAAGAAAATATGAATTCTGTTGAATTCTAGTTTATTTTAAATATTTATATTAGTGAAACATTAAACAGGATCAGGGTTTTACGACTAAAACAAGCTGAAAGGGAGCTCAAGGAGTTGGATTTGGACAACCTTTACTTTCAAGAAGACAGATGACGAAACAATCGAGTCATTGCGACGTTTCCTGACCGTGTAATTTCGCATTTTGAATACACAAATTGACCGCCAAAATTTTGAATTTTTGTGAATTTCTGGCAAGAGGCCAGAAACGTAGACAGACAAGTCATGGTTTCTTCACCACAACCAGGCGCGGATCCAGAAAAATATTTCGGGGGGGGTTTTAAAAAGTAATTCTTTAATATTTATAAAATGCCTTTTAATTTGTATGTAGTTTTATAGTCGATCCAAATATTTCGAGGGGGTTTCAACCCCCAAAACCCCCCTGGATCCGCCACTGACCACAACCATACACCGGTTCACATATTTCATAAATTTCCGTCATATTTTTTAACAAAAACAATGTTCATACCGACATTTTCTTATTCCCGCAATTCAAGTAATCACTTTGTGAAAAGCCTTTTAAAACAATTGAGACCATAAAGGAGAATTCGTAGAAGCTGCGGGCAATCCCAAAATTAAACTATGAAAAGTATTTTCAAGATTGATGGAGATTACTTTGAAAACATGAATGGACGGGTTCCTGATAAATTAAAACTTTTTATTCAAAAACATAATATTTGGTTTCATATTTTGGTTTTGAAATCTGTAAACAATTTGTGAACAAAAATTCTTTAATTCATAAAAATCGGGTTTGGGTCAAAAGATTTCATCATTTCTGTAGCGCACAATTTTTTTTTACGCACTCCTTATAACAAATACACAGTGCAACAAATTAAAAAAAATCGTTGAATGCTTTTTTACCAAAAGTCACTTATATAAATTTAGCTCTCATGGTTTCCAGGATATTCAAGGATACAATTTTACTCGATTTCTTTCATATCTTTTTCATAAAATTTTTCAGAAAAGGATAATTTTTCATTGACTTCATATTACGCTTTCGTTTTAAAAGTTTCAGTAAGGGGCACTAAGCCGCCATCTTTTTACTTTTTCATCTACTGAGGTCCTCTATCGAATGAGACATGTTTGACCTTGTCCCTTTTTTTAGTGTTGCACTGTGATATCGATGAGTATTTGATTCATTTATTGAAGATTTCCAAATGTTTTTCAAAAAATCAGAACTTATTCCAAACATCCGCAAACAATTTTAACTTTGAAAGGGATCTTTGAAGCCTTCACTGCTAAGATGGAGCCTCAATTATAAGAAAACGTAATGAAAGATTTTGAGAAAAGAAAAGTTAGAAAATTGATCGGAAAAGTTTCCAACCTATGAAAGATGCACGAAATTTATTCTTAACATTTTTATATTAATTTTTGTAGATAATCTCCATGTACTCATTGTACTTTTCCCATCAGTGCTCTGATTTATGTAACCATCTAAATTGAACTCGGTAACTTTCCTCACAAATAATCATTAAAGTGATGGTCTCTCTCTCACGAAAATCTCTGTCCTCCGAGCGCTTGTCTTGACTTACGTAGGAAACAAAGTCGCTTGCGCATTCAAAATGGCTGAAATTTATCTTTCAAAAGAGATGTAAACAAATTCCCAATTTGATGACAGATTCACGTTGAGGTCGAAAACTTTTTAGACTTTTCAGGTCTAACCCAACCAATGGTTCCACTTTACCTTGTCTCCTGGACAGTTTCCGAATGAGCGGAACTTCCTACTTAGGTAAACTTTCAAATTATTAAAATTTAAATTATGGTTTTCTCATAAATTGCTTAGAGTGTTCGAACTTAAAAGCTTCAATGTGATACTTAACAATATAAAAGAGGTGTCAGATATACATAATTCAAAAATAGACTCGGTTCAATACAAGAAATTAGATATGCTGAAAAGTCCTATGAACTTGCTTCAATCTTACCTTGCATGTATATTTTTTACACGACCCAATAAGTCCGCATGTCCCACCGCATACTGTTCCATGACGTCCTTAACGTCGTAGGGCTTCAAGGCCTCCTTGAACTTTCGACGGGCCACCATATATTTGAGCTTAAATATTAATGAAAAGTGAAAGTAGTTAGAGCAAAATGCTGTTTATCTTTAAACTTGATTATAAGATTACATATTTCTTAACTTTTATTCACTTTTTCCAACAGTCTTAGTCTTAGTCTTTTGATCAGAACTATTATGAAATAATAACGATCGATTCAGCATGCATTGCTTTTCATTCTTCATTATTTTTAAGAGATATTCAAGTTCTAAAACAAAAACCGAAGCTTTCATAAACGACTACAAATCACTACGTATGAGTTTTGATAAGAAAAAACAGTGTCTTTAGAATCAAAAGATCTGAGCAAAAACATAATTTAAAAACTGCACAAATTTTGTAATTTAAAAAATTTTAAAAATTAAAAAAAAAAAACTGAACGTATCCTAAAAATGAAACAAAAGTGAATAGGGGGAACTGAGGTATTGAAAATTGTATGACCGTCTATTTCACGATGCTGTTTCATAATGAAAATTACTACAATATGAAGTCAGAAACAATACCCGGTTCCCAATTATACACGAAATCAAAAGGTGGTACTGTCGATTTTCATTTTCAAGAATTGGAGTCGAAGGCGGCACTGTCGACCAGTCCGCAGTCAAGAATTGGCGGGATATTTGTTAATGCAATTTTAAAATCACTACATTCCTTACAAAGGGCAAAATATCGGCCGATATTTATGAGAAGGAGTGTGTAAACTGCAGTCGTGTACCATTTTATAAGAAACACACACAACATTATTTTAACCCGATTCAGCTACTGATCCCTTCTTTTTAGTCCAACAAGTTTGTATCTTACTAAACCCTAACTTGGAACTCACCGTTCTGATGAAACGTATAGCAATTTTGTGATGATTTGTAAGCTTCTTGCAGGGCGGAAAGAACTCAATTTCTATATGAAATACAAAAACAAATAATAAAACCAATATAATAAAATTAAATATACAAAAAAGAATTGTAAAAATAAAATAACAAAATTGAGTATACAATAAACAAATTATAAATATCTCCGAAAATGTGTTTTAAACGATGTGTTTTGGGTTGAAAATTCGAAAAGCAAAAATTTTTCACGATTTTATGACAATTTAATAGGTTTTTTCAGAACAAAAAGTAATCAATTCCTCTCATAAAATTATATCATTTGATTTGCGGGGTTTGCGTAAAATTTTTGAGCTCGATTCCATTTGAAATTATATTTTGCTCCAGAAATTTTTGTATTTGGGGGTTGTGAACCCTGTGTGCGCCACTGGCACCACTTCTTTCAACCATCAAATGCTCTCAACTCTACATACCCGCCTGTTCCAGTAATGTGGTTTTATCGCGCGTTGCTGCCGGCTTGAAGGGTCTCTGAAGTATTTGCGCTTCCACATTCGACGCATCGCCCTGTGACACATGCACCATGGGATTTCGCTGACGACGCATGGTCGGCAGGCGTGTGGCAAAGTACCCATTGAACTTGGGACTATTAAAAAAAATACCAATAAAAATCCACATTATTTCATAGCGTTCTCACTCCAATCCAGCCTCACTTACGAATTGGTGGGACCACTCAAGTGCACTTCGTGTATTTTCCACGTTGCCAACGAGGTTGACTGCTCGTCGGCGGCATAGCAACGCCAGACCGCCTGTATGAGCATAGCTGCCGGCTGGTAGCGGCTAATCATGTGTTTCTGCCGCTGCTGCTGCTGCACCTTCAACGCGAAGCCGCTGCCCAGAATGCCCTGCAATGAATGAACGACTAAGAAATGGAGCGCGCGATCAGCTGGCGACAACCACTCACCGCGGGCAGCGCGAAGAACGAATACGTCAGCAAGGTGACAATGGTGCTAATCAATTTTCCCTGCCATGTAACGGGCACCATGTCGCCATAGCCAATGGTGCACAGTGTAATCTGTTCAGGAACCACGCAAAGGTTTAAATATTTTATTACTGAACAAAAATGTATTGATTGATTCAATCCTTTCTCCTTTTACTTACAACAGCCCACCACAGCGATTGTGGAAAATTACGAAATTGATCATTGACATCCTTCTCGACCAAATACACCGAAAATGCAGCACAAACCAGGCCCAGAAAACCAATATAAACCGTGGTTATTAATTCCTAAAAGAAAATTTTATTCACTCTTTATGCGATTCTTGTTTGACAGCGGCCAGTTTTGTTTGCACTTCAGACCTGTCTGTGCGCATAAACCACACTGCCGAGCAACTTCCAGCTGCCACCACGCCGATCCATGCGCAGCATTCGCAGTATCTGAAAGTATCGCAGACCGCGCATTGTGCTGGTGGCAAAAACTCGTCCCGGCGCTCCCAAGCACAGCGCTATGGACGAAGCCACTATGGTTATGATGTCTAAGAATAGAAAACTCGTTTCATTAATCGGGCGGCATTTCATTGATCTCTGAGCTGCAGTTACTCGCCTACAACGCAAAACGTCTGCGTTATGAATTTCAAGCGTCCCATGCATCCCTGATAGCGCGACCGACAGCCAGATGCCCACAACCTAATCGAATTTGTTTACGCACCAAATTCACAAATTCTTGTGAAATTCTTCAACTCTATTAATTTATTTAGGTTCGTGTTGTTGTCTTACCGTATGACAAACTCTATGCTGAGCCACAGCACAACCACAATCTCCATGTGGTAAAGGGCAAAGACTGCCTGCTCTTGGTAGGTTTCAATTGTGGCAAATATGCTAATGCCCAGACAGGCAAACACCATTAAAAATCTGAAATAAAGTTGGGGGAATTTTACTTAAGCATTTGTTTTGATTTGGCTTATTATTGTTGTTTATATTTTTAATTATTTTTTGCCTTGTTTCTGACTTGATTTGGCTTGATTTATAGAACCCGAATTATATCAGAGCCGGTTAGGACTTTACACTTAACCCTCGAGTTCCCAATTTAAATGCTACTGGACAGAACTTGGACTTAGCCCTTTCGACCCCAAAGTTGCCTGAGAGCAACTTGACCTTTTTCTCATCATATATCAAAAGCGATTGATTTATGGGTTTAATTTAAGTAGGCACCAACAAATTCATATTTTTTAAAGTGAATTCAAAGCAAATGGCAAAAATTTTACTGTTATCCCCAAAATTATTTCCAATAATTTGCAGCGAAATCAGGGAAAGTTTGTATTCTAATTGAAGTCTACGAATTGGGCGCGTTTGATCAAAACCCTGTTTCTTTAAAAATTCTTAAATAAAATCAAAAAGTGATAATTTTGTATTTTTCCATAAATATAAAATAATTTTTCTGTAATTCAAAAATATTGATACAAAATTTATTTAACCCGTTTGAAGCAAAAGTTCTAGCTCTAGAACTTTAACAAAGAGAGGTGGCGACTTCAAATGTCGTGTACACACTTCTTAGAAAAGTGTTTTATGATTAAAATACCAAAAAGTCGTGACACAGGGTAAAATTCGGGGTCGAAAGGGTTAAAATATTTCCATGTTTATTTAATAAATAGTTTTTTTTAACACAAGTTACTAGCAGAAAACTACTTTGAAGAAAATGTTTATTAAATACTAACAAAAAAAGTTTGAACTAATACTTTAATACTTTAAGTGTTTATGTCGTTAATAGCGTCCAACCGAAAACTGAAATTGACCGCAGCCGAAGCAGAATATTCGGCATAAGGAAAATATTAGGCCAAAGCCGAAGCCGAATACTAACGAATTCTAATAAAACTCCTTTTAAGGAAAAAAAGCTTATCAAATTTAGCCGTTTTTTCTCTATTCTTTTCTTTGTTCCACTTAAGAATTAATAAAAGAATATAGACTTATATATATGTACCTTTTAAGGAAAAAATTAGAATTCCGTTTCTAACAAAAACAAAAAAATCTATCAATTAGATTGACATCTCTAATCAGCTATTTGATTAGAGATAATTTTTATCAATCGCAAATTTGAGTGCGAAATATCGATAAAACCCGATAGCAAATAGAGAGCAAATAGATCGAGCAAATTGACTTGCATTACGGGGCGAAAACCTTCGGCTAAAGTATTAAATAATTTTTAGCCGAATCTAATGATTTAAAATTTACTTACATTACAGGGTGAAAACCTTCGGCTAAAGTATTCGACTATTTAGGCCGAAGCCAAAGATTTATAATTGGCCGAATAGACCGAATACCGAAGTCAAAGACTAATATTCGCTGGGACACTAGTAAAAACCAATGTGACCTTATTTTTTAGGCCATAATCAGCCAGAAATCACTGAGCCGATGTAGATAAAATAAGTACCAAACGATTTTTTTGTATGGGAATAGTGCATAGGCTATATAAGATTGGCCACGCCTACCTCTAACGCCCACTATGATAACAAAACTCATCTATGGTAATCTTTTGTAGGGCCTTGTGGATATTAGACCATTTGGCGTGTCACTGTTGTAAGCATAGGCTACATAAAACCGGCCACGCCCCCTTTAAACTCCCACTAAACACTCAAAGTAACAGTGCATGTCTACAAATCAATATTGATATCAGTTCTAATTCTCTAATTCATAAGGTAAACATAGGCTATAAACATTAACCACGCCCACCATAGCAACACAAATCAGCTATTGTATACTTTGTAAGCCAATGTGGCGCTTAATTTTTATCATAATTACTTAATTTTAAAGGCAACAAAATTTTACCTTATTTTTGTCTTTACTGAAAAGAAATTAAACAGTTAAATGTCTTAAAGCATTTGAGGGTTAATGAGGCGCTAACACAATAAATAAATAAAAACTTCCCACAAAATCAACAAGTAAGTGATTAGTAAATATGGCAGCGAATAGTTAGTATCTCGATATCCACAAAGAATATATGGACAGGACATCTTGTTGAGTCCTTCTTTTATTAAGCTGCTCACTGAAGTCATCACAGTACAATGTGCCTTATGGTCTATACTTGTAAAATTGCTCACTCTGATACGCAGATATCAGCATCTGTGTTAATCAACAAGAATCATGACGATAGAACACTTTCTATGGCATTATCCAACACTACAGAACATCGTTGCTGGTTTTTAGAGTCCAGTCTTCTGTCTAACTATTGAATTCTGGATAAATCCATCTCGATTAACAGTCACAGTCGTAATATAACACAGGCGTAATATTTTAATGACTTAAAAATTTGAATAAATGAATACGTAATAATTTTAAGTTTTTGAGGACTGGAGTTTCCAACAATTAGTTAATTAATTGTTAATTAATAAAAAATTTCCAAACAAGTCGTATTGGTTTATTGACTGGCAATCGGATAAGAAACAATTGAATAATTTGGTGGCCAAAAATTAACCCAGTAGGCAAACCAATTAAACAAAAAGTAAGTCAGAAAATAAATAAGTAAACCTGTAAGGTAATCAGTAAGTAAACCAGTTAATAACCCAACAAGTAAGTCAGTAAATAAGTTAATAACTAACCCAGTAAGTAAACCAGTTAACTAAGAAGTAAGTCAGTAAGTAAGCTATTAAGTTAAGTAATAAATAGGCCAGTAAGTAAACCAGTTAACCACAAATAAAGTCAGCAAATTAAGTATTAATCAGTATGTAAACCAGTTAGATATCCTTTCAGTAAGTCAATTAATAACCCTACAAGTTTTCTGGCTTACTTATAAGACAATAATAAACCCAGTTAGTAGACCAGTCAGCTATAAAGTAAGCCTGTAAATGAGCCAATAGTAAACTAATAAGTAAACCAGTTGGCTGCGAAGTAGGTCAGCAAGTAAGCTATTAAGTAGTTAGTTAATAAGTTAACCAGTAAGAAAGCCAGTAAGTAAACCAGTTAGTTGGCCTTTAAGGGAGCCAGAAAGTAAGCGAGGAAAAAAGCCAAAAATTACACCAGTAAGTAAACCAGCTAACCAAAAAGTAAGTAAGCCAAATCATAATCCAACAAGTAAGTTAGTAAATAAGTCAATCATTAACCCAGGAAGCAAACCCGTAAGCCTGTAAATAAGCCAATAGTAAACCAGTTAGCTACGAAGTAAGTCAGTAAGTAAGCTATTAAGTAAAGTAGTAAATAATAAGTTAGCCAGTAAGAAATTCAGTAAGTAAACCAGTTGACCTCAAACTAAGTCAGTAAATTAAGTAAGTAAACTAGTTAGATATCCTTTAAGTAAACCAGTTAATAACCCAACAAGTAAGTTAGTAAATAAGTCAATCATGAACCCAGAAAGACAACCAGTTAACCTTGAAGTAAGCCTGTAAATAAGTCAATAGTAAACCAGTAAGTAAACCAGTTAGCTACTAAGTATGTCAGTAAGTAAGCTATTAAGTTAAGTAAACCAGTTGACCTCAACTTAAGTCATTAAAATAATAAGTAAGCCTGTAAGGAAGTCAGTAAGTAAACCAGTTAGATAGCCTTTTAGTAATTTAATAATAAACCCAGTAAGTAAATCAATTAGCCATAAATTAAGCCAATAGTAAACCCAGTAAGTAAAACAGTTAGCTCTTAAGTAAATCAGATAGTAACCCAGCAAGTAAATCAGTAAACCAGTTAACCCAATTAGAAAGCCAGTCATTAATTTTGTGAATTATTTTTCCTTTTCGCTTAAAATTTCAATACTCTGTGGATTTTGTTTTTAGCCAAAGATATCTATGAGTCAGTGGGAATCTAATCCTTAATCCCTTCATTGGGTCATTTAAATAATGTCTACAAATCTCATCTTAGATCTTCTTAACAGCTAGAAAAAACAACAACTGAACTAAACTTCATTTAACCCTTTCGCTATTTTGTTGCCTAATGGCACATGCTACTTTGTGGACGTCTGCATCCTCTATGGTTGTAAGAATCGATTTTTTAGTTGGTCATTAGAATATTTTGAAGTTTTATATCAGCTGTACAACTTTGCTTCCGCCGTTTTCCGATAGGTGGCTGTACCGGCTGAGGCTGGTTGAAATACATAGATGGTAATGCCTTTAAAGTGAGTGTGGACAGTGCCTAACGAATTGTCATCGCCGTTTCAGTGACAGTTGTTCTTGTTTTCGTATTATTCACGCTCGAAAATGTCCGTTTATGTGCCCAATTCTCGCCATTTGCGGGAAGTTTTACTTTTCTGTTACAATTCGAAAAAAAATGCAGCTGAAGCACATCGAATGCTCTCAGAAACTTACGGTGATGCTGCTCTGAGTGAAAGAACTTGTCGGGAGTGGTTTCAACGTTTTAAAAATGGAAGAGCGACATGACAAAGTCATCCTGCAACACGACAATGCTCGGCCTCACGTCGCAAAAGTGGTCAAAAAGTACCTGGAAACGCTGAAATGGGAAGTCTTGCCCCACCCGCCGTATTCCCCAGATGTCGCCCCTTCTGACTTCCACCTATTCCGTTCGATGGCACACGGCCTGGCAGATCAACATTTTCAATCCTTCGAAGAATTGGAAAAATTGATTGCTTCATGGATAGCGTCAAAAGAGGACTCCTTTTTTCGAGCCGGGATAAGAAAATTGCCGGAAAGATGGGAGAAAGTTGTCGCTAGCGACGGACAATACTTTGAATAATACATCTGTAAGCACTTTTTCGCAATAAAGCGTTTAATTTTGGAAAAAAAACGGCGGAAGCAAAGTTGTACACCTGATAAAAAATACGAAATCAATCAACTGAATATTTAAGTTTAAAGAAGAGAAATATACACGTTTTTTATTGGTATATCTTGACATAGTAAAGGAAGAAGAAGCAGAAAAAATTAGAGAACTTTTGCTTTTGAGAACTTTGCTTTTTTTGTTTTAATTTTGGCCGAATAAATTAAAAAATATTCACATTTTCGTTATGCGTAAAAATTTAAACAAAGCTCATAGCTTAGTTTCAATATGCTTTCATTTGATTTGACAGTACTTACACCATTGTGTGATAGAAAAATGCTGTCCATCCGCGCGGTCTCTCCAGGAAATTATAGATGAGTCCTTGTCGGCGGGAGCGTGCGTTGCGATGAGCGCGTGTGTAGTGCAATGGTTTGCCCAAAAGTGACATTCGTGGTAGAAATAGTCGATCTCGTCTGGGATTTTTCTTCGACTTGCATAAGCTGAAAAACACAAAACCCATTTCGGCTGGTTTTCAAATTGAAAATGTATCCAATGAAAATTTTAATGATATATAGGATTAGTTAGTACTTTTTTTTAGCATTAGTAAAGCAATTTTTTCGCTCTGCCAAATATTTCTAAATAATAGCAGCAAATTGTTGATGACCAAAACTTCATTTTTAATTCAAAATTGTTTACATGAGCCGGGGACTTTTTTCACTGCGTATTCACTTCACTTGCCTGAACTGAAATGTCTCAAAACTTGTATTTAACTTGCCTTAATTTAAATTTCTTGTCATAAAACATGAGACACTCGTTGTTTTCATCCATTGTGATGCAGGGATAACCCAATCAAACAGTTTCACATTCAAAATACTTAAAAATTCTATAAAACTCTCACAATTCGAGCACCAAATATTCAATGTAAAACTTTTTTAGTTATTTAATTTTAGAGTCTTGCACGTCAAATGCTTGGAATCGAAATGAAAACCAGTTATGGCCAATTATTTCCATAGCGAACCCAATCGAACCCACACCTCAAAGGTTGCCTTTGTTTCTTCTTTCGCGAAATAATTTTTATGATTCAACCGCCAGGAAAGATAATTTCAATTTATTAGCATCTTCACTGCCATTTCATTCAAATGCTGAAATCTATACTTTTACGACTATCGCTGTGCATTGGGACTCTTTCGTTTTGTTTTTATACAATTAAAATCAGAAAAGGTGGGTCAGTAAATTAAAAACAGTATTATCGCCACACCGCATAGAACAACATGTGGAACGACGCGCCGACGCTTCTTCGCAGTAGTCGACGCCCGTCAGCGCGGAGATAGCAGCCTGTCACCTTTGGGTGTCAGTTGCTTGCTGGAGCTGCGCCTTGTCAATTACTTAATCAATGCTCATAAATCTGTCTGTAATCGTTTTACAACAATGATGACACAAGACATTTTTGATTACCAAAGCCGTATGAGACAAGTTTAATGCCCACAAGCGGCCTAAAAGTGACACATTGGGTGGAAATATTCGTAATTGGGGACAAACTGACTTATGCCGTGTAAGTGAACAAAACACGAGTGATATATAGAAGCCAGAGTTTCAATAATTCAAATTGTAAGAAATCGAGAATATAAAAAAAAAATATTTATTTCATAAAAAATATGTATAATACGAAAATTTGTCGTTACAGAATCTTCTATAAAATTTAGGAAATACCAAAAAATAATTCAAGAAAAATTCAATTATTAAATTAAATCATGAATAATTGAAATTTAAAGACAAAATTTAATTTTCCTTAAAAATTAATGTATAAAAATTAATTACACGAAGAAATTTTTTCAAAATAAAAAAACCAATCATTTTAACTTTTAAAAAATCTCTTTTTCTTTAAAAATTTATTTATTATTTGAAGAAAAAAGGCAGTTTAAGAAAATTTAATTTTTTGGTATTCATTTTGTACTGATTTTTTAATTTTATTTTTATTTATAAAACTGAAATGAACTAGGAAATTTTGAACAAAAAAAATAAAGGAAAAAATAAACTCTGTCATTAAATATTAGTTTATAAAACGTAAACAAAACTAACCATTTTTAAATTTAAATTTTCTTAAAAAATTCATTGAAAAAAATTTTAATATTAAGGAATTCAATCAAATCAAATTTATTCATAAAAGTTAAACAAATCTATGAAATTTTTCAAAAATTTAGTTTTTAATAGCAAACTCATTTGCAGGATTGAAGCAAAACTATGAAATTCTTCAAATAATTACATAAATTTTTCGTTAAAAATTCATTAATCCATTTTAAGCCAAACTAAGCAATTACGGAAAAAAATCATTTAAGTTGGTTTTAAAAATGGTTAACACATTCAATTTTTCATTAATAATTAATTTTAAACTGGAAACAAAACTACAAAAACTAAAAAATTTTTGTTATAACTCTAAAACAAACAGGAAAATTAAAAAAAAATAATAATTGACAATTAGTTATTCATTTTAGCCAAATTTAACAATTACAAAAAACTCATTTATTAAGTTCATTAAAAAAATTGCTAAACATATTTAATTTTTCATTAAAAATTTATTTATAAAATTTAAGCAAAACTACTTAATTTTTAGAAAATGAAATATTTCTGTAAAAATTAATTTATAAAAATTTAAATTTTAAAACTAAAAAATTCAAAGAAAAAAATTGCATACATTTTATAATGTGTGTGGAAAACTTAAAAAAAATTTAAGAAAACTAAAAAAATATTACAATTTTCGTTAACAATGCATTTTTAACTTTTAAACAAAACTAGAAAAAGATGTATGCTTAAAATTTTTCAACACTAATTTATTTCAACAATTTTCAAGTTGAAAAGAAAAGAAGAAGAAGAAAAGTAAAAATTTACGTAAAAAAGTACTTGTAAAACTTAAAAAAAAAATTAAGAAAACATAAAAAATATTTTCGTTAACGATGCATTTCTTAAATTTAAACAAAATTAAAAAAGTTGTATATTGAAAATTTTTCTATACAAACTCATTTATACAATTTTCAAGTTGAAATAATTAAAAAAAAATTTAAATAATTTACAAACTTAATTATATAGGGTGTTTTTTTTAGAGGTATAGAACTTCGAATTGAAATAAAACACAAGAAAATCGTTTTAATGTCCATCAATTTGGCTTTATTGGATAATTTGTAGGATAATTTTATGCCATTAAGTTTTAAATATGATTTCGGGCATGTGGCCGCCGCGGCTGGCTCGAATAAAGCCAATTCTACAGGTCCAATTTTTAAAGTTGATGGACAAAGCTCCAATTGCTGTGCACGGTGGCGAATCGATTCATTCGGGTCCTCTTCAACATTTTGCTCTACAGCGGCAATTGTTTCTTCGGTGCGCACTGTTCGACGTCTCTGCGGATGCGTATTATCACATAGAGTAAACGTAGTGCGAAAACGACCCATGGTTAACCGATGGATGGACCGATTTTTCTCTGATGGACAATTATGTCGACCATAAAATGGACGGAGCTTGCGGTAAACTTCGCGAACTGAACCATTATTTTCGAAATAAATTTGCACGATTTGCAAGCGTTGTTCTTTTGTCAACCTGTTCGTGATGAAATGGCAAACCAAACTGAACATAAATGACATTAGAGTTGCCAGATTTGACCACAAAATGCCAGTTTTATCTCTATTCGAAAAACAAACCTCTAAAAAAAACACCCTATACATTAAAAGAGATAAACAAATGAACATTAAAAAATAATAATATTTTAATACAAAACTAATAATTGCAAAGGGTAAAATCTTGTTAACTATGAAATTGGAACCCAGCCAACTCAACTAAAAAACATTAATTAAAATTGAATTAAAAGAAAATTCAAAGTATCGGACAAACAGTACAGCAAATGTAATTTTGAAAAAAAGTCACTTCATAAAACAATAAATTTTAACTAAATACAAAAATTATAATACTCTCATTAAAAAAAAAAAGAAGAAAACGCGCCGAAGAAATATGTTAAAAAACTCTTATCAGAAGAGAAATTGCAAATCACCCAACCCAACACAAACAGAAAATTAATGCAAAAGCATATTAAACTAAATATTAAAAAAATTCTCCTCATATAAAGTAAAATAAAAAATCCAAAGAAAAAATTGAAAAAAAGTTCTTGTCAGAAGTGGGATTCGAACCCACGCCCTCAGAGAGGACCAGAACGCTCCGAATGTATACCTTCGTAATGAAGGCAAGTTTGCACTTGAGTCTGGCGCCTTAGACCGCTCGGCCATCCTGACACTTGGCAACTCGCTGCCAAAGTGTTCACTTGACTGCCACCACTAACGATTTAGTGGCTCGCTAATAGAGACATCAAATCATTTAAAATATAAATCAACAAGTCGACTGCGCACCTCGGCGACAAAAGTATTCGCCATTAGCTCGTGTTGTGCGACGTGTCTAGACGCGTGTAGCTGCTGCGCCACAAGCATTCTTGAGGGCATTTATCATCGGATTGTTAAGACGTCATTAAGCATATAGTCGAAGGGATTTGGACATATACATATACCTATATCTATTATATACTACTACTATTACTATATATATTTATACTAATTAAAATTGTTTACTTACCCCTCATGCGCACCAACAAGTCCGCCAACTGAGTTCGCCAAACAAAAACACACTTTGCAAATATCTCTCTCTTCACTTTCAAGTTGCTTTCACTGCATTTGCACTTTAAACGCTGCTCAAATTGTTGTCTGGCTTTGTTCATTTAGCAGCCAATGGACGCGTTGACAAGCCGAGCGCCTTGTTTGAGCAATTCGATGCGGCCGCTCTCTCGCCCACTATGCAGCCAGCTATTTCGCTTTTGCTTTTTGCTTTATGCGTAATTTTAGAATATAAAAAAACGTACACGTACGTTATTCAAACGCAGAGAAAACAATTGTTTAGCCACAAAATGTTCCAAAAATGTCATTTGCATATTGCTGAAAAACGCCAACACCGCCCACGCACATCATTTCACGCATGCAGACAAACACACACATGCCACATACAAATTGTCTCTTGACACTCATGGTAGAAAAAAATTAAAATAATTTCGAATATTTCAGACAGAAAAAATCTAATTTTAAAAATGCTAACGAGGAATTTGCAAAATTATAAAAACAAAAATAAAGATGAAAAGTGGAAAAACAACAAAGCGAATTTTAATATTTAAAAAAAAATCTTGTCAGAAGTGGGATTCGAACCCACGCCCTCAGAGAGGACCAGAACGCTCCGAATGTTTGTACCCTCGAATTGAAGGCAAGTTTGCACTTGAGTCTGGCGCCTTAGACCGCTCGGCCATCCTGACATGTGACGGGTTGTTGTCAAAGTTGTCACTTAAAGCAAAGCAGTACATGAGATGAAAAATACAGTCCATTTCACAACTATATCACCACTTCATTTTTGTAAGTGTTTTGTAAAAGAAATCATTTCCAGTAAAATTGCCTATTGTGTTTTATTAGTTATCTGAAATTACGTATATGTAAAATTAAAAAAAAAAAAATAAGGCTGTTACATAGATAATTATTGACAAGTTTATTTTTCTACTATTTCATAACTATATCACCACTTGCAATATTTGATTTTAATTAAGAGTAAACAACTAACGAACTGCAAAATTGTTAACTCAGTAGCTCGTTGGGCCACCCCTATTTTCCAGCAACGCGGCCAGTCTATTTGGCATGCTATCCACCAGCTTCTGGAGCGTTTCCTGTGGAATATCAACCCAAGCCATTTCTATTGCAGCTTGTAGATCTTGCACGTTACTAAACTGCCGGTTATTAGCATAAACCTTCCGTACTAATATTCCCCAGAGGTTTTCCATTGGGTTTTGATCTGGTGAACATGCAGGCCAGTCAAGAACATCAATTTCGTGGTCAGAAAACCACTCCCTTGATACTCTGCTCACGTGAATAGCGGCGTTATCCTGCTGGAAAACCCATTCCCCCTCACTGCGGTTCTCTAAAAAGTGCAGGAGATTATTCGCAAGGACTCTGACGTACTTTTCACTGTTCATCCTAGTTGACGGAAAGGCTAATGGCAGTGTTGCACACGATGAAAACCCACCCCACACCATTAGACTTCCTCCGCCAAAATTCCGTTTCGAGAAGTAAAGTGGATCCTTGCGAAGATCTCGCCAGTAGTACTGGAAACCATCTGGACCATCCAAATTACATTTTTTCTCATCTGAAAAAATTACCTGAGAAGAAAGCGGTGATAAAATAACACGAAATTAAAAACATGTTTCTTGAATACGTACCTTGGTCCAGTTACGGGTCAAGTTTTTTCGTGCAAATCCTAGACGAGCGTCGATATGATGTTTGGTGAGTCTTGGCGTGCTCTTCATTTTTTGATTTTGAAGGTGCGGGCACCTTTGAAGTGCGCGAAAAACCGTAGGCAGTGACACATTTAATTTCAATTCATTCCGCAACTGTCTTAAGCTTTTGGTAGAATTGCTTGCAGCTCGGGCAATTCGACGCTCATCTCGTGGTAATAGTTTTTTTTTGGGGCCGCCCATTTTATTTGTGCCATAACTATCGGTATTTTTCAAAAAATTTGCGATTGTCACGTGATTACGTGCCAATTTGCGTCTAACTTCGCGTAAGGATAGCCCAACTTTACGAAATGCCTTAATTTTGCCAATTTCCTCGACCGTTAAATATTTTCCGCGTGGCATTTCGTGTAACGAATGAATAAGTATAATTTACAGCATTACAATGTCGAAAAAAATTGTTTTGACAGCAAGAAAAATGAGTATTTGATTAGTGGTGATATAGTTATGAAACAGTAAAAAAAATATTTTTTTTGAAACTTATATGAAACAATGGTGATATAGTTATGAAATGGACTGTATTTATAGAAAGAATTTTGAAATTGATTGAATATAAAATTAAATTATATTCTACTAATAAATGTCTTAAGAGTTTCCAATTTTAACAAAGCAGCAAATATTAAAATTGCTTAGTTTATTTATATCTCTTCAGAACAGTTAGTTAGTTTAGAGCGCTCCATGCGGCAGCTTTGTAAACTGTGAGCAGTGACATGAACCGTAGAAAACAAGATTACAAAGGTGTTGCCAGACTAAAGAAATGTGTTTGCTAATCTTTAAAACTTTTGAACAAAACACTTTTTAGAAGAGATTTTTTTGTATTTTAATAAGTCTTTTGAACAAAAATTTGTCTTTTAAAGAAAGCCATATCTGTTTCAGAGAATTGACTTGTTGAAAAGTTATTATAAATTATGGTAAATTTGTTGTAGACAGGCTGATTTTATTTGTATATTTTATTACATTTTTTATATAATTGCGCTGTTTACTGTATGAAAATTCTAAATTGATTTCACATTCAATTGAACTATAAACGAAAAACAAAAATAATAGCCGTATTCACGATCTGTGGATTTTGGTCTTGTATCGTGTATTCTTGGTTTTTGTAGTAAATTTTGTATCTTTACAAAAACAAATACATGCAACTGAAAGTAAAGTCATGTCTGGGTATAGTGAACCCCTTATATAGTGAACATCTCGATAGTGAACATCCAAATTTTGCATCGAGCCTCTTAATGTGGAACCAAATTTTCAAGCAAAAAACAAAAAGTGTTTTTTTTTAGCAAATAAAATGAGTTTTTGAACAAAACTGTTAACCTTGATATAGTGAACAACCTCAATATTGTGAACAGGCCTTGCACCAGACACCACTGTACAACCAATTTACCAAATTTACCATCGAAAACCCTATTGTAACATTGCATAGTATTCTGTATTTTCTTGATAGTGATCTCACTTTACAGATTCTACTATCGATAAATTCTTCTACTCATAGCAAGTATTTAAATTTAATTGAATTTCCGTCAATTCTTACCAAACTTGTTCTAAGGACACTTAAATATAAATTTTCATTCTGAACTGCGTTCGAATTTATGCTTTTTTGGATGGTTTGCTTATTCCCGGCATTGTATACTTGCGCGTATTAATACAAATTCTTTAACCTTCACACTGTCACAAATTTTTATATACGGAAACCGTCACTATTAACATATGTTAATATTTTTCTTCTCATCCGTTTTATAAAGACAGTTTTCATTTTTTGAGCTAAGTTGATAAGCAAAAACATAAAATGGACTGTGCTAAAAAGATTTTAGGTTCACGTGTGGAAGGGGGAAAAGGGATGAATGGGGTTTCAGCCCCTACAATGTGGGCGAATTTGTTGCTTTTTTTAAAGAAATGCCATAAAAAGTGCATTTGCAAATATATTTTCATCAAATTTCGTATTTAAGACTTTTAGGTAATACTACATCACATATCCAAATTTGAACGAGATCGGTCAACTATATCATATAGCTGCCGTAGAAACGATCGCTCAAAAATGCGATTGGTACAAAAGGGCTAAATTGGTAACAATTGGTGCATTTTCAAATATATTTTCATCAAATTTCGTATTTAAGACTTTTAGGTAATACTACATCACATATCCATATCCAACTATATCATATAGCTGCCATAGAAACGATCGCTCGAAAATGTGTTGCATTGCGATTTGTACAAAAGGGCTAAATTGGTAACAATTGGTGCATTTGAAAACTGATAGTTGGCCGATCTCGTTCAAATTTGGATATGTGATGTAGTATTACCTAAAAGTCTTAAATACGAAATTTGATGAAAATATATTTGAAAATGCACCAATTGTTAGCAATTTAGCCCGTTTGTACAAATCGCAATGCAACACATTTTCGAGCGATCGTTTCTATGGCAGCTATATGATATAGTTGGCCGATCTCGTTCAAATTTGGATATGTGATGTAGTATTACCTAAAAGTCTTAAATACGAAAGTTGATGAGAATATATTTGAAAAAGAATTTATGGCATTTCTTTTAAAAAAGCAACAAATTCGCCCACTTTGTAGGGGTTGAAACCCCATTCATCCCTTTTTCCCCCTTCCACATGTGAACCTAAAATCTCTTTAGAACAGTCCATTTTATGTTTCCGCTTACCAACTTAGCTTAAAAAATGAAAGTTGTCTTTATAAAACGGATGAGAAGAAAAATATTAACATATGTTAATATGTAACCAAAATAGGGGTAAAAATTTGCATTTGTAAAAAAAAGATGGAAAAAATTAAATTTTTAGTTTTCTGATTACATATATAGAAAGAGGTTGACAAATTGGCCACTGAGCCGAAGCCGCATGAAAATCGGACTTAAACCCAAAAAGTTATAGCAAAATCAAAATTGAAATATTAACATATGTTAATTGTGACAGTGTGAAGGTTAAAATCAAAGTATAGCGGAATTTTTAACTGTACCAACAATTTTCATCTCTAACAGAATGTAAAGAAGATCAGCTGTTTTTGCAAATACTAAGTATTTACAACGAGGTCGTTCACGATCTCATGTAATGTTTGTTAAGTTTTACCAAATTTACAACAAAAATCACAGATCGTGAATACCGCTATTGGAATTTTGTTGTTGTCACTATGTTATGAAGTATTTGATAAAAAAATAAATACAAAATTTTCATTAATATCGAAGTGGTATTTAAAGTGAGAACATTGCATTGGACTTCTAACTGATAATTAGAAAAAATTATTCCTTTCTGACATTTGAGGCAAAACATATGATGTTTCAAAAGTTCCAGTAAGGGGCACTAAGCCGCCATCTTTAAACTCCATTAAAAAAAAAAACTCGAACATCCCGGGAAAAATCCCTTGGCACTTTTTCTTCTGAGGTCCTCTATCGAAGGAGACGTGTTTCATCCTGTTCCTTTTTTGAGTCTTGCACTGTTCAATTTATGATTTTCTTGTTCAAGACGCTCCTTGAGTCTCAATTTTTATAATTTTTTTTTAATCACTTTTGAAAATTTTTATTTCAATTTACTTGAAATAAAAGATAATTTTACAAAAAGATTTTTATCTTAAATCACACTTTTGACACATTTTTTAATCAATATTTTTTACATTTAGCTTCGCGTTTTATTTCCAACAAAACTTATTTCTTCTAACTGATAATTTTTTATTTGCTTAGGTGATATTTTCATATTAAATTCCACTTTCGAAACATTTTTTAATCAAAATATTGAATATTGAACTTTGTATTTCGCTCGTAACAAAAGTTTTAATTCGTTTATTTGAAAGTCTTGCAATGAATTCAACTCTGATACATTTTTAACAATATTTTGATTATTTAACTCCGCAAAATAAATAACAAAAAATAATTTATAACTAATAATATTTCAATAATTTTTGTGTAGAATTCTTAATGCTAAGTTGAACCATGAAGTAAGATTAGAAATAAATAAATAATCAAATCATTTTTATATTAATATGCATTACAGTTGTGTCTGGGTATAGTGAACACCCGATATAGTGAACACCCAAATTTTGATATGGAGTCTCTAAATATTGAAACAAATTTTAATCAAAAAACACAAAGTGTTTTTTGGGCAAATAAAACGAGTTTTTGAACAAAAATGTTAACATTGATATTGTGAGCAGGCCTTGCAATAATTAGTTCACTATATCCAGACACGACTGTATTTTGAAACATGAATTCATTTACATTACTTGGATAATGAAATATAATTTCTAATTGATTGTATTTTTCACTATTTATTTTCAATCTTATGGCATATATTAAGTTTAACAATTCCATACACAAAGCATTCATACAAAAAAATTATTATTGGTTATTTTTAGCGCTATGAATAAAAAAAACATGAAAAGTGGAAAAACAACAATGTGAATTTTAATATTAAAAACAAAAAAACTTTGTCAGAAGTGGGATTCGAACCCACGCCCTCAGAGAGGACCAGAACGCTCCGAATGTTTGTACCTTCGAATTGAAGGCAAGTTTGCACTTGAGTCTGGCGCCTTAGACCGCTCGGCCATCCTGACATGTGGTGCTGTCATGGCAAATGCTTAACATAACTATTATTAGACTTGGAGAAGAGTTGTTTTTATCTGTTAACATCAACATTTACATATGTTATTCCCATATTAGATAACAGTATTGGAATAACAGCCATCATAGCTGTAAAAACGTATCTAAATAACCTCGATTCACGGCTTGAAATAAGTACTTGTGAAACAACAATTCATATCCCATATGGTCTAGTGGCTAGGATATCTGGCTTTCACCCAGAAGGCCCGGGTTCGATTCCCGGTATGGGAAGTTGTTTTTTTAGTTTTATTTTTTAAATCTTTTAATTTTTTTTCTTAAATTAAATAATTTGCCAGCAATATAAAGAATAGAGAGGCAGAATAAATGAAAAAATTACTATATTCTATGGAATATTCCTCTAAGTTTATAATCGACTATAACTTGGCTTTCATTTAAATCTGTTCTAGTTTTTTCTTCATTCATTTAAGTTGTTGTATGTCACATTTGAATTTGGAATTTCAGCACAATGCAGCCGACATTTCCCCCACATCCACTTGGACCATTTCAGGCATGCAGCACAGACTTCCATTTGAGGCAAATGTGTCGTGTCAGTCGTTCTACTTGTTATTACTGTCACGGCTGCCATTATCAGTGTGACACTCGACCAGCAAAGCGCAAACATCCGTTTTGCAAGCAGTTTCTGTGTACTTGAAATGGAACAGTAGCCGCAACAACAACCAGTAAATAAATAAATAGCCACAACTACACTTTTAACGATCAGCAAGCCACGACTGCTTATTGCGAAATCTGCAGAAGATGTGATGAACAATCGAGAATATTAAGTGACCATCGCCAATAGCGACAATCAAGTGAACCATCAACGACAATTTAGTGCACATGTTGTGCGTTTTGTGATCGATGCTGCAACCAGGAAACTAGTTTAGCGATCGTGCCGATCAGGTGCATCATATCGTCGCCTGAGAAAACTATTATCGTATGTGCTATTAAGTTCAATGGAACATACGACATTCGTTTTCTGCAGTGATGATATGTCAAGTAGGCACACACACACACACGCACACTGACATCGGTAGCTATGTATTGTCATGTAATATAAGCGCTGTTGCATAAAAATAGAAGGCAACTTATTTAAGGCAACAACAACAGCATTCATTTCTCTTAAGTGCGGTTTACGCGCAAAATTTCTAGCTTAACCTAACCTTAACCTTGTTTTTGTTTTTTCTTTTTTTATAAGAGTCAATAAACAGGGTTTACTTCTATTAATGTAGATCATTGCGCCGGTTCCGAAGGGATACAAAGGATATGTTGGAGGATAGGTATTGGTATATCAAAGAGTAATACTGGGACTGATCCAAGCACCGGATCATCTAATTAACTGTCACATAAAGCATAACGCAATCCGACCGTAGGTCGGAGTCATAGTATTTTTTTAATCAAAAATAAACAACCTTTCAGAAAATTAATCCTGTTAATCTTCTCATTGTATCCTTTTCTAATTTACTTTAAATTTATTTTTGCTTTTATTTATGAAAGTTCTCTCACAGCTTCTTAGACAAACAAACTAATTGTTTTTAATTAATTTGTATCTTATATTTATACAAATTCTTTTACAGTTTCTAAAGGAACAACGTTTCTTTCGGAAAAATAAACTATTCGTTCTTTCAGTAAAATAAACTATTCAGTTGTGCTAATTTCATGGATGAAATATATTTGGTGGGGTTCAAGAAGCAATTCTTCAATTAAAAAAAATCCTTTTTATTTGAATGTAGTTTTAAAGTCCACCTCAATATTTCAGGGGGTGGGTGATTTCAACCCCCAAACCCCCCTGAATCCGCAACTGTCTGGCAGTAAAACTGGTAATTAATCCAGCTTCGAACCATTCGAAAGAACACTTCTGTGATGCCGAGTCAACGATTGGAATCAGACTTTTACCGAGAAGAAGTCTATTCAACCACTGGTTAATTTTATGAAATCGGGGTAGATGACATGGCATTAGCAACTGAAAACGATTAAGAACAGTTCTGAAGACTGTGTAATGAGATTTTAGCTAAGCCAAGAGGATTCTCAGTTTGAACTCAAGTTCTCAGGAGAACTTTCAGACAGCTGACTGCATTGACAATAGAATTTGGAAGCATCAGAAGGCACTTAAAGATCTTTTCGAAAGCGAAAGAGTTCCAAGTCTGAATCGGAAAAATTTGAAACGGTTGACTGATTTGATAACAAAATTTTCAAACTTCAGGCGACACCTAGAGATCTTAGCAAAGCCAAACGAGTTTTCTGTTTTAATCTAAGAACTTTTAGGCAAATTGAAAACATCATGAGATTCTTAAAAATCGTTTTGAAGACAAAAGAATTCTCAGTCTGAATTGGAAAACTTTGAAACGGTTGACTGCTTTAATAACCTAACTCAAGGCGACACCTAAAAATGTTAACAAAGTCGAAAGGGTTCTCAGTTTGCTTCGAAGAACTTTCAGACGACTGACTGCATTGACAACAGAATTTGAAAACCTCAGGCGAAACCTTAAGATCTGAGCGAAGCCAAAAGGGTTATCAGTTCGATTAGAAGAACTTTCAAACGGCTGACTGTATTGACAACAGAATTTTAAAACATCAGGCGCTACTTAAAGATCTTTTCGAAAGCCAAAAAGGTCTCAATCTCAATCGGAAAATTTCAAAATGGCTGACTGCATTGGCAACAAAATTTTCAATTTTCAGGCGACACCTAAAAATCTTAGCAAACTCGAAAGGAGTCTCAATTTGCATCGGAGAACCTTAAGACGAATAACTGCATTGGCCACAGAATTTGAAAACATCAGGCGATACGAAAACAGACGAAAAAAGGTCTCAGTCTGAATCTGAAAACTTTGAAACGGTTGACTGCATTGACAACAAAATTTTCAAACTCCAGGCGATGTCAAGAAATCTTAGCAAAGCCAAAAGGCTTTTCAGTTTTAATCTAAGAACATTTAGGCGACTGACTGACTTACTGACTGCACTGAATTCAAAGCTTGGAAACTTCAAGCAACACGTAGCATAGGTGAATCTTGCTGTGAAAAAAACCAGCAGACTGTGGTTAAAAGGGTTAGAAGACGAAGAAGCAGATGTATAGGGTGATGAGATGTTTAGAGGTATAGAACTTCGAATTGAAATAAAACACAAGAAAATCGTTTTAATGTCCATCAATTTGGCTTTATTGGAAGGATAATTTTATGCCATTAATGTTTAAATATGATTTCGGGCATGTGGCCGGCGCGGCTGGCTCGAATAAAGCCAATTCTACAGGTCCAATTTTTAAAGTTGATGGACAAAGCTCCAATTGCTGTGCACGGTGGCGAATCGATTCATTCGGGTCCTCTTCAACATTTTGCTCCACAGCGGCAATTGTTTCTTCGGTGCGCACTGTTCGACGTCTCTGCGGATGCGTATTATCACATAGAGTAAACGTAGTGCGAAAACGACCCATGGTTAACCGATGGATGGACCGATTTTGCTCTGATGGACAATTATGTCGACCATAAAATGGACGGAGCTTGCGGTAAACTTCGCGAACTGAACCATTATTTTCGTAATAAATTTGCACGATTTGCTAGCGTTGTTCTTTTGTCAACCTGTTCATGATGAAATGGCAAACCAAACTGAAGATAAATGACATTAGAGTTGCCAGATTTGACCACAAAATGCCAGTTTTATCTCTATTCGAAAAACAAACCTCTAAAAAAAACACCCTATACATACATTCGTTTCTACATATTCAATCTTCCTCTTAGAAGCATATTGCCTCAACAAAGCTTTTCCATCTGACTGGATGTGGAACAGTTGTTTCTAGAAGTAGAATCGACCTCGTGTAGGTATTTGTCGGTTACCAGCGTCTTCAGTTTTCTTGGGGGTTCCATTCAAGCGCTATTCCCGAAATGCTGGATGGTGGTATTCTACTTGCAAACTATCCATCGCCCCCTTTTTGCTTTATCTGCTTGACTGAATGCTCTTCATTGGTCAGCTTCCAAAGCTCCTATCGATGAGGTATCAATGTTAGGCATTGACTAGTAGAACTATCTTTCAAAACAGAGAATGCGTCACAAAGACCTAATTAAAACAACACTTGACAGAATGAAGTCATTAGGAGTCAAAGTAAAGTCAAAGGGCGTCGTCTATTGTTGCGGTTCCACCAGTGCTAAATGGGGATGGGGGGAGGGTGATTCAGTCCACTTTGGACTTTGGAAAATCGTTCTATAATGCATCAAGAGGTAAAATTAGCTGGTAAGAATATGGCGCAATACAATGTTGCCAGATACTTAAAATGAGTTTATCCTAAATCTTGAAATAAAACCGAAATTTCCTCCAAAAAATTACAAAATCTCTCAATTTTTTTTTTATTTTTGTCATTATTAAATAAGGAATTAAACTTCTCATTGAAAAATAAAAATAAATTTATATATTAATTTAGCTTCAGCTTCACAACAATTTAACACACAAAAAAACATATAAAAAATTAAATCATTATGAATTATTAAATCGCATTTGTAAACATCCTTCATTAATTGCATAAATGATAATACACTTTAAAGCATAAATTTCAATTAAATATATTAGACACTTTAGTTTTTAATATTCAAGGTTTCAGTGCCGCTTATGAAGTCACATGTTTCACCATCAAAATCTCCAAAAATTACTCCTAAACAATTCTTCTTTCTAAAAATTTTCCGAAAGTGCCAAGAATCTCCAAAATCCAGTAGGAAATCTTCTGATCTGGCAACACTGGCGCACTAATAGAAACAAGTTGAATAGAACCTAATAAAAATTTCCACCTTGTGAATACCAAAAATTTACAACTTAATTTCAGATCTGTGCAGTAACACTCACTGCATTAGCCACAACAATTTTAAATAAATTATAAATTACACATTGTTGATCCTCACGACCTCAAATGCGCCCAGAACGCAACCCGACCTCCAAATTGACACATTTTACATTTTTCAATTGCAGCCACAGCCAATAAGCAATGGAAGTACACATCAGCTGGTAAAACCACAGCAGCAGCAACAACAAGAAAATGAAAAACAACAGCAACAAAAACCAAACTTGCAGCGACAACACTATTTGCCAATCAGTGTCGTAACGCATTAACCACAACAGCAACCCACAACGTAAGCAACAACACGCACACACCTTCGCACGCGTACATCGACACACATCCGTCTGCAAGCCACCAAAAATGCAACGCGGTCCGAATGCGTAATGAGCTATGTAATCATAATCTCATATCTCATAGTCCACCAATTCGGCTGCCGTAAACATACATCGACTTCAAACCAGATTCGACAAATCTGATGATGTAAAATGGGAAAAACACCAAATTCCTGTTTTCAACAACGAGTTTCGGAATTAAGTAGTTGTGACTTTGAATGATTCTTTGATTAGATAAAAGATTAACCCACTAACAAAATTTATAAAATCTCTGATTTGAAGCTCTTTTCAAGCATCTACTACCATTTGAATTCATTATTTTCTGTTTGGGTTCATTCCGTTTTCATTTCAATTCATCAAATTGTTGAAAACCCATGCTTTGCATTGGTGACATGGTGTTGGCTGTTTTGATATCGCTGTCGCCATCATAATCAAGACAATTGCTCATCATCGTTAGCACTAACCACATCGACACTGTAATCCAATCGGCGATGTCTGTTGTTCATTGATCGGTGGCCAAAACATGCATCGCCGTGGTGTTGTTGGCGCAGATCAGTTTCCATTTATCTACAATGGGTTTCTGTCGACTGCTCGTAATTGGCATTTTTTATAGAAGAGATTGTTGTTTTTGTTTTAGTGATGCACTTGTATGGCTTTAGAATAGTCAAGTAATAAATGCAGCAGTAAAAAAACTTTATACTTTAACTACTTACGTGTTTTGCAGGCAGTGCTTCTTAAATATGTTAGGCGTCTTGGAGTATTTCGCAACCAGGCAGCAGCCATAACCTACATAGGAGTAAGAAGTGGTAGATTGAAGTGGTAGCTTGAAGAAGCTCTCTCAGGATCCAGTGGACTCATTGTAATGCAGCAATAGAGAAGAAGACCGTTGAAAAAGCTGGTCAGGCTGAGTGTTAAAATCGCTTTCTGAAAATCGATTACAATAGTAAACATTCCATCAACTGGTAAGTCAAATCTAGAAGTTAATAGACGGCATTTTTAGTTAAAATCCCCTAAGATAGTGTAAGACCCAATGAGAAGATTTAATTATTACGAGACTACTGGGATAATACGTCCCAGCAAGTTTTTAATGCCACTCAAAACAATTATTTCAATCTTACGACCCACGCAAAAGATTTTTTCGATATCGGTGATGATAATTTCAGAATTCGTGAGCATCCAATATCATTTCTTAACCCCAACTTTCATAGTAAGGGAATATTTCTACAAGATTATTTTGAATTTCAAAATTAAACTTCGTCCCAAAAGAATTAAACTAGCTTTAAAGAAACTTACTTTCTCACTTAGCTGCAAAAGTTCTCTCCAGACGGTCAACTAAGTGGAGGTCACACCAAGAAATTATAGGATCTTCTCAATTTGGTTCTTTCACCGAAGATACGGTCTGCCTCTTTGCCGTCGACCTTCAACTACCACGTCGAACACCATTTTTGCCGGATCTTCATCGCCCAGACAAGGCCGTAGAGAGTGCAGACGCTGGTTGTTGATTCGCTGTGCTACGTCCATGTCTTTAAGCATGATTCGATACGAGCAGGGCCGAAGAATTTGCGAAGCACCTTCCTCTGTAACACCCCAACACGCCGCTAGTGCCCATGCTTCTCCGTCATAAAGAAGCAACAAGCAGAATTAGCTTCCTATAGATCAAATAGATTGGCAAAGGAAGGGGCGGTAAAACAACCGTATGGACCTGAGCCGATCATTTCAGGAATTATGTCAAACAGGAATTCAAAACTCGGGCCAACCAGAAATGGTCCAACACGGTGAAACAGCGCTGTTCCAAGCTATTCTTGCCGGCCTATTCGGAAGGTAAATACCTATTGGACCTAAGCAGAAAGGATATTAAGTTCATGACGGAAATCCTGAGCGGGCACTGTCTCCTAAATATGCATAAAGCGCGACTGAGATTGACAGATAGCGAACTATGCAGGTTTTGCATGGAAGATGACGAAACATCCGAGCAGATCATAACCGAGTGTCCCGTCCTCTTTCACCCAAGGCAGCGTATACTGGGAAGGGAACTAATTCAGACAAAAAAGCTATCTGGAACTAATCTGGGAAAAATCAAGGAGTTCCTGGACAGTATTGGGAGAGATGAACTCCTTTAATGAAGAATAAGGGTTACGACACCATAGTTCTCTTTCAGTGGCGGATCTAGGGGGTTTTGGGGGTTGAACCCCCCCCCCCGAAATATT
This sequence comes from Melieria omissa, assembly GCA_963971225.1. Classification (NCBI taxonomy): domain Eukaryota; kingdom Metazoa; phylum Arthropoda; class Insecta; order Diptera; family Ulidiidae; genus Melieria; species Melieria omissa. Next base: position 104,841,724 of record OZ020269.1, read on the forward strand.
TGGATCGACTATAAAACTACACACAAATTAAAAGGAATTTTATAAATATTAAAGAATTACTTTTTAAACCCCCCGTCCCCCCCCCGAAATATTTTTCTGGATCGCGCCTGTTCTCTTTGGACGCAATAGTTCGCTTTCTGTTCTATTCTAGTTTCCTTTAGAGAGCAAGTTTTCTAGGCCTAGAGAGGTCTCCGCTATGCAATTGCCTACCCAGACCATAGACCACACCTACTGGCACGAGTTGACCAATACTCGTCAGTCATTTAAAAAAATCCACTAAAACTCATTGGGAAACGCTGCATTTCCTGCATCAATTAATTTACACTTAAACCATTGAGATGGCAAATCTTTTGCTGCCAAGCCAAAAATCGAGCAACACAGCAACAGCCAACAGCATAAACAACCAACAACAACCATAACAACAACAACACCAACTAACACTACAGCTGCAGCTACAGCGCCGTGTGGCAAAGCGTTAGCTCGCGCGCCGCAATAGAAACACAAACGGCAGCAGTGGCAGCAATTCATTGACTTTGAGACTGAATTCATTACCGCAGCGAGTAGCGCAAATCAGTCTGCAAAGAAGGCTAAAACCAACTAGACGTGGAAGGAGACGCGCGCGCATGCGCAGCCGACTCGCGAAACACTCCGATCCAGACGCGGCTGATAGCGCGACGCGAACGAAAGCGCACCGAGCGTCAAGGCGTAAATGTGCAATTGTTAGTGTCGTTGTTGTTGTTGGTGCCACACGACGAGTGGCGGCGTGTGCGTGATAGCACGAAAACGAGACGGCAACCAGCCGATGGTGTGCGGTGTGGTGACATTGAAGCGTGGGCTGGTGAAGTTTGTTTTCGTTTGCTTGCGCCCCCTTTGTGAGTGCTGGAAAAAAATTACAAAAGATTTTTAATAAAGCATCATTTCGATGGTACAAAAGACAGCTAAAAAAATTCAGCAATATTCAACAATGGCGAGAAAAAAATAATCGCTGATAACTAAAAAAACCGCAAGCGCTGAGCTCAGACGAAAGCAGTGGCGAGGTGGCGAATTGTTGGCGTCAGGCGTGTTGTTCTTGCGGCGTTCGCTTCTTGCTTTAAATTGCGGCGCTTTTGTTATGCAGAAATCATGAGTTTGAGTTTAAGATTTTCGAAAAGTCTTTGCACTCGTAAGATCCGCTAGACAGCTAAATGGCGTTTCGAATCGAACTACACGTTTGCACTTCTCTGGCTCGAAGACAGCCGCATTTGCATACGAAATCTGAGCTGTTGTGTTTTTTATTCATGTTTTTTGTTTTTTAATTTTTTGTTTTATGGCGAAACTGTAACTTATTGGTGGCAGCAGCAGCAGCAGCAGCTGCTGCAAACAATTGCACACAAATGGTACACAATAAATATTTGTTGTTGCTGTTTTGAGCGCATTTTTGCCGGTTCGCCGCGGCTCGTAAGTAAGTTGCAGCTTCCGTTGGTTGCCGCCGTGAAATTGTGCAAACGTCCGCGGGTCTTCGCTCAACCGCTGACCACTCAACTGTGGCAAGTGCAACAACAATAACCAAAAAAAACAAAAACAAAACTGCATAAAAATTATATGAAGATAATAGAAAGAACAGCAGCAAGCAGCCAAGTGTAATCGATTCGGAATTAATTTGTGCTTGAAAATTGACTTGCAGCACTTGCAGCAGTAAATGAATGAAGTGACCTCAAAATACTAAAAAAAAAACAAAATATATTAAAATTAGAAAACATAATGTGTGTGCAGTTCAATTGCAGTTCAAAATGAATAAATTATTTGAGTAGATAATATAAAAAACTCAATTGAATGAAAAAAAATGAAAATAAAACTGATGAAAGTTTAATTATGCGAAGCACAGTGTTTTTAAACTATTTCAAAATGTGTAAAAACTTAACAAAATAATTAATAAAGGTAATAATAATTTAATAATTAATTATTAATTAATAAATAATAATTAATAGAAATAAACAAAAAGTTAATAACTAATAAAAAAGTGACTAAAAAAGTAATCAAATAATAAATAATAGAAACTTTTGAAAAATTACCTAATGAAGTGACCTCAAAAAACTAAACAAAATTAAAAAAAAATATATATTAAAATTAGAAAATATAATGTGAAGTTCAGTTACTTAAAATGAATAAATTATTTGAGTAGATGATATAAAAAATTCAATTGTATGAAAGAAAAAGAAAATAAAACTGATGAAGGTTTAATTACACTGCACAACACACAAAATAACAAGGTTCTGGCAACGGATTCTGGAAGAGGGGACCAAACAAAAATATACGTGTAGCTCCTAATTGTATGGGTCAATTTGACCCTTTTTTTCTAAGATGCAAAAAATGTCCTGTAAAATAGGACTTTTTAAGGACAAAATTTACTACGAAAATATTCGCCATGAAATTCTACTATAGGTCTTTGAACACATCAAAGCTCAAAAATTAACTTGAACGCCAGAATTAAGCCAAAATGAAAATGTGTTTAAGTGTTTATTTCGTACTCAATCAAAATTGGTACTAAAATCTCCTACAAAACTTGATTTTTGAGGGTTAGTGTGTATGGGGAAAACGTTTAACGCAAAATTTTACTATAAGTCACCGTACAAAAGAAAGCTCTAAGTATAATATATATATATATATACATATAAATATGAGAACAATTTTGGGTTTTTAAGGTATTCATTATATTTTTCGTTTAGCTCTTGACAATTTCACACCGTTATCAAACTGTTACAAAAAAGAATATAAAGATTCACCTAAAACTTAATAACACTTAACTTAAAAATAAAGATGTTATGGAGAACTTAATACTTATGTCAACTCCAAACATTAATACATTTTTTCATTTATTTTATTTTTTCTATCCCTTAACATTCCATTAAACACTTTTACACAATTAAGCAATAAATTTGGGCATTTGAGATTCTCTCTTACTGAGATTAAAAATTTGAGTGTAGTCTTCAATGCAAAGTTTTCCAGAACTAGTCCTGTAAATTTCAGAATACTTCGTTAAGTCTTAAGTTTTGTGAGGCGAAATGGTTCTGAGTTCTTTAATCCTTACACTCTCCAGCTGCTTTACACTTGTCTTTGTCCTTTTAAAGTTAGACTTATCCTCGTTTTTTGAAGGTCATATCACCATTGCCACATGAATCCCTTAGAACATATCCAGAAAGTTTTCATGATGAAGTCTCTACACTTTCAGAAACCGGTACCATTGTACATTTCTCGCTTTAAACTCACAAAATGAAAAACCTTACAGTATAGAATGTCCAACCTATCTCTATAATTTGTTTTTTGAAAATAATTTTTTTTAATTTGTGAAACTTTGTTTATCGTTAAATTAGTTATTTTTACTTCAGTTTGTTCTCTTTTAGTCTGTAAACATTCAATTGTTCTTTGACTAATACAAAAATAAATAAATATAATTTTATAATTAAACTAATTATAAAATATTAAACTAAACGATTCAATAACAAATAGAAATAAATTAAATCTAATTGCAATTTTTAAATTTGTTATTTTTCCTTCAGTTTGTTCTCTATTAGTCTGTAAACATTCAATTGTTCTTTGACTAATTAATAAAAAATAAAAAATAATAAATAATATTAAACTAAACGATTCAATAAAAAATATATATAAATTAAATCTAATACACATCAAATGTTTTAAATTTTTTTTATAAAAAGAAAAATCATGAATCTATTAGGAGCGCTAGTTGTTAGAGCTTTTGGCGCAACAAAAACTACAGACAAGTGAAACATAAAAAATATTAAAAAAAAACAGTAAACAAATCAGAAATACACAAAATAAATTTCATTTAATTTAAATGCAACAAGCAACAAACTACACTGAAATTATGAATTAAAAAAAAATTCCTGTGAAACAAATTATGACGAAAGTCTCAAGAAACAACTCAAATCAGCTTATTTGAAAACAACAAGAAACAACCAACAATTATGCAAAGTTTTAATTTAAAACAAAAGTGAAACTTAAAGCGAAAAATTTCCAACAATCCAGCGGCAAAATGAACATTTCGTAAATCAAAAATAAAACTACGCAATAAAACAGAGTGTCGCTTATTGACGGCCATTGGTCTTGGAACATTGTCACATTTACTTTCATCTCGTTGTGTGTGATTTCACCGTTTTTATATAGCTGGGAGTGATATTTGATATTTGAATTTGCGATTTTTAATTGTCACTTTCAAAGCCATTTCCAGCCAATAAACGCATTTTTAATTGAGCATCAATTGGAGTTGAAAAAGTAATCGCATGCGGAAGCCAACGGCGACATGAGGAACATTTTATGACTTTTGGATAATATTAACAAAAAAATAAAGGTATGAATATTTGTAATATTGTGATCTGTTGATAGTTGATAGTTGAAAAAAGTGGTGAAGAGGTGAAATTAATGGGATTCGGAAATTAAATATTGGAAACATTTTGATTCTTTATTTCATGTATATCTTTATATCATTAAAATTAGTCTACAGCATCAAAACCATACAGACTAAGTTAACAATTACTAAAAAAATAAAAGTAGACAAGAAACCAAAAGGATTATATACAAATACATAAATCAATCATCATTTTTAATAGGAATTTAGTATATTTCTTGATTAATATTGATAAATTGGGAAATCAAGACTACGCAAAACTGAGGTCTTATGGAGTTTAGAAAGAGCTCTCGCCATGGGAGCATTCGAAGCATAGTTGAATCTACGAGGGCGGGTCAATAAGTCCGTGACTTTTTGAATTCCCTCCTCTTAATTCAAATAGCAACACTGCTTCCGCCAACAGTCATCTGTCAGTTGACTCTTGTCAAAAAATGAACAAGTTGCGACATTTAGTTTGTTTTTGACAGCCGTTAATATCAGACTACCGCGTTGACTGAGAAGAAAATGGAAAAAAGTGAATTTCGTGTGCACGGGTGCACACATGTGCAGTTTCCATGGCAAAAATCCATGAATTGGGCTACTAATTGGTCCCTCATCCCGCCTATTCACCCGATCTAGCCCCAAGTGACTATTTCTTGTTCCCAAACTTGAAGAAATGGCTCGGCGGAAAGAGATTTGCCTCCAATGACGATGTGACGACCTCACAAACAAATGCCTATTTTGAAGACCTCGACAAATCATATTTTTCGGAAGGGATAAAAAAACTGGAGAAACGTTGGGCTAACTGTATAGATCTCAAAGGAGACTACGTTGAAAAATAAAATAACTTTTTAAAAAGTCACGGACTTATTGACTTATTGGTTGGTTGGTTGTAGTGGCTGCCTCTGTTTGAGACACACTTAGGCCTACGGGTCATTGTGATATATATAAGGGTACATAACGAACCAGTCGTAATGACAATGTAACCCGGAGGGAACATTGAAGTCAACTAGACTTAGAAGGTATAGGTAGAAAGAGGTAATAGGAAGTATAGAAGGTAAGGTACAATCCACAGACCCACTAAGAATCAACAGGACCCACAGTATACTTTTTTTGCTTACAACTGGTTTGAGGTTTCTAAGAGAGTAGCACGGAGGAAGCGATATACGGAGGAGAGATATACGGAGAAATGGGTTTGGAAAACTTTAGGGAACGATGACCAAAATTTAAGAAGTATTTTTGGATCTTCTCAATCGTTTACAATGAGAAATATAAAATGAATTTTCTATAAAAGACGCATATTCCAACCGGGGTTTGATAGATCAGAGGTGTGATTTTAAATCAATAGAAAAGGGTTATATTTTCATGAGAAGTGCTAATATTTTTTATTTTGATACCAAATACAAACTTTAATGTTGGTAATGGGGCAAACATTTTGCCAAATACTTCTCTTACAATGGTCTCTTTTTCATAAATAGTAATTTGTTTTAGAGATTTTATCCAACACTTTTTCAACACTGTTTATGCTTAAAAGCGACTTTATTTTTCCAGTAAAAGCTTTAATATTGTCGAAAAGTATTTAAATCGTTGCTGGATCATTGACGATACGTACCTAAAGTTGGAACCGTCTGGGTGATATTTTCGCAAATTTTTAAATTTAAAAATTGCTATGATTTGTGCCAAAGTGTAACTGAAGAGCCTTTAATTTTAGCTTACGAAATGTCATTGCTATGAAAGTAGTGTGTGACCTGTCAACACGAATTTTAAAATAACACCCAGTGTTGCCAGATGCCTGAAATGAGTTTCTCCTAAATCTTAAGAAAAATACTGAAATTTCCTCCCAAAAGTTAAACAAACCTCCTTGCATTGTTTTCATATTTTTTAGAGGAATTAAACTTTTCATAAAAAATTAAAAATATATACGATTACATATAATAATTTTTAATGCAGCCTTTTTTAATTCACCTTTAGCTTAACATCAAAAACTTAAAAGAAACAAATCAGATAAAAAATGAATTAAACAAAAATTGCAATTTTCGCGGAATTTCATTGTGACACCAATAAGTGAGAACGAGATAGAACGAGCTGACATTTTGTAAACTTGAAAATTTTTAACACAATATTGTGTTTTGACTGTAAAAAAAAGTTGCCAAAGTATGTTTTGTTACCAGTGTTCCCAATACATCATACTTCGTTATCCAAAAATTTCCCAAAAATCCACATTCATGAATCTCCTAAACTCCTACACAATTCTTCTTCTTAAAGATTATACTAAAAGGGCAAGAATCTCGTAAATTTAGGAAGAAATCTCCTGGTCTGGCAACACTGATAACACCTTTAGTTGAAAGATTAAAATGGGAGGAGCCGAAAAATCAACTAACATAAAATATGAATCTCCTAAACTTTCTCCTACACAATTCTTTCTCTTAAAAATTCTCCTAAAAGTCCAGAATCTCTTAAATTTAGGCGGAAATCCCCTTATCTGACAACACTGATAACACCTTTTGTTGAAAGATTAAAATGGGGGCTTTTGTAACAAAGACTTTAGTTCAATAATAATAATCGTGTAATGAAATGTAGTGTTTTCAAATTCAATGAATTTTTTGGTCTGACTGGGAATTCGAGTTCTCATTGTTGGTTGTTTGGATCGAAACCAAACCATCGAACCTAGTCCTATGAACGGACTTTCCGTACCCTTTTTGCTTGGATGTCTGCTATTTTCTTATCCTTTTGGAACAATTGGCCCTGGTCACCAGACCAGACCAGTGCAACCCTGTTTTAATAATCATAAGCTGCATTATGACATAAAACCAGTGCAACTAAAATTGCTTTTAATATGATTTTTTTTCAAAAGTTTTACTTATTCAGCTATTTACTTGTAAATATAATTTACAACATAATTTACACATTTATCAAGCAACATGAACCACATTGTAAATCAAAATCCTGGATTTTCTTTACTTTGGTCAGTTAATAAAATCATAAAAATTGACTATTTTCATCGCCAAGTTGCGCGCAGTCGCTCTCGACTTATGCCCAACTATTGCCATACAATCAAACAGACACACATATGTACCCAGTCATATATAGTCAAGTGCAAATTCCATTGCTATCTTTGCCAATGACAACTTTACCATTTGTGCCGGTTTTACTTCATGCAGCCCAACTGAATCACTCGAAAGAAAGCAAATCGCTCGATTTGAAACTGTCTCGCTGCTAAGTGCAGCGAAATCACTGGGCGTGTGTATGCTTATAAAATAGCAACAACAACAACAACATAGACTACATAACTGCACTTCCAGTTCGAAGTCATTGCAATTGAAATGCAGTAAAAAATTAGCAGGAGATCAATGATCCACACAACACCAAAGTACGCGACTGCAACACAGCCACAGTCGGTGACTTTCTCCGCTCACTTCAGATGTTTTGTGTGATGTGATGTGTGCAATGTGATTTCAAGTGTGTGTGTGTAGACATAAGTAAAACGTTGGTCAACGATATGCATGCACGGGTAGCACAACCAGCAACATAATTATAGACAACAACACCCGATAACAACTGCGTTCGAACTTGTAGTCCGTAGGCAAATTATGAGTCTGCAGCAAAGTGCTTTCATGCAGAGAAATAACAAGAAGTGAAGTCTGCAAACAAGTGTCAAATTGAAAATGTATTCCACTGATTTAAGATTTGTTCCTTTAGTGACTTCTCACTGCCAACTCCGCGTCCAGTTGTGTTTTTTGAAACCATTCATTCAATGCTTAAATTATGCGATCGCAACATTCTTGCCAGCTGTAAGTGGCACACAATCGCTATGAGAAATGCACTCGCACCCAGTGTTGCTATGCATAGTCGATAGATTATTTCATCATTGCGCGTCTGCGTTCGCAATGAATCAACCGCAAGAAAAAATTTCAAACCATCAACATTTATAAGAAAATTCCACACGACAAACGTGCACACACCATCGATATCCCATTGCAGCGTCGAGCTGACAGCTCAACAACAAATTGAAAGAGGAAAAAAGATCAGACTAGTTGCAAATACTTACTTTCTACGCTACAATGAATGGCTTTTGCATGCCAACGAAATGAAGCCACCTTGAAACCGGTCGAACGGGCCAATTCAAACACAAACACAAACAGTCAGCCAGCTTTTGGCATTTTGACTAAGAACACTAAACTTCCAGCTGCTTCCAGCTGTCGGTGTCGTAAACGCACACGTATTATGTTTAATTAGATGAATGTGCCGTGTCTAACCTGTCGCGCTGCCGCTTTCACATAATAACAACAACAACAACAAACAACAAAATTAATAACCACAGAATGCGGAAAGCAAAGAAAAGCAAAATTCTACACTGATTTCATGTGGAAAATTACAAATTTGAAACTGCAAATAATTTGATCTGATGGAAAAAAAAGAAGCCGATTTGTGTCGACCCCAGGGGGAAATTAGTATTGGAAATGAAAAGAGTTTGTTGAGAGACGCTTAGAGCGTTTTTAAGTCGAGTGACATTAAAACAAATTCAATTATTAATTCCGTAATGATGACAAGTATTGATATTTTTGAAAATTAATTACTGCAGTAGTGATATATTTGGAGAATTGTAAATTTTTGGCAGGAACCGATAGTTTGTTAGAAAGATGCGCTCAAGATTTATTAACCAAACGAAGACAACAAAAGACTAAATTTGTATTAATATATATAAAGGCAGCTTAGAAAAATCTTATATCAAGCAAAATATCGATTTTTTCGGAAAATATTCCGACATTTAAGGTTATATCACAAACAAATTTTTTTAATTAGGTTAAATGATGATGACTTCCCCTGTTTTCAGTCGAGTTACATTAACCCTTTCGACCCCAAAGTTGCTAAGAGCAACTTCTCCTATTTGTCATCTAATAGCAAAAGCCACAATTGATTTATGGGTTTAATTTAAGTAGGCAACAACAAATGAATATTTTTAGAAGTGAATCCAAAGCAAATTACAAAAATTTTACTGTTATACCCAAAATAATTTCCAATAATTTGCAGCGATATCAGGGAAGGTTTGTGTTCTAATTGAAGTCTACGAATTGGGCGCGTTTGATCAAAACCCTGTTTCTTTATTAATGGTTAAATAAAATCAAGAAGTGATAATTTTGTATTTTTCCATAAATATTAAGTAATTTTTCTGTAATTACAAAATATTGATACAAAATTTATTTAATCCGTTTTAAGCTAAAATTGTTCAAAAGCAAAGTAGCTCTAGAACTGCAACAAAGAGGCGAAAAGAAATATCGAGACACAGGGAAAAATTCGGGGTCGAAACGGTTAACGCGAAATTAATTATTATTTAGGTACAGAAGACTTATGAAAACAGTTTTGTACCCGTTTTCTGGCACACTTTCTTTTATTTGAAACCACGTTCATCAAAACAGTGACAACCGGGGTCACAATCGTTCCTCAACAATTGTTTCATTCAGGTGTTTCGACTTTATGAGTAATTCAAACTAACCCAACATTGACTTGTAGCCGTCAGAGCCGATGAACCTGTCCTACAAAGCTTCAGTATGTCACAGCAGAACACTACACCTAGGCCAATGCGAGTTACTTAGATTCATTAGGTCGTTGGGATTAGGGGACGTTCTTTAAAAAACTGTAGGGGCACAAAAGAACATCTCTGGTCTCAGTGCAGATACCCTTTTCTAAATCTAATCTAATCTAATCTCTGTTTTTGACGAAAGTGATGCGCTGACGGTTCAGGTCGCACTGGGTTCATTTAAGAGCTGAATCTTCAAAGTATTCTTCGCTAAAGTCAACACTTGGTAGCAGAGGATGGGATCCTAAGTATCGGCAGATCACTTTTGCCCGACGTGGCTTCGCTCTTGATGAGAGTAATGCCCTGATGGTTTACGTCCCACAGATCACCTTGGCCAACATACAACAAGAATGGGATCGCAAAGCTCTTAAATAAATGCCACCGGTATGCGGCAAAACAAGTTGCGATCATTGCAGGCCATTGTGAGAAGGAGGAAGGAAGGAGAAGGAAACCGCCTACCACTTCTTCTGCGCATGTCCGGTCTTATCATGAAGAAGGTGGAACACGCTGGGCAACCCAATGTACTAACACACGAATAGCAAAACAGAAGGACGACCACGCGTTATTTGGATGTCGAAACATGGCCACTGAAACCTATTTAATCCTTTCGGGACGGAGTTTAATTTTGAAAACCGAAATAATGTTGGGAGAAAAATTACTATGCTATGAAAGTTTCCCATGCTAGAAAATTATAATTATAATATAATTATAATTATAATTGCAATCACAAATCCTGAAGTCATGCTCTTCATTGGGGACATAAATATAATACGAATAAATATTTTGCGTAGGTCATAATATCTGAATAATTATTTTGAATAAAAATTCGGTGGGACGTATTATCCGAATAGTCCCAAACGGGTTAAAATTGAGTATTCTTGAAACTAATGGAATTTGTAAAACTAAAACATAATTTAATTTTGTTAATTAAAACAGCCAAGAAAACGTATTCACTAAATCAAAATACGCTAAATCAAAATATTTCAAATATCGGCATAACTCTAATTTTTTTTATTAAAAACAAAATTTTTAATTGTATTTAAAAATAAATTTGAATTACCAAATGGTCAAAAAGGGCACAAAATGTCACGTTTAGCTGCAGCAAAATATATGAAGAAGTCGAAGTCATTCATAACGAAGTGGACGAATCGGTATTTGGAAACAAAAAATGTCGACGATTTGGCTGGACGGGAAAAAAAGACCTCTTCAAAACAGGACAAAAAAATCATTGATTTGTTTGTGTTTAGATATCAAAAGAGACTATTCGAGGACTTTTAAGAACTAACGACGTTAAATACCGGAGCTCTTTAAAAAACGAGTTGCCTGGGCTTATGCCAATTCAGATCGGAATTGGAATAATGTAATATTTACGGATGAATTCCAATTTTGGGCAAATAGTAGCATAAATCGATCTTGGTGTGCCGCCATTAACCGATTGCTCCAACGAACTGTTAAACACCCAGTCAAGGTCCATACTTGGGGCTGTTTCTCAGAAAAAGGATTTGGACGCCTTTTCGTTTTTTCCACCAACTTGAACGTGGTTTTGATGAACAAAATTTATGAAAAAGCTTTATTACCATCAGCTGCGGATATGTTCGGGAGAAGAGCACTCTCTTGGATTTTACAAGAAGACAACGACCCCAAAGATCGCAGCCGAATGTGTGCTGAGTGGAAACAGCAAAATGGGGTAGAGGTGTTTGATTCGCCCTCACAGTCGCCTGATGCCAAGCCGATAGAAAATGTGTACGGAATAGTAAACGTTGGGAATATTCTCAACGGATAAGTGCAGGATATGTGAGCTAGAACAGGAAACATCAATCCACATTCTATGCGTATGTCCTGCGCTCAGTAGAAAGAGATTTCTCCAGTTTGGTCAGGCGTCTATACCGCCATCAACCATTTGGAAACTACAACCACAAAAAGTGCTAAAATTTATAAAAAGCCTTAGCTTGGATGGTTAAAACAAAGGCTGCACAAAAGATCAAATTGGCCGTAGTGCACTATAGCCTATATAATTATAATAATAAAGCAGAAACTCAGAGGAAAAACGATATGGACAGCAAAACAGTTATCAAGACAAATTCGGCTGATTTGGAGTCGATTACCTCGGCAACTTGCTCAGAAGTTAGCGCAAAGTATGAGGCGGAGGTGTGACGCCATAATAGCGAATGGCGGCGACTATACCTGTTATTAAAAATATTGCGTACAATAAATATTATAAACGCATAAAATGCAGTTTGTTTGAAACGAATCGGACAAATAGTTTCCAAGTTACGACGATCACGCTTCTACTGAACAGACTATACTTATAGAAAGAATTTGATGATTGTTCCAAAAACCTAACTTGATAAAAAAAATGTATAAAACCCAAAACTATTTTTTGAGGTTGTATTTACTTCTGAGTTCCACTGATTGTTCTGGTTACATATATTACCACTAATAAAAAACAAACATAACAATCGAAATTGGCTGGGTGCACTTTACTCCTCCGTATCCGGCTTTGGCCTTTCCAAAATATCTAAACTTACAAACTTACATAACAAAATTATATAACTTAGTAATAAAAATCAATAATGCTACAACCAGCCAACTTGCATCAAACAGTCAAATCAATCGGATGCATGACGCTTCATGAATGACCTCAAATTGCACGGTTAAACCAATTGCAACAATTCTTCTTTTTAACAAAGTAAAGTACTAAAAATTTTACTGCCAATCTAATGCACATCAAATCTAGATGAATAAAATCCTTTTAAACTTTCAAAAGAAATCACACTTTGAATATTATTGAAGCGCATCCATGATTCCAGTAATAATGTCAAATGAAACCAAAACCAACTCCACAACATAGCCAAACGACTTTTCAAAATGGTCAAACACCAAAAACCCACATGACGCCCACTGTTAGCCCCTTCAAAACTGCTTCAATTTCTCCTTGCTAAAACTTGTGCACTTAACTATATCCAAAGTATTTCCGTATGTATGCTGACATATACAAGATTTATCTGCAGTACTGAACAACTGCCGCAATTTCACCGACAAAACTCAACTCGCACTTCAGGCGGAGGTTCATACATTGCAGTGTCCACTTGTGTATGTTTTGGTGAAATGGTTTTAAATACAAAAAAGGCCAGCTGACTTTATGACAAATTTGTGTTTTTCACATTTACGTAAGTGAGATAAATTTCGTGCGCGTACACGTTACCAATTCGCGCTGCGTACAAGCCGCTTTAATAGTGCACAAGTTAACGCTCGTTTATGCTTTGAGTTATTGCCTTGCGTGACAATTTTCGCTTCGTGTTTAGTTTTTATTTATTTATTTATTTTTTTATATTTGCAGCGAGTTTGCGCTTTAATTGGTGCAGTGAAACTGGTTCAATTTGTGCGTAGTTGAAGAGTGAAAAATTATCTAACGGATGATGGTCGAAAGTGTTGTTGACGATCATTTTGATTTTCATAGAGCGCGTTTGTGTGTGGGTGGGTGAGTAAATAAAATAAAAAATAAACAAATAATGCACAAGCAAATGTAACGTACATTTTCAAAATTTTCTATAATATTTTCGATTTCTTTTGTCACTGTCAATGGGTCCATTACTATTGTATTCTCGCCCACTTATTTGCCAGCAATCAGTGTCACTCAGAGTCCCGTTTGTTGTATGGAGATACAATCAAGTCGCATGCATATTTTATCTTTCTCCCAAATGCACTTAATTTCCTGTTATTTCAAGTCGTCAAATGCAACTCTGGCCTTTGATTAAAATTTCTACTCGTTTTTTTATTAATTTAGAATTAAACTATTTTGCGCTTAATTTGCCATCATAAAGCACCAGCAAGCGGTTTTTTGCCATCAAACGGCGAGTCGTTAAAACATCGTAAAATCCTATCGATAACACACAAATTACACAAGAAATATCAGCGACTGGAATGCGTTTTGCTATTTGCCAGCTGTCAGAGGGTCTTAGGCACTGTGCCCCCCACTCGAGAATGCGTTCTCAATTGCCACAGTCGGCATCGTTTGTGGCTGCAGCTGTTGGCATACTTTATCGTGCAATTTAAAGTTTATGGTAAGGCTGACTGATAGACGAGGTAAAGCGAGTAATCGCTGCAGCTACGATTCGCAGACGCGCAGCCTTAACTTGGCATAAACAATAAAGGCCGCAGCGGAGCAACAGGTAACATAAGAAGTTACATATGTGGCGCTGGTTGATGAAGTTGTCTGGCGACAGTCGAACACATCGACAATGCCAGCACACATAATGTTGGAGAAACTGTAAAGAATGTCAACACAAATGAGCCATTGTCCGCTGAACGAGACAAAGCAAGTGGCGCGAATGTGACACAGACTTGAATTTTTGTATTTTTAAGTTTTTCTTTTACTTTGCTCTCCCATTGACAGAAAAAAACCAAAAGGCCAAAATAAAGAAAGAGATGCCAACGTGAGGATTGTGCTATTTACATTACGATATGTGTTGAGTATGTTTAATAGAGTTGTAAAAATATAAAAAAAAGACTAAATGAACGCAACGAACTGTCAAACTGTACCAGAAATTACTTTCTAAATCATCTTTTGTGACCAGAGCAGAGTCATTTATTTATTTATTTATTTAATAGTAGTAGTATTTGAACAATTCTTACAGACTAATTAACAAAATGGGACTTATGGCCACAAAATTTGATACTTAACAGTTTTTGAGAGGAAAAAAACATCGCCTTTAAATATTACCAAAATTTATATAACAAACAGAAAAACTAAACAAAAAAAAAACAAATTGAAAAATTGCAAAATCAAAACATAACAAAATGTGGGTCATCAAAAAACACACCAAATGAACTTGAAATGAGAAAATGTTGTGGATTAAAAGACTACAAGTTGCAAACGTAACGAAGCTAAGTATTCAATTAATTAACAGTTATACAGGTTGGCGTCAATGTCATCAACCCAACAAAAGATGCTCAAGTTTAAGCGAGAAACATATGCAAAAAATATTGCAACTTTGACATTTGCTAAGAAACTGGAAGCAGCAAGTGTACAGTGGGTAAAACGTGAATCGTTAAACACTCATTAACATAAAATATAAGTAACAACTGATTACACTACGCGACCAAAAGTAGACTAATCGGTTGAACTTTAAAAAAAAGAAAAAAGTATTTTTTCGAAAACTTTTTCGAAAAACCAGTGTTTTCCCAGTTATTTCAGTTATGAGCGCATATCTCGTAAACGAATTATCTGATTAACAGAAGCGGTCTGTCGTTCAGAAGATAATATTTCAGCCTTTCCAGCGATAAATAGATTGTTCAAATAAGATGAAATTCGGGGAAGTTGCTAATGGTGAAATTTAAGAAAATTTCATTTTTCTACTATTGTAAAAAATCATAAATTTTTTAATGAGTTTTTTATAGATAAAATAAATTATCTAAGTCGTTCAGAAGGTAATAACTTAGCCTTTCTAGCGATATTTAGATTGTCCCATCAGATGAGATTTGGAGAATTTACTGACGATGAAAGTTAAAAAAGTGAATTTTTCTACCATTTTAAAAATTTATGAATTTTTGAATGATTTTTTTAAAGATAGGTAAAGCAAACTATTTCCTCTGGCTTAAGATCTAAGATGAAGGATACATTATTTGTGCAAAGGTTAAGCCTAACATTAATAGAATTGATTTCTTCAGGATAAAAAATGAAAAGTGATGAAAATGACTATGGTACATTTTTGCTATTATTTCGATTGGAATGGGATCCATACCAAATAATTTGGCTGTGTTGTATTACTGGGTGTTTCCACTTTCATTTTATACCTAACTCGATAGTTGATTTACGAAAAATGCGCATATTTTTCAACATCAAAGAAAACGCCTTGAAAATCCATATTTTCCGACTTTGAGATCCAATTACCGTGGAATTTTAAAACTTATAAAAATAAATTACATTGGAAAAAAGCCAGGAGGTGTTGTAAATGACACAAAGAGAAAATTATGTCAACCGTTATATTGGTTGAGACATTACAATCGAAAACTTGAAAAAAGTCAGGGAAAATCCAAAAAAGTTACACGCCCGTGTCGTGCGAAAACGTAAACTACGTTTCAAAAACGGTTTGCGGATTCAAAATCAACCCTAGAATTGATGTCAAAACCAGAAAAGCCGACCAAAAGTCGAAATTTGTTGCCTTGTATAATTTGCAGCGATATCAGGGAAAGTTTGTGTTCTAATTGAAGTCTACGAATTGGGCACGTGTGAACAAACCCCTGTTTCTTTAATAATGATCAAAAAGTGATAATTTTATATTTTTCCATAAATAATAAATAATTTTCCTGTAATAAAAAAATATTGACACAACATTTATTTAACTCATTTTAAGCTGAAATTGTTCATAAGCAAACAATCTCTAAAACTCTACAAAAGAGGCGTGGCGACTTGAAATGTCGTGTGCTTCATGATTTAAAAACCAAAAAGTAATATCGAGACACAGGGTAAAATTCGGAGTTGAAATGGTTAAATGGACTTTAATATTTGAAGGACACATACAGTCGTGTCTGGATATAGTGAACTAATTATTGCAAGGCCTGTTCACAGTATTGAGGTTGTTCACTATATCAAGGTTTAAATTTTTCTCCAAAAACTCGTTTTATTTGCTTAAAATACACTTTTTGTTTTTTGCTTGAAATTGCTTTCAAAATTTTGTTCAATATTTAAAGGCTCCATGTCAAAATTTGGGTGTTCACCATATCGAGGTGTTCACTATGTCGAGGTGTTTACTATATAGGGTGTTCACTATACCCAGACACGGCTGTATAAGACATTTCAAATATTTTTTTTAATATTTCTGGTTGTGCAATAATGAAGATATGTATATCAAATGAAAGAGGAATTTTTTGCTCCTTTTAATAAAATTTTTTATTTTAAACTTTCGGTACCAAAATATATCAAATAAAGGTTTTAAATCTCAGCCTGACATTTTTTTTAAACAGACAATTTTTTACTTATGTACTAAGTATGTAGACATAACATAACCATACCAACTATATAACTGAAGCACCAATATTACATCAAATGCTCGCTCTCGTCATTATTGAATACAATGTCATAGACTCATTACATGACAAGAATTGAGGTTACGCACGTACTGGTTAACTGGTTAACTGACACAACGCCACATAACGCAACAAAACCCAACTGACGCATTCCATCGCAAAAAGTTCTTACGAAATCATTACAAATCGCAGCTGTCTAATGATTAACGATCGACCAGTTCCGTAAACGCAACATCGGCGCACAGTCAGACCTTCTGCGCGGCCTCATGCGGCTCGCGGGCCATCATCGCTGGCGCACAGCGGCGATCTACACATTCTGCCGCTATTCAACGCAAATGTCAACTGCGCCGTTTATGGCGCACGCCGGCCAACCTCCGAGCTGGCTTTTTCTCAATGGTTTGTAGTTGTGAGCGCTTTGCTCTCTACAGTCGTTGTCTCTCTGTTTTTATGCCTTAACTAGTAACCTCCTTTAGCGTCCGACCATATTCAGGCCACTTAGAATTGACCCAATTCCACTTTCCAAACGCACTCAAATAAGTGGCAACGCCAGTCGATGTCAGCGGCTCCATGATAAATGTTTGTGTCGCATGTGGCGATCACTTTTTCCTCTTCCAGTCGACATACATAATTTGCATCTCGCTGCGAGAGTTCTTAACTTGTTCTGGGACGGAGTGGCGCTACGACCAGTGGCCGCATTCGAGCCGCTTCAAGTTGAGCATGTTTTCAAATTCTGACATTTTAATTGCCAATCTTAAAGCAGTTTGCAATCAAATCTTGACGAGAACGCAGACTTAAATGTACAAATGTGTGTAAGTAATTTGAATTCGCTTTACAACTCCACCTTCATTCATTTATTTTCTATGCAAATTTCACACCTCCTGCCGCTTCAGTTCGTATGTGCTCCACATGGCTCCAATTGTTTGGCTGCCCACTCCACTTTAAATGGCTGCAATTTATCACGTGCCGCCGCTTCATTCATTCCACGACGAACAATGTGTCAGGTCAAGTGTTGTTCAGTCGTTTTGCTGTCGGCGTAATTTCATATTTTTTTCCCGCACTTAAAAGAGAAATTTCTGCAGTCGTACATGTTAAGTGTTGTACAATTGTGAGTGTGGGCCGTTTGTCAGCTGCGACTGCAGCAGTCGCTTGACTTTTTGTTGCTGTGTTTCTTCATCTTCAATCACATTTAATGTCGTGTTGTACGTGCGTGTAACGCGTTTCATTTTCATTTTGCTCAAAATAAAAATGAAATTAATTGAATTTGTTAGGTTTTTTAAGTATCACATAAATACATATTCGTTTATGTTGAGATATCAATAAGCAGTTGCAGTAAAATTTTCAACTTTTCTAAATTCTGTAATTAATTTGTGGCTAACAGTTGGCCACAGAAACTTTCCTTATCGACTTCACCATTAAATTTAACAATCGAGCACAATTACTAACAGTTCTTCATTACAACTGTGCAGGGAATAATTATATGTTTTTAACGATGTATTTCCGTTCATTTATAGACTTGAAAACGACTACTTTCTGATTTGAGCGCGTAATGACATAACGTAAAGTTTTTAGGAAAAAAGATAAAAACTCATCAAAAGAAAATGTATAAAAATGGAAAAATGTATGTGAAAAAGATGCAGATAGCAGGAACTTGTAAAGATTTTGCCATAGAAAATATAAATATAAAATAAAATAAATAAAATAAAATAAAATAAAATAAAATAAAATAAAATAAAATAAAATAAAACAAAATAAAATAAAATAAAATAAAATAAAATAAAATAAAATAAAATAAAATAAAATAAACTAAAATAAAATAAAATAAAATAAAATAAAATAATATAAAATAAAATAAAGTAAAATAAAACAAAATATAATAAAATAAAATAAATTTAAATTAAAATAATATAAAAAATAAAATAAATTAAAATAAAGTAAAATAATTTTCAATTTTTTCTAAATGTTTAATTTAAATAAACTTATATTGCACTAAAGTCCTGTTTTGCTACAATTTAACAAGGACACCTTCTTCTTGTTGCACATTTTCGATCGCCTGCAAAGTTTGCTTCTTCAATTGGCCATCAATTGTACAACCGCAGCTATCATTCCACCACACATAAATCAATCGCTATGTAGAAATTGAAATCCTATACACTCGCTGCTATCTTAAATCGGTCATTTCTCTCCAATCACCCAAGTGTTATTATTAGCTTTGTGTCTATGTGTATGCAACGACTTATGTACATTTATACGAAAATAAAAACCACGTTTTCCGCAACGCCCCAACTGCTGCACGAGAGCAATTGCCGCTTGATATGGGTCACTGGAGCTCTCCTGGCGCAGCGATTTCCAACGCGCGAAAGTGGCCGCTGAATGAGCGCGTGCGTGTTGCGGACAGGATGCAGCTGCCACCGCGCTGCACCACAATGCGCCGCGCATATGCAATGAGCCTTTAGGCCAACACCACACTGGCAATTATGATTAGCGTTTGAATGCGGCCACGCCTTGCCGCCATTGCGGAGTAGATAGAACATCAAACTTGGTGGCCGTCAAGACGCTCTATTGAATTCTGTCAATGTGTCGATAGTTAGATGCTGTTGTGGTTATGTGTGTGTTTGATTGTGTGTGATGAGGCGTGTTGCTCTCCTTCCGCGCCTAAGCAAATTATTGGCAATTTAAATTTGCCACAATTAGCCGCCAGTCACTTAACTGTGACATCAGCCTGGAATTTGAGCTGCGCTCCGTCAGCCATTGTAATGATGCCGCCGTAATACGCGTTATTACAGACATTTATGCCGCCATGTGTTTTGGCCAATTACAGCAATTTTCTTGTAGTCTTTACTTTGTAGTTTGTGATTGCGTTCCATTGCTGATTGGAAACTGTATCGCTTATTAGAAAATTTCTATTCCACAATTGAGTTGTTCGCATATAATGTGTCAGATTCACGCAAACTGAGTTATTGCGTAAAATAACTAAGTCATCTATTTGATGAGATTATAATAGTATACAACAGTAAAGAGAGTTTAAAAATTGCAATTTTTATTATTACATAAATAGCTTACAATTTAATTCAATTTCTTGCGTTGTGCTTCTTTTGGTCTGTGAGAACGAAAAAATAATCTTGTGTTTAGTTCTAACACAATGAGGAATGGAATAAGAATTACAGTGCAAATTTCAAGAAACATTTTGTTTTCTTTCCTTACTTAATTTACTTAAACATTGTCCACTTTACTATATAAATATATATAAATATAGATATATATTCGAAAGAATATATTCAAAAATTGTTCTCAAACATTTTTTAACCCGGCATCGGTGTGGTGGGGTATACCATACCCCAGAGGTTGTATTTTTGTAAATAATACGGATATCAGTTTTCTTATATTTGTTATTTTCTTTTACAAATTGCTTGCACATGAAATGTTTTTGCATTTTTTTTACGTAAAATTAAATGAAGAATAATATATAATTGCTGTCTTTTATATTTGTGTTGTTTCGTGAGGTTGCTGCTATGTAAATTTTTGGGGTATGTCATACCCCACCACACCAATAACGTAATTTTTTTCACCACACCAACGCCGGGTTAAGAGACGAATTCTTCACCAGCAAAATTATTCTCCATATAAAGGAACAGGTTGTAATCACTTGGTGCCTGGTCCCGAATCTATGGTGAATGCATAAGAACCTCCCAACCAAGCTCTCAGAGCTTCTGGCGAATCACTATCGTTGTGAGTGGTTTGGCGTTGTCCTGATGGAACACAGTTCCTCTCCTCTTGGGCAAAGCGAGCCACTTCTGGCTAATTGCTTCAGTCTGTTCAATTGTTCTTAGTACAGGTCGGCATTCAGAATTTGACTGTAGAGCTAAAACAGATTCCCTGACCATCCCATCAAACACACAAAAACACCTTTCTGATCGTCAATCCTGGCTTGACGACAGTTTCACCAGCTCACAGCGATTCGGTAGTACGTGGTCCACTGTTGCCAAATGCCTGAAATGCCTTTTTTCTTAATCTTAAAAAAAAAACCCCTGATATGTAAAAAATTTCCTAAAAATTTTTATGTATAATATTTGTCCTTATAAACTTAGGAAATCAATTTTTCATAGAAAAAAATATTTTATATATTCATAAAAATATATATTTTTTTATTGCAACGTCTTTATTCATTTAGCTTCAGTTTAACATCAACTGGACAACTTAACACAAAAAGCATATAAAAAAATTTGATCAGTATGAAATTTCCTTTTGTAAACTTCTGTAATTCATTCCATAAATTATACACTTTGAAGTATTATGAAAGCAATAAGTGAGAGCGAGATAAACATACACGAAAAAGACAGGAAAAATAAGTCAAATAAATAGTTGCCAAAATATCTAGTGTTGCCAGTATTTCCCATTCATCATACTTCGTTATCCGAAAATCTCACGAAAATCTCCCAAAAATTCACTAAGAATACGAAAAATTCCCCAATCTATACCTTAGGATCTCCTAAACTTTATCCTGAACAATTCTTCCTCCTAAAAATTCTCCTAAAAGGCCAAGAATCTCTTAAATCTAGGAGGAAATCTCCTAATCTGGCAACACTGAAGTGATTCACTTTTTATCATCAGTTTCTATTCGTTTCACAAATGTGTCGATTGTTTGAGGATTTGTCCATTTGTCCATGAGGATTTTTTGAGATGAACTCCAGCTAATTTTTTTATCCATCCTTATTCAAGTGGTTCCAAATGGTTTCTGTGCTTCTGATTTATCTTCTGAGCAATCAAAACAGTGCTTAAATGATAAACGCACTCGACGATTTCCATGATTTAATTGACATTTTTGACAGTTGGTCTTCCAAAGCGTAAAGCATTTTTGACACCAAAATTATCTGAAGGAAATTGGCGAAACTAAAATTGCGCTCGATTGGCTGTTACAGTGTGAGGACCTTAAAGACTATTCAAATTTTGAGGTGCCTGGTTTGAAATTTCGCCTTCGTCAAAGATAAACTGTCAAATATGGCATATTTTCTCTTTCCTGATGTCTTATATTGACGCACGATCAATCAAAACTGAGTCAAGCAATCAATTAACTGTCTGAAAAGTTTTTTTAGTACTTACGAAATCGTATCTTTCAAATGCCACCTAGCGTAACTTAACTCTTTCGACCCCAAGGTTGCCTGAGAGCAACATCACTTATTTGTGAGCTTATGGCAAAAGCAACGATTGATTAATGGGTTTAATTCAATTAGGCAACAACCAATTAAGATTTTTAGAAGTGAATCCAAAGCAAAAATCCCGAAAATAATTTCCAAAATAATTTCCAATAATTTGCAGCTCATATCGCTGAAAGTTTGTATCGGAAAGTTTGTGTTCTAATTGAAGTCTACGAAGTGGGTGCGTTTAGTTAAACCCCTGTTTCTTTAATAATGGTTAAATAAAATCAAAAAGTGATAATTTTGTATTTTTCCATAAATATTAAGTAATTTATCTGTATTAAAAAAATATTGATACAAAACTTATTTAACCCATTTTAAGCTAAAATTTTTCAAAAGTGAACTATTTATTTATTATTTATTATTATTTATTCCTTATTTTTTATTTATCAGGCATTTATTATTTATAAGAAGAAATAGTTTATATTCCAATGCAAAGTTAAAATTTGACGATGGTGGTTTATTTCAATTGGTACAAGTTTGAAATTTACAAAGCAATGCACGAAGTTTTGTTTTGCGGTATCTTTCTACCACATCAGGATTTCTTTTTACCACACCTTTTACCTACAAAGTTTACTTTCTTTATTCTAAATAACATTGGCTCAATCTTTTTGCGCCAAAGAAGTCTTTAACAACTTTTCAACAAAACTTAAATCATGTAAAAAATACTGTTGGATTACAATTGCAACTGATACAAGTTGAAATACTAACAATAACTCTGTGAGCTAAACATTTTCATTATTCTAACGCTACAATTTTTCCGCTACAGACCTTCACTGTGCACAAAAAATATGCACTTTTACTGCCACTATTAATCAATGCAGCGTACTCGAATTTGTAATGCACTACAAATCGGCATAATGTACGTAAATAAGTACAAACTGAACACATGTATGTATGTACACATGTACAGCTCTGTGTACGCAGTCATACACCCTCTTCACACACAATGGTTAATGGTTGGTTAGTGTTGGTTGGGTTGGTGGGTAGACGAACGCTTATACTGTTAGCATATCCATCATAATTGTTTGATCTTAATATGTGCAACACATAAGTAAACAAAGCAGCAAGCCAACTGCCAGCCAGACTTGCTGCAAATACAAACAGGCGAAGAGCTGATGGACGAGCAGACAGTTGCAACAGGTAAACAGGCAATCAATGGAAATGTTTGCGCATACGAATGCACTAATGCGTCCAGTCAAGTGCTGCGAATAATGGCCATAACAAAGCTGAGCACCTACTATGGCCATGACTGCTGTCGGCCAGTCATGCAAAGTTTGCAAACGCTGTGTGCTGTTTAAGCGGCTTATTATGAAATTGAAAGAAGTGGGGGGAAAAGTAGCAAAATGGTAGGGAAATGCTGAATATTTTCTTTTCAACGGTGTATAAGCTCCCACCCGGCCGTTCGAAGTCGATATGAAACTGCAGGATCCTTCTATTCGTGTTAAAATTAAAACGAAAAATACGAAATGGCTGCGGAAACTAATGCTTGTACTTCTAGACGAGTTCCAGTCTCAGTTACTATATATATTTAGAAATAAGGCACACAAAGAACTTCATTTTGGGTGGGTTCTGCATACAAATTTGAGCCCAAAAACACTTGAAACCATAATTTTCTTAAACGGTTTAAATAAATTTTGTATCAATATTTTTTCAATCACAGAAAAATTATATAATATTTGTGGAAAAATACAAAATTATCACTTTTTGATTTTATTTAACCATTATTAAAGAAACAGGGTTTTGATCAAACGCGCCCAATTCGTAGACTTCAATTAGAACACAAACTTTCTCTGATATCGCTGCAAATGATTGGAAATTATTTTAGGGATAACAGTACAATTGTTGTAATTTGCTTTGAATTCACTTCTAAAAATATTAATTTGTTGGTGTCTACGTAAATTAAACCCATAAATCAATCGTTACTTTTGCTATAAGATGAAAAAAACAACTTTGAGGTCGAAAGGGTTAAATCATTTTAAAGTTGTACAATCGTGTCTGGGTATAGTGAACACCTCAATATAGTGAACACCTAAATTTTGACATGGAGTCTCTAAATATTGATACAATTTTGAAAGCAATTTCAAGCAAAAAACAAAAAGTGTATTTTGAGCAAATAAAACTAGTTTTTGTACTAAAATGTTAACCTTGACATAGTGAACACCTCAATACTGTGAACAGGCCTTAGATAATTAGATCACTATATCCAGACACGACTGTATTAGTAAAGATGTGACAATTTTTTTAAAGCTTTGACTCTCAGCCACGAAACCTCCGTCAGCACAGCGTACTTCGAAACTGAGGACTTCCAAGTCAGTATTGAGATAATAGAACCGAAACATGCTTTAAAGTTTCAGATGCTCAAAATTCTAAAGCCCGACCGATTAATCGGCTTCGACCTCCTTCGACAAAAAACACACAATCGGCCAATAATTGGATTCGGTCAAAGTACAGGCCGAAGGTAAACATTTTTTGAGTACATATTACTCGATATAGGAAAGTAAAAGTAGCCCAACTGCTTTACAAAATCAGTTGAATTCAAAACAGCTAAGCAGCTGAACAACAGCATTGCCAGCACACACTTTTAAGTAGCGTTGCCCCCATAAATTCACAATAGCCAGAACCTTCTTTAGAAAACTAACCGAACTAATCTGTACTTCCAATATTTTGAAATTACACAAATCCGTAAATCATTAGTAGTGAGACTCTTTGACAGCGGTCAAATTTTTTGACAGCTCCTGCCAAATTGTTGTTGTTCACATGTAAAACTGTTACTGTTCCAGTTTTTAACTCAGTTTCTAGTTTAAACTCAGCTTAAAAACGAAATCCAATTAGGTAAATATTGGCAGCTCCTGTCAAATTGTTGTTGTTCACGTGTAAAACTGTTACTGTTTCAGTTTTTAACTCAGTTTCTAGTTTAAACTTAGTTGAAACGCGAAATCAAATGAAGTAATTATTGACAGCTCCTGTCAAATTGTTGTTGTTCAAGTGTAAAACTGTTGCTGTACACTTAGTACCAATTTTTCAGTCAGTTCTCAGTTTTTAATTCAGTTTCTAGCATAAATTTAGTTTAAATGCGAAATCGAATTTTTCAATCAAAGTTGAATGAAGTTTAAACTCGGTTTAAATGCCAAATTAAGTAATTCACCTCCAGCTTCAATATTGTAGCCGATTAATCTGTTTCGTTTAAAATGTCAACTTCGGTCGGGCTCTATAAAAATATAAACCCATGTCAGTCCAAAAGCTTTGCTGCATTGTGCGCTCCTATTCAATCTAACCTAAAAATAACAACTTTGTTTAACAACTAAATATTACTAATATTTTCATAACTAACCAATTATCAAACTGTTTTGGTTCAATCGCTTTGGTCGCCAATCACTGCTCGCACGCCAGCCATCAGCAGCTAAACTGTGCCACAGCACGACAGCCAGACCACAACAATCGCTGACCAGCTCTCCAAGAAACAATCATGGAAGCACATAATCGATGTGGCCTGAGCACCGCAACGGCAAAACAGGAACAACGCAACGAACCACATTTGCTTGAACAAATTTTTTATGGCAGCGCGGTTTGTTGGTTGAGGGAAATAAATGGGTCGGTTACAGTAATTGGGTTAGTGGTGCTGCTGCAAACTTTTATTACATTAATTAAAAGCGGCAATTAAGTACTTAACATCAGTTGATCAAACTAGTAGAAATTTACAGGCAAGCAAAATCTCAAATCTAAAACCCATCTGTTTGCCATTTCAGTTCACTGGCATTGCGCTGGCGCGACGCTTCCGCCATGGGCAACGCCATAACGCATGCGGTCAGTCGCAATGCAACCGGCAACAACTGCCACAGTAACAGCAACAACTACAACAAAAACTCCAAAACCTCAACAACGCCGCGCAATGCGCACAAGTCACGCTATCAGTCAACTGCCGATGTGCACTATCAAAAGTCAAAAACGTTGCCGGCACGTCACAGCCGCCGACAACACAACGTGGACGCGCAGCAGCAGCAGCCGCACACCGACAGCAGCGCCCCGCCGCACGGCGAAACGTCACGCGTGCTGTTCCTCCTCTATCTGATACATCGCACCTGGAATGTTATGGTCGAGACGGTGGATACGCGTAGCAAAAGGTGAGCGGTTCGCAGTTGTTAGTGTTTGTGTCTATGTTCATAATTGTGAATTGAGATTATTTTCGAGCGCACAGATCGCGTCGCAGCGCGCCCACTCCAGCGCCATACTACACGGACGAGGTCAGCAGCGGTGGCCGCGGTGCAGATAACTATTCGATCAACATGAGCGATTTGGACGATGTGGAAGCGTCGTCGATCTGTTGCTCCCAGTACTCGGCCTGCAGCTGCAGCTACTGCTACGATGCCACGCAGAACGTGTACAACTCGATTGCCGAGGACTGCACCACGGACTCCATATGTCAGCGCACAGTATCGCGGTGTGGCAGGTGAGTTTTTGGGTTAATTTCTCTTTTAAGTTGATTGATGCAAGAAATTAATTGATGAAAAACATGACCTCAATCAAATTGATTGGTCAATAGGGCCAAATTTGTTGTATTTTCCAAAAGTGCAGCAACTGTGACAGTTGCATTGACTTTTAAATGCCTAAAACCATCACAGTTTAAGAGGCACTGTACGCGCCTGTGGTTTTACAGTTTTTCATGCACAACATTTTCTCCAGCTGTCTTGAACAAAGCTGTTTACTAAAAAAAAACACAAAAGAGTTTTACAATTACAACACAACGCACGTTTTCCGCTCGTTTAGTTATTTTGTTGCCTCTTTGCTGCATTTCGAGCCTCATTTATGTTGATCGTGTATCCAGTCACTGCCAAACTGTCTATTAGTTTTGCAACAAATGCCAGCTGGGGTTTCGGATGTTAACTTAAGTTGCGCTCAAATATATGCTACGAATTTTTCTGCCAAATGCCAAGCTCTCAATATTGAAATCGTAGAGACTTACCTTGGATTTTCATTGAAGCCTTTCAACGCTGTCAAGTTTCTGGCGCAGTTACAAAACCTCAGCTAGATTTAGGAAGACCATTCATCTTGACTCTGAAGCAAACTTTCCAAATGCAATTTTTGGAATAAGTAATTTCCTGAGTAAATGCAATACGCCAATAAGAATTTCTCTCTTAAAGTTGTGTCTTTTCTCTTTTAAATCTACTTAATATTTCAATATAAGCCCTCACCGCTTCTAAACACCGGTTTTCGCATCGTCTTTTCACGGATACTTATCCTGGGGAATACTGCACTTATTTTCCTTATTTCTTTACCACACTAATTCATGGAAAATTTTAATGACCCTAACTTTTTTTCATTCTCATTTTCATTCAGTCTGAAGTCTGCTACGCTACACCACACTTCACACCTCTGTCAGAAACATAAAAATATTACTTCTGCATTTTCACGCATTTAAAAATATGTAAATTGATACAACAACAAAGCGTCGTCGCACTACAACAAACTGCAAGTGGCAAATGCACTCAGAACATCAAAGACAATGTTGATTTCTCCTTTTCGCACCACAAACGAACTTTGCTGATTTTCAGATAATAAACTTTCGCACATACAAATTGCCTTTTCACCAGCCACCAACTTGCTGCCAATTAAATTCTCTGCTAATAAATATTCCTCGTATAGTCGTCTTTCTATATTAGACATTCTACTTATAACTGAGGTATTTGAATATTAAAAACCAATTGTTTTGTTATCATATCTTTTATTCGCAATTAATTTTAGTTTGTTGCATTTTACATTTAAGCGTTTCCTAAATCTATTGCACTGTCAGACTTTCATTTCTTTTTACTATCGTAAGCAGTCTGCAATTCGGATAATTTGTCCAAAATGTAGTTCATTTGTGCGGAATTCGGTGAGAGTTCTCCATGCACTGGTTGCGCCTGTTCGCTGGGTGCTGGCGCGTAGCTGATATGGGTGTACGATGGCTGGTTATAAACTGGCGCCGTAAATACTGGGCTGTAGGCTGGGAAGGGCACTTGGAACGGTGGCACCAGATCGCCTGGAACCACGTGTGGCAAATTCACATTCCCCGCATTCTGTATGCCGTTCACATATGTGCCCAACGGAATGGGCTGGGCACCATCATCCTCATCATCGCAATAACCTTCTTCTTCTGTGGGGTAAGAAGAGCTGGCACCGCCACCAACACTTTTGCCATACGCTGGCTGTGCAGAACCGCTTCCTGGCTGAACGGAACCGCTTCCATATGCCGATGATTGACTGTTACCACTTCCATATGCTGACTGGCTGGATGAAGAGCCAGGATTTTGGGCACTCCCGGAACCTGGTTGACTCTTACCACTTCCATATGCTGACTGCCTGGATGAAGAGCCAGGATTTTGGGCACTACCGGAACCTGGTTGACTCTTACCACTTCCATAGGCTGACTGGCTGGATGAAGAGCCAGGATTTTGGGCACTCCCGGAACCTGGTTGACTCTTACCACTTCCATAGGCTGACTGGCTGGATGAAGAGCCAGGATTTTGGGCACTCCCGGAACCTGGTTGACTGGATGGCGACCCATAGCTTTTGTCAATGGGATTCGGGGCACTTTCATATCCTGATTGACTGGCTTGTGAACCGGAGTAATTGTCAACCGGATTAGGGGCACTTCCATAGTTTGACTGACTGGATGGCACACCAGAGGGATTTTGCGATGATTGACTATTACCACTTCCGTATGCTGATTGGCTGGACGACGAGTCCGGATTTAGAGCACTTCCGTATCCTGGTTGTTTGCTGGGAACATTCGAGCCACTTTTATACTCGGATCCCGACTGACTACACGGCGATACAGATGCCTTTTGCGATTGACTACTACTACTGCCATATCCCGATTGGCTAGACGATGGTACAGCGTTGTTGTGGATTGGCTTCGGGGCACTTCCATATCCTGATTGGCTTGGTGATGAACCGGAGTAATTGTCGATGGGGTTGGGGGCGCTTCCATGTCCTAATCCTCGTTGATTGTGTGGTTGACCAGAGGGAATGTGTGCTGGTTGGCTGCTAGCACTTCCATATCCTGGTTGGCTGGGGTTAGAGGAGCTCCCATGTCCAGAACCGGAGTAATTGTCAATGGGGATCGGGACGCTTCCATGTCCTATTCCAGGTTGATTGTGTGGTAGACCAGAGGGAATGTGTGATGGTTGGCTGTTGGCACTTCCATATCCTGGTTGGCTGGGTTGTGAACCAGAGTAATTGTCGATGGGGTTCGGGGCGCTTCCATGTCCTCTTCCTGGTTGATTGTGTGGTAGACCAGAGGGAATGTGTGCTGATTGGCTGCTAGCACTTCCATATCCTGGTTGGCTGGGGTTAGAGGAGCTCCCATGTCCAGAACCGGAGTAATTGTCAATGGGGATCGGGACGCTTCCATGTCCTATTCCTGGTTGATTGTGTGGTAGACCAGAGGGAATATTTGATGGTTGGCTGTTGGCACTTCCATATCCTGGTTGGCTGGGTTGAGAACCAGAGTAATTGTCGATGGGGTTCGGGGCGCTTCCATGTCCAGAACCGGAGTAATTGTCAATGGGGATCGGGGCGCTTCCATGTCCTAATCCTGGTTGATTGTGTGGTAGACCAGAGGGCATGTGTGCTGGTTGGCTGCTAGCACTTCCATATCCTGGTTGGCTGGGGTTAGAGGGGCTCCCATGTCCAGAACCGGAGTAATTGTCAATGGGGATCGGGACGCTTCCATGTCCTATTCCTGGTTGATTGTGTGGTAGACCAGAGGGAATGTGTGATGGTTGGCTGTTGGCACTTCCATATCCTGGTTGGCTGGATGGTGAACCGGAGTAATTGTCGATGTTGTTGGGGGCGCTCCCATGTCCTAATCCTGGTTGATTGTGTGGTGGCCCACAGGGGATCTGTGATGGTTGACTGGGTGGTGAACCGGAGTAATTGTCAATGGGGTTCGGGGCGCTACCATGTCCAGAACCGGAGTAATTGTCAATGGGGTTCGGGGCGCTTCCATGTCCTATTCCTGGTTGATTGTGTGGAAGACCAGAGGGGATGTGTGCTGGTTGGCTGCTGCCACTTCCATATCCTGGTTGACTGGGGGCTGAACCGGAGTAATTGTCAATTGGAATGAGCGTGTTTCCATGTCCTAATCCTGGTTGACTGTGTGGTAGAACAGAGGGGATGGGTGATGGTTGGTTGTTTCCACTTCCATATCCAGATTGGCTGTGTGAGGAACCAGCATTTTGGTGGACCGGATTCGGGGCACTTCCATATCCTGGTTGGCTAGGTGGTGAACCGGAGTAATTATCGATGGGGATCGGGACGCTTCCATGTCCTATTCCTGGTTGATTGTGTGGTAGACCAGAGGGGATGTGTGATGGTTGACTGGGGTGTGAACCGGAGTAATTGTCGATGGGGTTCGTGGCGCTTCCATGTCCTTTTCGTGGTTGATGGTGTGGTAGACCAGAGGGTATGTGTGCTGGTTGGCTGCTGGCACTTCCATATCCTGGTTGACTGGGAGGTGAACCGGAGTAATTGTCAATGGGGCTAGGGGCGTTCCCATGTCCAGAACCGGAGTAATTGTCGATGGGGATCGGGGCGCTTCCATGTCCTATTCCTGGTTGGTTGTGTGGTGGACCACAGGGGATCTGTGATGGTTGACTGGGTGGTGAACCGGAATAATTGTCAATTAGAATGAGGGCGCTTCCAGCTCCTCGTCCTGGTTGGATTTGTGGTAAAACAGAGGGGATGGGTGATGGTTGGTTGTGACCACTTCCATATCCAGATTGACTTGGCAATGGGCCAGCATTGTTGTGGTTCGGATTCGAGGCACTTCCATATCCTGGTTGACTGGATGATGAACCGGAGTAATTGTCGATATGGTTCGGAGCGCTTCCATGTCCTAATCCTGGTTTATTGTGTGGTGGCCCAGAGGGGATGTGTGATGGTTGACTGTGGGCTGGACCGGAGTAACTGCCGATGGGGTTCGGGACGCTTCCATGTCCAGAACCGGAGTAATTATCGATGGAGATCGGGGCGCTTCCATGTCCTATTCCTGGTTGGTTTTGTGGTAGAACAGAGGGGATGGGTGATGGTTGGTTGTGACCACTTCCATATCCAGATTGACTTGGCAATGGGCCAGCATTGTTGTGGATCGGATTCGAGGCACTTCCATATCCTGGTTGACTGGATGATGAACCAGAGTAATTGTCGATAGGATTCGGAGCGCTTCCATGTCCTAATCCTTGTTGATTGTGTGGTAGCCCAGAGGGGATGTGTGATGGTTGACTGTGGGCTGAACCGGAGTAATTGTCGATGGGGTTCGGGACGCTTCCATGTCCAGAACCGGAGTAATTGTCGATGGAGTTCGGGGCGCTGCCGTGTCCAGAACCGGAGTAATTATCAATGGGGGTCGGGGCACTTCCATGTCCTATTCCTGGTTGGTTGTGTGGTAGAACAGAGGGGATGGGTGATGGTTGGTTGTGACCACTTCCATATCCAGATTGACTTGGCAATGGGCTAGCATTGTTGTGGATCGGATTCGAGGCACTTCCATATCCTGGTTGATTGGATGATGAACCGGAGTAATTGTCGATGGGGAAGGGGGCGCTTCCATGTCCTATTCCTGGTTGGTTGTGTGGTAGACCAGAGGGAATGTGTGCTGGTTGGCTGTTGGCACTTCCATATCCTGGTTGACTAGGTGGTGAACCGGAGTAATTGTCGATGGGGATCGGGGAGTTTCCATGTCCTACTCCTGGTTGGTTGTGTGGTAGACCAGAGGGGATGTGTGCTGGTTGGCTGCTACCACTTCCATATCCAGATTTGCTCAGTGATGAACCAGCATTTTGTTGAACCGAAATCGGAACACTGCTAGGTGACAGACTTGAAGCTGAATACTTAAGTGATGCTGCACCATAATTTTGCGGTGCAGATGGCTGTTGGCTGCCTTGTCCATAATGTGAGTTGTGGTTTGGTACATGTTGAACAGGAGATGATTGAGGCAAAGGCACGGACTGGCTATTAGGTTCATTTAACCACCACCAGCTGGAAGGTACCGAGGCTGGAGAACTTCCTTGTTGAGACGCTCCATAAACGCTAGCCGGAACGGAGGATGGAACTGAATTTGGCTGATGCTTTACTTGGACTCCTTGTGAGCTGGGGACGTTCTGATGAGGCAAGACTGGACTGGGCGGATTGGATGGGTATATGGGGGCAAGTGGCTGATTAAAGAGAGGAGCGCCAACAGGTGACTGATGTGCGGATTGAACAGGGGCGTTGGGAACTGAGCCAGATTGAGCGGCAACGGGGTGAAGGTATCCCTCGCATGGTCCGTCATTGATTTGTATCCATTCTGAAAAATTGAAAACAAATGCTATATAGCTGATTCGATCCTTTTAATCGGCGTAAAACTTACGTTTCTTGGTCTGACAAATAAGAATGTTCAGATGACATGAATTGGACACTGTTTTAGTGATGGAAGTGCCCACTTGGAGCGCGCAGATAGGATCAAAAATTGCTGGACAAATCATGGCTGCACAGTTGGAGAAACATTGGCTTGTGCTGACTTTGGTTAGGCCTACAAGCAAGAAACCACATAAAGATCGATGATCAGTAAACGGTAACTTGAAGCTATTGGCGCATTTTTCACTTACTGGGTTTTCCGGCAAAGAGCTGCTTATAGTTGTAGGCATCCAGGCGGCATTCGTTTTCGAAATACAGAAACTCCTTGCCGTCAGTGGCACAAGCTGGCTCACCCCCGGGCGGACACAAAGGAGCATCGTTGGATGCATCCAAGTAGACATTCTTAGCTTTGAATGACGCTGTGGCCGCGACCGCAACCAAACTGCTAATTAAAAGTAATGATTTCATTATGCGACGATTTACTTCTGCAACGACGGAAGTGAACAAGTGCACTGATGCTTTCCAATGTCGAGGGCGCAGCTTTTTATACGCAATTGTGCCTTGCACCAGAAGAACGTTTCGCGGACGCAGCGCAGCATTATCACCCACCACGCTGGTGCCAGTGGTTCGGTCCACGTTAATCGGTCACGGTGCCAAAAAACCAGCAACCGGTGAATTATCGGGCACTGCAGTGGCTGCCTTTCGCTTGTTGCAGTACGTGCTTTGAGACATTTGTTTTTAACGCGTATTTCGCTTATTTCGTGCGACGACATTTGCTTGAACCACGTTTGACACTGTCATGCAACGACATTCTTCGCCAACGAGATACGAGTGCAAGCGACAACTTTATCCAAACACTTTGCGTGGCCATTTATGAATGAAAACTGGTAGCAGACGCACGACTGTGATAGACTTATTAGCATTGCGAAATTGTTTACAAATTGTGGTTGTTGCCTTATCGCTGATGGCTGACGTTGAGCGTGTGTTGCGATAATTTCGTTGGATAACAACAGCAAAGAACGACAACACTTGACAGAGTTAATTGTTGAATAAGCAAGAAAAGAGTAGTCACAATCGATTGAACTCACAGCACATAAAAATTTAACTTTTTTCGCAGATAATTTTGCTGAGCTACCACCTTCCATCAGTGCTTTCATACTTTATTTTGAATTATTCAATCATTAAACTGTCGTTAAGTTGTTTGCCCCACCAGCCACTTTCAACTAAATATCAAATTGCATTCTTAAATTGAGTGCATTCTGCGGTGATTACAATCAAAGTGTGATTGTAGATGTAAAAAACTGGAGCTGTAGAAAAGTCTTGGCTCATAGCATTTAATTTCATGTCAACGCACACAAACACAGACATACATAGCAGGTTGGTATATGTAGAGAATACAAGAAACATCTCACTAATAACAGCTTATTTATTGCCATTAGACTAAGAACTTCCCATTGCAGTTGACGTTTGAATACAAATATCTGTAGCAAAGTCAGGAAGTTCACGTTTCTTTAGTGGCAGCTCAACAGCCAAAGAACTAGTTTTGATGGCCAACTAATTTCAGCTGTTTGTGATGGGAATATCACAAATATTAGATTAACAACTGTTATTATTGCTTATGGGGAAACTTGTTACTATTGTAATGAAAGAGATTTGTTGAGGTTTGATTTTTAATTTCATTGAAATATTAACGAAAGAAAAAGAAGAAGCTATAAGTTTGTGTGTCATTGCAATGAAAAAAGTGTCGCAAATGTGATCACGATCGAAGATCTTCTGCAGTGTTGCCAGATCAGGAGATTTCCTCCTAGATTTAGGAGATTCTTGGCCTTTTAGGAGAATTTTAGGAGGAAGAAATGTTTGGGAGAAAGTTTAGGGTATTTACATTTCATGTTTGGGGGATTTTTCGTATCCTTAGTGAACTTTTGGGATATTTTGTGATAACGAATTGTGATGTATTGGGAACACTAGCAACAAAACATATTTTGGTAACTATTTTAATAGTCAAAGCACCCTATTGTGTTAAAAATTTTAAAGCTTACAAAATGTAAACTCGTTCTATCTCGTTCTCACTTATTGCTGTCAAGAAAGAGGAAGAGCTACGGATTAACGCAATCGAGGCCCACAAATCAGCAATGTTGCTGCCAAGTTTCAGTAAATAAATGAACTGCGCTTGAACCAGATTTAAGTTATATGGGCGGTGCTACGCCCCCTTATTGAATACCCGCACAATGCCCTCTATCGAAAGGGAAAATGGTAGATTCGTACTAAGTTTCAATGCTGAGCGACTTATAGCTCAGCAAAACATTTGGGTCCCAAAAAATATGCCACGCCCTTTGTTCAACACCGATCAAATCTTACCAGTAGAATGACTCATCTATGGGACGACGGGGTACTAAATTTCAGTGTTGTACGACTTACAATTTCGAAGATATTCCATTATTAAGATTTGGCTTGTATGGGTGGTGTCACGCCCCCTTGTTCAATACCCGCACCATTTCTTCTGTCGAAAGATAGGAATAAATGGTAGGTTCGTAGTGAATTTAATTGATGTGTGACTAATGGTTCCAAAGTTATCGTCTAAAAATTTTCACAATTCACGGTCAAACATGACAGGGATTTTTCGGTTTTTCCAATAGATTTTCCGAAATTTTCTTTTCTCATAAACCTGAACTAACTCAATTCGAATCTAACAAAGAAATCCCCATGGAAATCGGCTTTTCCTTTTGAGCGTGATGCGCTTACACACATACATTCACTTTCTTTTACATATATATAGAAAGAAGGAAGAAGAAGATAGAATATAGATGACGCAAATTTAAAAAATAAAATTTTAGGAGATTTTTTTTACTTTTGGGAGGAAATTTCAGTATTTTTTTTAAGATTTAAGGGAAAATCATTCCAGGTATCTGGCAACACTGCTCTTCTTCTCATCGAAAGCAAATGAACAAAAACTTTGCATGATAAGAAAAAAAATGTAAGAAAAAAGTAAAAATTAAAAAAAATGTTAAAGTGATCGAAAGCTAAACCTGAAAACTAAATAATTATGAAAACTGTTGCTTGTTATTTCAACATTTGTTGTTCGCTTTCATGGCCCGAAGGATTATTCGAATCGAAATAATTCTGAAAAAAGTTATACGTACATAGTTATATGTACATAGATGGTACAAATAAGTACACTTTTTAGGGACTTTAGGAAAATTTTAATGCAACTAGCATTAAATCGGTTTGGTCCACCTTATAAACCTATTCAAGTTAAAGCATTCACTTTAAAAACCCGTAAGTGTAACTTTGCTAAAGTGTCAGCAACATACGTTCTTTGCTCTTCAACCATGGCAATGTTTATTACAAGAAAATACAACTTACGGAAAGTGCTGATCTTTCTGTGGCGTACCATGTGTCACCTCGCTCAAATCTCCATAGTTCAAACATTTTCAATTTTCAAAATTTTAATTCAATGTACCCAAGTAAATTGCACACTTCTGGAAACAGAAAAACAAATTTTATTTTTTAGTTTTAAAATAAAATACCCACATAACATCATACAGGCCTGACAACTACCAAATGGCCAAATGTCGCATCATAACCTTCACTAATGTGATCAATGGCCCTTCTTATGCGATCTATGCCCCCGTTACATTGTTTTGACCACATCTGTGGTTGCATTGACTCAACAGCTGTTAGGCTCTCGTTCTCATTTATGCACTGTTAACCCACAACAACGCCCCCAAGAGCCGATCTCAATACGCTCTTGCACTCAATTTAAGCCAAGCGCTGAACTATGTTGACGTTTTAATGACAATGGTCTACTAGCGTTGGCTTAATAATGATCAAGAGCGACTTGGCATGAGAGAAATCGAAAGAAAGCCGCCAACAAGTTGTGAGGAACAAAATGTGGTGCGAGAGAGAGCCAAAGGAAAGCTGACCAAAGCAAGCGAGCAAAGTCAAAATATAAACAAAGTCAAGTGAGCGCACAGGGCCGAAGCCAAGCAACGGCTTACACGAAGTCTGAGCCAAGTTTAATGACGATTTTTGCTTTTAGCGAAACTTAGTTGTGTTGCGGCGATAGTTTGAGCAGCACGCGTTGTGCGCGATATTTGTTTTT
This sequence comes from Melieria omissa, assembly GCA_963971225.1. NCBI lineage: Eukaryota > Metazoa > Arthropoda > Insecta > Diptera > Ulidiidae > Melieria > Melieria omissa. The sequence goes on from OZ020269.1 coordinate 104,878,383, forward strand.
GATTGGCGTTCAGAGCGGTGAAAATTCAAGTTGTTATGGACTGAATGATTTGATTAGTCAAATTTTTAATACGCTCAGTGGTTAACGGTTTGCTTGACTTGAAGACAATTAACAACTTGGTTCAAGCTTATTTGGTTCGAATGTAACTCGAGCTGGAGCTATGCAAAACGTTTTGACAGTGAATATTTGAAGAGTTCAAAAGATGAAAAAAAGTGACACAAACTTCATGTTTTTGATGAGCAAGTGACAGCACTAAGTGCTTTAAAATCAGCAAGCAATATTTTAGCAATATTATTCAACATCTTAAAGCTGACACGAGCTGATTCCTGTTGCACTGAGTGAAAAAATCTAATAGCCAGAATAGATATTACGTGGATTAAAGTGCTACACACACAAACACACACACAGTCACAACTAATGATGATGTCGCGGATCATCAGCCGCAGCATTGGCAACTCGTCATCGATTACGCGATATTTGCTGCACAAGTTCTAAGCACCCAGCAACCAGCGAAGAGCACATCCAGCCGGCCAGTCAGCCAGCAATGAGCAACGTCAGCGACCATTCTTGCATGCGGCGGAACCGGACTGTGTGGCTGTGCGCGTTCATTGCATTCTAACGGTAAAACGAGTACAACTTTTAAGTGCACATTCGCGCAAACACCAACAAATCGCGAGGCAGTGCAGTGCGGTGCCGTGCGGTGTGTATGTGCGCGCAACAACAACAAGAACTCCAGCATTTGCACAACTTGCATCCAAGTGGAAAATTCTGAAAGTAACTGAAAGCCGATGCAAGCTCAATGCAAGTGCACCTAAAGCAAAAGCAAAAACAACAACAACAACAACCATTAGAAAACATGCTGCACTGTCCGCAGACAACTGCCATACACATATTGGAAAAGTGTGTGCGTGTGTGTGTGTTGGTATTAGTGTGAGTGTGTGGCAGCGTTAGAACCCCAACAACAGTGCAACTCCAATGCAATTTTGCGCATTTCTGCGGGGCATTCTCCACCTCTTTCCACGTTGGCCTCAACATTCGCAGCAGCAACAACAGCAGCGACCGTCAACAGGCCACATTCAGCGCCGGCCAGTGTGCCCCATTTTCCAACTAAGCCAGCACGCGGCTCCACGCTGAAATTGCACTATTCAACCGTCCAACAACTGACGCTGAACTTGCAAAAAATTCCAACAACAATGAAAGCCCAACAACAACAACGATAAACAAATAGTAAACGACAAACTTTAAGCAATTTTATTGCACTGTCCTGAATTTCGTTGTCAAACTGAAATTTCCTACTCCGAACGCAATTTCGGGCATCGTGCAAAGTGTGACGCGTTCGTGCTCCATTTCCGCTCGCGCATTGCATCCACTAATCACATATTTTGCTCCCCTTTGTAATTGTGTTGTCTTTGATTTCCTACAAATCGGGAACGCGAAATTTCATGCCCGACTTTGCGCATGCGCTGCAAACTAAAAACAACAACAACAACGCAGTTGAAGGTAAGTTTCCGCATGCGCCGATTTTCATAGCAGCATTTCCAAAATGTTTTCAGTTAAATTTTTTTAATTTTCTTTTTTGGTATTTTACTAATTGAAAAAGAAACAAAACCAAATTCTGCCAAAGCACAACAAAAACAACAATGGCCACAAAAATGCTATCGCCGAGCAACTGTTGTTTTATAGCCGCAATTTCATAAACAGTTTGCGGCTTAATGATGCATCTGGCTGAGTCGCGCCAGTCGCGTCGGTGCCGATGACTTGACGTGAAGGTTCTCTTCTCGCTTATTGAGCTTGAAATTCGGCACAACAAATGTAGGAAAAAAAATCGCGAGCTGCTATACGCCAAGTGATATTTGGAAAAAAAGAATTAGACAAAAATATACGAACCCGATGACTTGCAAGGCCTTCAAAGTGAGACTACCTCAAAAATAAAAGAAATTTTGTACATCGATGAGTTCAGCGGTTCTGGCATTAGAGTATTTAATCTTGAACTATTGTTGGACTAAATATATAATATAAAATATTAAATAAATTAAATATTATATATTGAAAATCTTTCAGACCGGAGAAACAATTACTGGATTTATAATGATTTACACTAAGACTGAGACTAAAATTTAAGCAAAGACTAAGACTAAGACTAAGACTAAGACTAAGACTAAGACTAAGACTAAGACTAAGACTAAGACTAAGACTAAGACTAAGACTAAGACTAAGACTAAGACTAAGACTAAGACTAAGACTAAGACTAAGACTAACACTAAGACTAAGACTAAGACTAAGACTAAGACTAAGACTAAGACTAAGACTAAGACTAAGACTAAGACTAAGACTAAGACTAAGACTAAGACTAAGACTAAGACTAAGACTAAGACTAAGACTAAGACTAAGACTAAGACTAAGACTAAGACTAAGACTAAGACTAAGACTAAGACTAAGACTAAGACTAAGACTAAGACTAAGACTAAGACTAAGACTAAGACTAAGACTAAGACTAAGACTAAGACTAAGACTAAGACTAAGACTAAGACTAAGACTAAGACTAAGACTAGGATTAGGACTAGGACTAGGACTAGGACTAGGACTAAGACTAAGGCTAAGACTAAAGGTAAGATAAAGACAAATACTAATACTAAGACTTAAACCAAGACTAAGACCAAGAAAACACTTTTGACTCCACCAGCATTCAAATTTTTATTGGCAGATGACTTAGGTCTTTGAAATATCTACTTTTACCCGAGACAACTCATGCATTCGCTATTAGGAGGAAAATGATTACTGCATACCTGAGATTGGGCCTAACACAAAGTAGAGGAATAAAGTGGGAGATTTAGAATTTGAATTTAGAAGTTTTTCAACCACCAAAAGAAGAATCAAGAAGAATCATCATCAAGAACAATCATTAGAATCAATGAAGATTTTCCTCTTTTTCTAAAAAAAAGGTTAAAAAAGAACGTATGCAAAAGTTTACTTAAACCAGTGTTGCCAGGTTATGAGATTTCCGTTTAGACTTAAGTGAATCCCGGCCTCGATGCTCATTCAGACGCAATAACTCCACTTACAGTGAACCAAATACCTTGAAATTTTGACTGAAACTCGGGAAAATATGTACTTATTTTTCGAAGATCTAAGTCACATATGACACCACGAGAAAATGTCCTATTAGGTACTTCGTAACACGCATTGTATGCATTTGGCAACACTGACTCAGCTTACAGTGAACCAAATGCTGTAAAATTTTGAATGAAAATCGGAAAATATGTACCTTTTCAAAGAAGTCGCCTATGACACCATCAGAAAATACTTTGTAACATACCTTGTATGCATCTGGCAACACTGATTCAAACAGCTAGACTGAATATTATTTCTCACTATCATAACTCATAACACATTATCCCACATTATTCATGCTATTAAACACTTTTCATACATACAAAGAATTTATGGCAGGCGTTAAAAGATTGTTCACTGAACTGTAGAAGAAAGCAGAAAGCTAAAGAAACTAGAAAATGCTTTTGCTCTACCTTCGAAATTCCAGAGAATATTGTAAATGAGCACAGAAGATTTGCCAACCATAATAAATGTTCTTAAATTCTCAGCTACTGACGAAAAGTTTCAGTTAAAAGATCAAACGAGCATTTCCACTCACTTCTTAACTTCTCACGCCATTTCCATATTCACTCATTTTCTTCCTAAAAGAAAAGATAGTTCCAGATTTTATGATGTTAATAAACATTTTCACTTTTTCCATACGAAGGAAATCTGTCAATATTTCGGCACTTAAATTCCAAACAATAACGGAGCCAACAAGCCAATCAGCCACGCGTCGAAAGCGCGCTGCTGAAAACACCTTCGCCGCCACCTTTCGATGGAGAATGCTGCATGCGCCGCAATTTCGGTAAACACCGCATGGCACCGTAAATTCCAATTAGCCGCCCATTCCACGACGGCGTTGAGTGCATAAAATCGACACCGGCCAAGCCACCCATCCATCAGCCGGCACGTTGCGCCCATTTCAATTGCCGCAACGCTGTGCACGACACATTTCAGCAAGAAAAGCCAAAAATCGAGTGAGAAAAAGTGACGCGGCGTCACCGTGTCTGCGCCGATGTGCTGCAACCGAAACATTTGTAATGCAACAAAAGTCGAAAAATAATGGTTAAGTACTTCAATTAGCGTGCTACGTGCGTCAAATGTGGTGCAAGTTGCATGCGACGTGCAGTTTAATGCACCGCAAAGCGTCGTAGTGCAGTGCAGCGCAGCGCGTGAAAGCGGCTGTGCCGGGCGGGTGGACGGCTGTGCGCTGGGACTCTAAGCGAGTCTAAATTATGGATATTATATTTTTTGGGTGGCCATTAATGGCCACCGAAAACAAACGGTTTGCGTTGAGTCTTGAATCGTTGTTGTTGTTGTTATGGTTGCTTGTTGTTGGCACTTATTGTTGTGTTTTAATTTGCTTTTTCTCACTCTAAACTTTCGTTGGCGCGGCGACACGCATTGAATTCGTATAATTTTTCATTCTCTCACCTGTCCGGCCGGTGGCTGGGGCTGCCAGACCGTTTACCACACTCGGCTGCCTGGCGGCTTGTTGATTTCTGTCCGAAATTCAATTCAACTGCCAGACGCTGGCCGCTGAGTATTTATTAGCGATTTTTAAATCAGACCGGAACATTTTTCATTGTTTTTTTTTCCTTATGGCTATTTGGGTTTTTGCTGTTTGTTGGCATTTGTTGGTGTTGCTTTCGCTGTTGTGATATGTCTACTCTTCACTCAATTGCCGGGGGATATTCACTTTGAGAGGGATTTTTAAACACGCAGAAGTTAGTGTGAATGGCTTAAAGGAAAATATTTGAAAGATAGATAATGTATCAGTGTGTGTAAGTATTATAATATTTTCTTGTATAATTAAATTTCTTGTTGATATTTAAACTTTTTTAACATTCCTCTTGTGAACCACCTGGTTAAAGATAAACCGATGACAGGAAATTATTGTTATTGGGTTGGGTGATTCGGTTTTAAAGTGTGAAATAAACAAATAAAGTTTAATCATTCCGAGTTATTTTCATTTCATATTTTCAATCGTTTCAAAAAAAGTTGGCTTCATTGCATGTGAGATGCATATCACAAACATTGGTTCGATGTGTTAACTGAATCTCTTTCAATTCATGCAGAACCCAAATATCGACTTTTTACGAGTCCAAGACGTTTTCAGCTATTTTCAACTGTTGTGCGTAATAAATTTAAGCTCTCTACAGTCTCTCGCACAGTTGCATATAAAACCGACTCAATTGTGTCTTTGATCGCCATCAACTTCGATAGGTCAAGCAGAGCATTGGTCATCTAAGAGTGAAAAATCTCCATAACAGATTTTTTTAAAACCAATTCTGACACGTGCGTTTTGTTAAGCAATTAACAATTAACAACACAGACTTCAAATATTCCTTTGTGACCCTTTGTGTATTTTAAAATGACACTGTTTTAAAGTCATAGCATTAGTAACAAATGTCAAAAAGAGAAAATCGCAACGTTGACAAAAGGCTTTCAAATGGGCCTATTATGTTATGATACCACAAATTCCACTCGTTTGTGTATGCAATAGTTTTTTCAACATGTGCTATAACTCACATTTCAAAGTGATGAGCGAAGAGGGAGGGAACCTACAGTTTTATACCGAAACCAAAGGAAGATTTTTTGGAACTTTTCTTTCACAATTGAAGGTTTTCCTATTGCCTGCCTACAGCACACTTGTGCGGTTCTTGTTATTTCAATTTACTTCATGTGGATGGCGATAGAACTAGACGAGTCGAGCCCGAGCTAGGAATCGAACCTGGTCCTCGGTATGAGTAACCAGCCACCTACCCGCGCTGGCAAAGCAAAGCAATAATTTTAAGTTTCACAAAAAATTTGGAAACATTTGGATCTAATAATTTCGAGTTTCATAAATAGACTTAGATTCAATTGGATCTATTTGTGAAACTCGAAATTATTGCCAAACCAAAAAACCGCTTTCAAAAGTCATCGTGCAAACTGCCCATGTTTTAATTGTGATGTGATCCTGATTAGAAGATAGTTTCTATACAGAAAGTAGAAGTAACTTTCTATACAAGCAATGTATGTTGTATAAATGTTCTTGTTGTACCTATACATTTTATAAATCAAAATAAATAACCCTTTGAAAAACTCATTTACTTTTATTGCAAAAATATTAAAAATTTTATACTAAAATGCTAAAAGCGATTAGGAGTAGAAATTTTTTAATTTTATTGCAAAATATTAAAAATTTTATATTAAAATTCTAGAATCGATTAACCCATAATTTAATCCTTTGAACAGCTAGACATTTTTGATTGCAATTTAATAAGTACGGGTACATAATGAACTAGGACTGCAGGGAGATGAGAGTGGTTGCCCCAAGGCAATGCCCACTTAGGCGATACCACTTATTGAACCAATTTAAGCTCCTGACGAAGCCATGTAGACTGTGAATACCTACAATATCTCGTCTAAATTTCCTAGATTGTTGAAGAAGAGGTTATTCAGGAGAATCTTGACGATCCAGCATTACCTCCAAGATTCTCCTGAATAACCTCTTCTTCAACAATCTTCTCTCTTCTTCTTCTTCAATCTTCTTCTATTCTAGATTGCTGAAGAAGAGGTGATTCAGGAGAATCTTCTTGAAGATCCAGCATTACCTCCAAGATTCTCCTGAACAATCTAGAAGAGAAGAAGATTGAAGAAGAAGAAGAGACAAGATTGTTGAAGAAGAGGTTATTCAGGATAATCTTCTTGAAGATCCAGCATTACCTCTAAGATTCTCCTGAATAACCTCTTCTTCAACAATCTTCTCTCTTCTTCTTCTTCAATCTTTTTCTCTTCTAGATTGTTGAAGAAGAGTTTATTCAGGAGAATCTTCTTGAAGATCCAGCATTACCTCCAAGATTCTCCTGAATAATCTTTTCTTCAACAATCTTCTCTCTTCTTCTCCTTCAATCTTCTTCTATTCTAGATTGCTGAAGAAGAGGTGATTCAGGAGAATCTTCTTGAAGATCCAGCATTACCTCCAAGATTCTCCTGAACAATCTAGAAGAGAAGAAGATTGAAGAAGAAGAAGAGACAAGATTGTTGAAGAAGAGGTTATTCAGGATAATCTTCTTGAAGATCCAGCATTACCTCTAAGATTCTCCTGCATAACCTCTTCTTCAACAATCTTCTCTCTTCTTCTTCTTCAATCTTTTTCTCTTCTAGATTGTTGAAGAAGAGTTTATTCAGGAGAATCTTCTTGAAGATCCAGCATTACCTCCAAGATTCTCCTGAATAATCTTTTCTTCAACAATCTTCTCTCTTCTTCTCCTTCAATCTTCTTCTATTCTAGATTGTTGAAGAAGTGGTTATTCAGGAGAATCTTCTTGAAGATCCAGCATTACCTCCAATATTCTCCTGAACAATCTAGAAGAGAAGAAGATTGAAGAAAAAGAAGAGACAAGATTTTTGGAGAAGAGGTTATTCAGGATAATCTTCTTGAAGATCCAGCATTACCTCTAAGATTCTCCTGAATAACCTCTTCTTCAACAATCTTCTCCCTTCTTCTTCTTCAATCTTTTTCTCTTCTAGATTGTTGAAGAAGAGTTTATTCAGGAGAATCTTCTTGAAGATCCAGCATTACCTCCAAAATTCTCCTGAACAATCCAGAAGAGAAGAAGATTGAAGAAGAATAAGAGACAAGATTGTTGAAGAAGAGATTATTCAGGATAATCTTCTTAAAGATCCAGCATTACCTCTAAGATTCTCCTGAATAACCTCTTCTTCAACAATCTTCTCCCTTCTTCTTCTTCAATCTTTTTCTCTTCTAGATTGTTGAAGAAGAGTTTATTCAGGAGAATCTTCTTGAAGATCCAGCATTACCTCCAAAATTCTCCTGAACAATCCAGAAGAGAAGAAGATTGAAGAAGAATAAGAGACAAGATTGTTGAAGAAGAGATTATTCAGGATAATCTTCTTGAAGATCCAGCATTACCTCTAAGATTCTCCTGAATAACCTCGTCTTCAACAATCTTCTCTCTTCTTCTTCTTCAATATTTTTCTCTTCTAGATTGTTGAAGAAGAGTTTATTCAGGAGAATCTTCTTGAAAATCCAGCATTACCTTCAAGATTCTCCTGAATAACCTCTTCTTCAAAAATCTAGTCAAGTCCATAGAATACAAAGTACGTTTCGTTCTCTTTCTCGTCCATACAACTTCAACATAAGTCATTAAAAAGCAAACCCAATCTACTTTCTTGGGTGCCAATTACACAGTGACAAGTCAGAGCATCAACCATGGTTCTAAGCTGGTCTAAATTTGGTGAGAGAAGTTCTTTAGAATGACAAATGTTTAGAACCAAATTTTTAAAATCTTATGTTGCCTTGTCCTTGTCCCCAAAGTTATACTTTACTATGATTTTCGAAATAAAATATTACTATTTTAATAATAAGTTCTATAATTCGATACTTAAGGAGGCTTACCGAAACCAAATCATTACCATTTTAGTTGAATAATCCGCTCGCTTGTTGATATTTAACTTTATATTTCAATCATATAAATTCATTATTCATAAAAATAAGTCATTCAAGACCAACTAAAAAACTTTAAGTTGATTTCCCCTCGTTTTTATTTGATCTTCAATAAGCCAAACCAAACTCATAGCTGCGCATGCGCAGCGACCAGCTCATGAATTTTGCTATCAAAGTGATTTTTTTGCTTTGCACTGTTATTTCTGTGTTTTTGCTGTGCGTCTTGCAGCATTTAAATGGAAAAACATCTCTTCACTACATCACTTTGAGTTTTTGGAGCATTTTTTTTATGAACTGGTTTGATTTGGAAGCACAACGGGTCGGTGTTTTTGTTTTCTACGGCTAATTGTAAAATTTACACTTTGGTCAGTTTTTTTTTCCAACGCACACGCTGCGTCTAACCGGTGTTAAGTGCGTTTTTATTATGAGTTTTCTTTTGTTTTTTCTTCTTCTTGTTCGTACAACTAGTGGGAGATGTTTACATATTAATTGCTGTATGAGCTGCTACTGGTACAGTGGTGCTTGTGTGTGTGTTTTGTTTTTGCTGTTGTGAGTCTGTTTATGAAATCACCACAACCGCGCAACCCATTCTTCAGCTTCACTACGAGCATTTATGGCAGCTGTAGAGGCTGAAGAACGAGCAAATTTATTGCTCTAACGGTAGCAACGGCTTTGCAGTCATTATTAATGCTTAAATTTGATTAATATTATACATTTCTCATACTAAAATATTGCTTCTTACGGAGTTCCTTTCCATTTAGAGCGTCTATCTGCAGAGCACTCTACACTCGACTATGTATCTTAACATTTTGCTTAATACACTTTTTTTAATAAATATTTAGAAATTAGCTTCTTAATGCTTGGTAAAAGTTGAAAGCGATTCCATAAAGTTCCAGTGAAATTTATTTCTAATCTCATCTTCTTCTACAACTTTTTTGTTAGTCACCATGATTACACATTTTCCCCAAAGCAAAGCACACGCTCAGCACTAACGTAGAAATCGGCCAAGCGGCATTAGGCCAAAAATTGTGCCACGCTAATTGCCATTCTATCACACTGTACTCGCAGTCCAGCATACAATTGCACACAGTTTCCATGCGCTGTCAACTTAAAGTTTTAGCTGCAAGTTAATATGTTAAAAATCAGTCGTCACTCTTGTTGTTGTTGTTGGAGTTTTCGCTTTCTAATTTTCGGACATGAAAGTTGATTTTCACTTATTTTGTTTTACAATTTTTATTCTAATCTAACCGTAGTTGCTGTCAGCAGCCCGTCACACGCACATTTTGCATCAGAATTGAGCCAAACTCTCACTTTTATTGTATGTTAAGCGTAAAAATGCCCGACAGGTGTGTTGGACTGTTGATTGTTTCAATGTGGCAAAAGTTTTGTAAAAGCAGCAAAGAATAATGAAAATAGAAACTACACCCAAACAAAGGAACTGATTCAACATGACATAAGCCGTACGAATGCGTGTTGCCAATTCAAGCAAATAACCAAAGCGGATAGTGTGCGCCTGCGGCTTTTCGTTGTGGCCGCAACACATTTATCAGACTTATAATTCCTCAGAGTTGAAGTGGTTGGCATAAAAAACGCAAACTGCGTGCTAAGCATTAGTGTGAGTTTGTGGAAGGCCACTATCAGAAGTGGGCAGTGGCTGTACAGGGGCTGACTCAAAAAATGCTATGAATATATATTTGCAGGTTGGAAAGAAACTAAAAAATTCTGCCATTGGATCTATTTTGATGGCACTACTGTCTCACTGTTTCCAGTGGTGATGACTTACACCATCGCAGCGATGACTTTCGTCTTTCTATTCCCTTCTAACTGGCATACACTGTTGATTATGTTAAACTTGTTCTAAGTGATTCTTAAGACCCATAAATATCTTCTACCCATATCTTTTTAACACTAGAAAGACCGCAAGTTTTCCATACATACAAAAGCTATATATTATATCCGCCGATATCTCGAAAAGTACACATCGGATTTGATTAATTGTAATTGTAGAACCCCGGTTGTAGAACTAATTATAGAACCCGATAAAAAAATAAATAAAATATATAAAAAATAAATAAAATAATAAACTCATCAAAACAAAAGTTGAAAGAAATACAGAAGAATAAATGAAGAATGAATGAAGAACGAAACACAGAATGTCTCAAAATGACCGCAATGGTCTTTCTAGTGTTAACATCATCTGAATTGAATTTTATGTGAATATATCTTCCTCTATTTTGGTTTACGTTCTTATTAAAAAAACTTTCCGTATATTATCTCAACGGTTAAATAGCCGAACTTAAATCCTGAAACCACCAAAACATCTTCAAAAAATAATAATAATTTTTAATTAATTATTTGTGCTTTTATTTATAGTTTTTGTCAAACTTTTCAATCCATATATTCTTAGATTAAATCTTACAAACTCCCAAACTGTCATCAGAAACCCAGTTTTTCTAAGATTTTTGAATCTTTCAATAATTTTCAATTCCAAAACCATGTCTTTAACATTTCAAGTGATAATTCTGTAATTATTTCCTAAAAATAACGGTATAAAATTTAACATATCTCGAACTTATTTTCAGCTGTTATAACTTATTAACAAGTCTGTCTAGTGTTAACATTTTCTTGATTGAATTTTAAGTGACTTTATCTTTCTCTATTTTGGTTCTCTTTCTTATTAAAAAACCTAATGTACGGAAAGGTTCTCAACGGTTAAATAGTCGAACTCCTCCCAAATCCTGAAATCCCTAAAGTATCTTCCAAAAAAATAATAATTTTTAATTTATAATCTGTACTTTTTTTATACTTTTTGCCCAACTTTTCAATCCATACATTTTTAGATTAAATCTAACAAATTCCCAAATTGTCATTAGAAAACACAGTTTTTTCAGATTTTTTAATCTTTCAACAATTTTCAATTCCAAAACGATGCTTTTTACTTTTCAAGTGACAATTCTGTAACTATTTCCTACAAAATAACGGTAAATAATTAAACTTATCTCAAAATTTTTGCCAGCTGTTATAATTTCTTCCTATAACTTAGTCCTATTTCACTTTTCATACCAATTGAATTCATTCAATTCAATTCAGTGAAGCTTTTCGTCAGTAAATTCAACAACAGTCATTAGTAAGACAACAGCCATAATAAGAAATTTCAGTCCAATAACTTTGGCATTCACTGTACACTGTCTACTTACATCCGATATCATTGCACAACATGATAAGTTCTGATTCCTGGTTGCAGGCAAAGCAAGAAAGCATTTCATGTTTGTAGTTTGTTTGTAGTAGATACGGCAACTCTAAGCTGGGCGGGGGCGAGGCAGACGCGCTGCCAGTGTCAGTCAGCGTCAGCGCTTGTTGAATGCATGTTTGCGGCTTACGAATTCTCAGACATTCACCGCACATACTCGCAGTGCCAGCCTCGAATGCCAGCGAGCATTTGTTGGTTCGCCAACAACGAGCGAACGCGTTGAGTGTTTCGAAAACCGCACAACATGCGATGATTGCGACCAAGCAACATGTACTTGTAACTTGATCTCAAGACCACAAAATCCAGCATTGCCTAAAACTATGAATTGGTTTTTCTACTATGACTCAATGTGGGCTACAATCGGGCGCATGTGGTTATGAGAAGAGAACTTAAACAGTATAGAAATATATCAGTATAGAATATTCACAATTCCTTTCAACTGATGGAGACATGATTGTTTGATCAAATGTTAAAAAAAAAGATTATAAAAGATTATAAAAGATTTTTCACAAAGCGTGTCTAAACTATAAATTCAATAAAAAGACAATAACTTTGTTGCATGAATTGCACTAGATATCTCCACAAGAGTCTCCTCACAAGTATCTTCGTAAAAGTGCCTTCCAAGCAAGGTGCCTCCAGTTACTCACACCAAAAGATGAAAGGTCGCCTTGATTCTTGGAACTTGGTTCTTACTAGGGAGACACGGTCTCCGTCTTTGTCATTGACCTCCAACTACCGTGTCGAACACCTTCTTCATCGGAGCTTCATTGTCCATACGAGAGAGTTGGTCAAACCAGAGTAGCAGCTGGATGGAAAAAACTCTTATTGCGCCTTGTTGTTAAAAGGTAAATTCGAACAAGTCCATGCCATCTCCGTTTCAGAACATGCATGACCCAATAATGCCGCCTGATCAAAATCCACAATCCACCAAATAAGGAGATCCTCCGATTGTAATGAGGATTCTTGATACTGATGTGGGTTACTCTTTCCCCAAATGTGGAAGTTTTGCTTGCTTTTTCGACTAAATTTGGATACACTTCCAACAGCTTCATAGCCAAATCAGTAATCGTACGATGAACTTTGCAGTCTCAAGGCTTTAGTTCTTTTGTAAATTTGTTCAATACTTTTCGCGAAGTTCATTAAGCAGAAAGCCAACTTTTTTCTCGACGAGATCGAGAGATTTTGGTCTACAATCACACATTCAACAACAGTAGCAATATTTTTAAGCGTGCGTTTCGACGTCATACAGTGACTGAATCACTCCTCGAATTTCGCGATTATTTGTTAAATTGATCGCTGGTTGGATGATCTATTCAGCTATAAACATTTCGTAGCTCGCAAAAAATTGAAATAGCTTTTAATTGAAATAATTGCTATTTGACTTTTATAGTCTACAGATTTTGTCTTTCAAATCATCTTCATCATCATTCCATCTTTAATTGGAAAGGTGTGGCAATGCAAAACAAATTTTACTAGAAAGCCAATAGATTTATGTGTAAAATAAAAAACATAAACTTTACATTACAAAAGTTTATAGCAATAAAATCTAATTGCAAACATTACTTAAATATTTCTATGATTCGTTAAGAAAGGTACGAAATGGGTTAAACTTGTTAAAACTTTCACCGAAACATTTCAATTGATTAGCCAAGTTTATGGTGATGATTGTTTATGCCGTGGCAGAATTTATGAGTGGTGCAACCTATTAAAAAACCATTGTCAACACATAAATGATGAGCAACTGAAGTCCGCAATCACCATAGATTCCATCAAAACTGGGCGGTAATTCATCAAATAACAGCCAAAATCTTAAGTGAAATTCTTTAAGTTGGACTTAAGCATCGAAATAATAAAAATTTATTGCATTTTTACTGAACATTTTTATTGCATTTGGCTATCAAAAAGAGTGAAAATTAATGTCCAACCGAAGGTGAATTTTTGGGCCGAAGTGCAATACTAATAAACATTTTTTTAATAAAAACAATTCGGATAAAATTTTGCTGTTCTTTCTCTATTCATTTCTTTGTTCCACTTAAGAATTAATAAAAGAATCAATATATATTTTATTAAAAAAAAAGCCTTCAACAGTCTAACAAAAAAATCTAATCGCAATCTTGAATAGTCGCCGTAGTTCAGCTGGCTAGTGCGTTGGGCCGCGAGTCAAATGCGACGCTCGAACCCAGGTTCAATACTCCGTTGCGCTAACACCGAAAACAAGAAAAAAAAACAACAATTTTTCTTTCGGCGGCTGTCCTCTAAGCAGGAAATGGCAAACCTCTGAGAGTAAAAATCGTCTATGAAAAAGCTCCCAAATCGCCGTTCGGAATCGGCATACAACTGTAGGTACCTTTCCAACCTTGTAAAAATTCACACACACAACATGGATGGTTGCCTTAGTCTCGTAATCGGGCTGTCGTGCCAGTCAAGAAGAAGAAGAAGAATCTTGAGTACGAAATATCAATAAATCCGATATTTGATAAAATACTTCGAGACAGAGCAAATTGACTTGCATTACAGGGCAAAAAACTTCGGCTAAAGTATTCGGCTACTTTGGCCGAAGCCGAAGATTAAAAATTGGCCGAATACCAAAGCCGAAGACAACTATTCAATCGGACACTAGTGAAAATAATAATGTGCATGGTTTGTTCTGCTCAAGTTGACTGAAACCATCTCACCGATTGACTCTTGTAACTGATTTTATGACTAAAAGTCGCATTATAAACCTGAACCGCTCCCCCATTTTGACTGATGCGGCACCGTGCAACTTTTATCTTTTTGAAAAAATGCATTTTCCAATGAGAGAAAGTGTTTTTCAGTCATAGAAGCCATCGAGAAGGCTTGTACCGACATCTTGAAGGGCATTCCGGCCATTGATCTAAAACACTCATTAGACATGATTTTATATCATGCAAATCGCTGTATTGAGCCTGAAGGAGAATATTTTGAAAACAAAAAAACAAATCGGATTTACAAAAAAAAAATCTTTTGTTATTATTTCTTTTAATTGTTTAAAGATAAAAAACATATTTGCTAATATGGCAAAATTTACAAAAATTTACAAAATAACTGGGATATTCGACAAATTGCTCCACAGTTGGTCAGAAGTTGCTCTTAGAGTGTTAAAATCTATGACTGAGCCCCACTAGTTTTTTCTGCTGAACATTTATTTCAACCATACTCATCCCCTATCTCCAACCCTGGAGATAGGGGATGGGAGCCGCATCCCATACAAAATGGTCGTTTTTACGCAATAGGCTCCCACTGCTCCCAAGTTGCCCCCAGATGTATCAAATGTATCACCGACACCCATTTATTTTCTCTTCCAAATATTTCTTCCAAACATACCTACCCGCTAACTCCAAGTTTTAAGGGGGCTGCCATACAAAATTGGCCATTTTCTATGACATTGGCTGCCCACTTGTAAATTTAGTAGTTAAGTAATCGAGAAAACATCGTATCTCGCAAACTACTGAACCGATTTCAATGATTTATTCAGAGATCGCCAACAATCTTGAGTACAAAAAATACAAAATTAATTAAGGTTCAGAAATTCATCACCAGAGGGCGTCACCCATACGATCGAAATTGTGTGGTAGTCAACTTTTGGGTTTCTACAAAGCAATAATAAAAATGTACCAAGAATCTCCATAAAACACTAAATCATGTCTAGTGTGCATTTGTATAGCGCACATTTTGATCATCATAAGTCCAACACTTCTTACTTTGCTACTCATACAAAAACACACATTTGTACTTTTCAATACTTGGCCCTGGTACCAGTTTCCTTTTAGCATTTTGCCATGTCGGGAACATTTTCCTTCTTGTGCACATACTGGCTGCTTGTTGTTGCTGCTGCCTACTTTTGCTATCTGTATATCTAACTACTTCATGCAGACATGATTTGTTACAATTTCAATTGCTACTTAAGCATCCAGCGATGACTCTTATGGGTAAATTGTTGGCTACTCTTGGTCTGTCTTTCGGCATACTTTGGTATTTGGTTGGTATTACGTGCGCCGCTTATGACCGCAAACACATTCTTGCATACATCTAATTTCAGCTGACGTGTTGTGGTCTTGTACTTGTTTTTGTTTACTGGTTTATTTTCGTTGAATATTTTGATTTTTAGATTTTTTCGTTTTTGGCTAACAAGTTTGGCGCGTTTGCTAGATTTTTAATTGGACTCGAAAACGGCGCAGACAACAAAACGTTTAATTTAGCCAAGGTCAAGTGCTTATTGGTCAAAATTGCCAATTACCAACAATTATTAGAGACTGGAATGGGTTGGGTTTGGGGCGTTCCGAGATACATAAAACAAATTAATGCAACAGTAAACAAGACTAAAAACATTGAGAGTTTGGTTGCTTGAAACTGATAAAGTTTATTTTCCAAGTATGTGATTTGAGAGCCCGTCGAGTGTCGACATTGGGGTGTGGAAGCGCCGAACTTAAAGCAGCCCGAAACTGGTCTCTAATCTGGCCACTTGATAAACATTTATGACTAATGCATTTTACGAGCTTTACATCCAACTGACCCACCACTCAAGTCATAACTTCCACAACAGAAGAAACTCGCTATAACCAATTTACTGTTAACGAAATTGGCAATCAAAATTCGCAATTCGATAAGTCTATATTTTTGTTTTGATTACTTTTTACCGCCAACCACCAAACCAATTAGCAACGCATTTCGCACTGATAAGCAATCACATTCGCTGCTTTGCTCTCGACTATCGAGTATGGACTGCCAGCTGCACCGCTTTCGATACCAGAACTTACCTATTGGCCAATAATAATAATGAAAATCATGAGAGCTACAATGCGCACTGCCTGCAGCTTTCTTTTTGGGCGGCCGAAAACTTGAGCTCAGCGCTCAGCTCGGTGCATCGGTGCTGCAATTAAAGTGTCATAAAAGCTATCATAGAGCTGCAAGTGGGTCAGCGGTATTACCGAATGTGTGCGCAGATCATGTCCAGCGTCTGTTGTACTATTTGGTTGGGGGGCATTAGCCGTCAAGTGGGCTGCACACGCGCCGCAGTGCCGAGAATTAATCACGGCTGACCCATATTTCACATTTCACTCAAACTGCCAGCGGAGCGTTGGTCTGACACGAGTGAACTACGCTGAAAACGCTTTTCAGCAGTTCAGCGCAAGTATGCAATTAATGCGGTTTTTGGGGGCATTTTAAAATAACAGCTAATTAACACGTCTCAACCAATTAACACTTGAGTGGCTGCACAAAGTTTTTTTTGGATTTCCCTTAGCAAACAAGATTTTCTATGTTAGACAGCATGAATATATATGAAAATATTTTGTATTTAAATAATTACAAAACGTTTAGTCACAACAAATTGCCCCCAAAAAAAGATAATTTTCAACAAAGTTTTAGTTTAATAAATTAGAAAAATGTATACCCACTTTGTAATTAGACTAACAAGCAGTCCGTTACACCTGGCTGTAGCTGTTGTCGCCACAACAACAACAACAACATATACAATCAATTATTTGTCAGCTAAAATTTGTCAGCCCCAAAACAACACACAACACAATCAACAACACCAAAAGCCCACAAAGCCACAAGCGACCATACAACACGACCAACCGACCAGCATTCAAAATCTCAAAGAGTCAAAAATCTATACAGATTTTTTGTTTGCAAATTTGTGGTTTTTCAACTGCCGCATGCCTGCAGGTACTAAACCCATGTAGGTGTCCGGCTTTGTGTTGCGTTGCCACTGAGTCAACCAACACCCACGCGTCTTTCTAATCAAAACAAAATAGCCAACGACAACTACAACGACATGTGTTCGCTTCGATACGGCCAAGTTATACAATGTGCCAATTGAAAAAGAAAAAGTGCCAATATTGAATTTCAGTTGATTGTGGCTTCAATTATAAACAAAAATTAATCAACTGTGAGATACGGGAAATGAAGAGCGAACAACGGGTTTTATAATGGCAGAAAGTTTCGATTTTAGTGAGCCAAATCATTTGTAAAGTTGCAACTTCTTCATATGAGTTAGATTTAGCAATCAATTTAGTGCTCATTTAAATAATAAATTAGACGAAAATTGATCAATCAGTTGGTTAGTGAAAAGTTTCTCTGTTAATTATTTAGAACTAGTTAACTAATAATGGTTAAAAGACAAAATAATTTGATGCTTGGTCAAACAATAATTATTTTTTTGCTGTCAACAGCATATTTGAATTTTTTAATATTTTTATTTAATAAAATGAACAAAGATTAACTCAAATAATAACTAATTGCTAAAAGATATTAATGACAGATTAGTGATTAATTCAATGAGCAAAAACTAGTTAACTAGAAAAATTTAAAAACAAAAATAATTAGATGCTTGATTAAACAATTATAGTTGTTTTACTGCTAAAAGCACTTTTGAATTTTTATAATTTTTTATTTAACAAAATTAACCTAAATAATAACTAACTGGTAATGTAAATTAACAACAGATTAGTGATAAATAATTAATTCAATTAGTAAGAAATAGTTAACTTATAAAATTGAAAAACAAAAATAATTAGATGCTTGATCAAACAATAATTTTATAATAACAGCATGTTTGAATTTTTTTTAATATTTTTTATTTAACAAAATTAACTTAAATAATAACTAACTGGTAATGTAAATTAGCAACAGATTAGTGAGAAATAATTCAATGAAGAAGAACTAGTTAACTAATAATGGTTGATCAAACAATAGTTAATTTGTTTCCACTTTCAACAGCATATTTGAATTTTTTAAATATTTTTTTAGCTTAACGAAATCGGCTTAACTTAAATTAAATAATAACTAACTGGTAATGTAAATTAGAAACAGATTAGTGATAAATAATTAATTCAATTAGTAAGAAATATTTAAGTAATAAAGCAAAAATAATTATGTGCTTAATTAAACAAAAATAGTTTGTTTACACATTTCAGTTTTCAAATATTTTTTATTTTTAATAATATTTTATAATTATTTGTTTTTTAAATAATTTTTTTTTAAATAATTTATTTAATAACAAAAAAACTCACCACTTAACTACTTAACCACCGCTTAAATAATCACTAATTATTAATGTAAATTAATAACAGATTCGTGAGATATAATTCAGAACTAGTTAACTAATAATGCTAATTTTTGTATCCTTGTTCACTTCACTTGGTAGCTTAGGGCCTCAAAGAGGCTAATGCCTTGTCTTGTTTATATTAATCGATTGAAGTTCTGCCATATCGCTACCAATCCTAGATGAAGGGGCTGCCATCTGTGGCCCCCTAGGAGACGCCTCCGAGTATGTGAAAGTTTATTACTGGGTTGTGCAGAACGCCTTCTGTGTATCCCGTTGCGGCTAGATAGGAGCTGTCGTAGGAAAACTTAGAGGTTGGTGTCTTTGATGACGTTATTTTGGATTATGTATGTGCTACGACATATATCCGTTTGGTCCAACTGGCCCTGTGGTGTTGTTGTTGTTGCCTTACTAAGGCTACCGCATATGAAAATTTGCCATGAGTTTCTCATAACAACTAGTTGGAGTGAGATAGATAAAATCTCGTCCAAAGGTTTGACCGGGAAATCTTCCTGGGATAGGAAAGCATTAAAAAGAAGGAAAAATTTGACATTTTTGGAAAGTATGGGATCGAGCAGGGTAGGAATCGAAACCATGATCTCTGGGTTGGGAATCCAATGAACTTAAAGCTTTTGAAGAAAATTAACAATACCATTAACTTTTTTAAATAAAATTATTAAAGATTAACTTATATGATTAATTATTGTTATTGTTGGCAAAATGATTAACGATAAAATTATTATAAAACTAAAATTTCAACCTATCAAAACAAATAATTCATCAATTATTTCATGAAACTACTTCATAAAACTGATAAATGTTAATTAATCAAATAAACAATGATTTATACTAAAAACAAAAGCTTATTCTCAATATGGCTTTTGTCTCTTTTACTTAAAATTTCACATGAATCCTGATTATAGTTTCTGTTCACATTTGCCTACTTTTCACTACATACATAATTTCTAGAATCCTGCCACTTCTCTACCCAACTATGAAATTTTAATGAAACACAAAAAATTTCACTTACCTGCTGAGCAAAATTCAATGTCAACTGTCAGTCAGATTAATGTTACGCTACTGAAACCAAGAGTCAAAGTGACAGTTTCCAGTACCCGCGAACACACACACACACACGGCAAATGTCACACAAGAAGTCAGTCAAGTTGAGCCGCCTGTTGTTCATGGTGCATAAAACTTTTTATTGCCCAAAAATTATGACAGTCCGGTTTTTGGTAATTTCTTCTTGTTTTGCCTTTAATCAGCGCTGACGTTTTAGCAAACAAAAACAAATAAACAAATGAGAAAAGCGTTAATTGCATGAAGCAGCGACAAGTCGCAACATCACTAAATTAACTGTCAACTGTCAGTGTGGCAAACGCATGCAACGTTGCGTACACACTGATGTGCACAAGTAGTGTCACATGTGGTTACATATCTACTATATATATGTATATGTGCTTATGTACAGTGCGCTGGCTCTTGCTACGGCTGGCGGTTTGTGTCGTGACGGGTCAATTGTTTTTTCATACGCCGCCGCTTGACCACGAACGCCTGCAACGCCATAGCGAAAGTGAAAACATTACCCAAATCTTGAAGATGGTCAAAGTACCGTAAAGTGGGGTGAACTTGCGTTCGTGCATTGAGTTTGGGAGATAAAGATGGTAGAGTTGTGATATTTGAAAAAAAAAACTTTAAATTTAAACTTCAAAGCTTTTGAGGCTTTGAGGTCGCTAAGTCACTTTTAAAGCAGTTGTGGGGAATCTTCATGAATACTGTTGTATTTTTCAATCGTTTTCAAGCAAGTGTTAGGAATAGATACTGATGGATCCATTTTCGTCTGTATGCCGCATTATTACCGCCTGAAACTACCTCCTGTTGGAAGATTTGTCTAAGTGGACCACATTCCGATACCTTTTCGTACTACCCATAAAGTTCATGTCCAGTGCCTAACGTCATCGATCACATCTGACCCACTAAGTTTGACCAAGGATTTACGGTCCGTAGTTATCCACCGACAACTTCATCAACATTTACACTGACGGCTCCAAGTTGGCCAACAAGGTTGGCTGTGATATCTTCTGCAGCCAACTGGTGCATTGTCTTTCCTTCCGCCTGCCTGATCACTGCAGTGTCTTCCAGGCAGAAGTAATGGCCATTTACCAGGTTTCTATCTGGATTTTCCGCGAGAACGCATAAGGCGGATGTCCACATATACTCGGACAGTCAGGCAGTCATCAAGTCGCTCGCAGGGGCTACCTCATCCAGGCTGGTATTGGACTCAACGTCTCACTATTCTGGGTACGTTCAAGTGCGACACGGACAAACTCGTCAGAGCAGGTACGCTGTTCACCGAGGCCTCGTCCTTCCTTCCAGTGTAGGCTCCACTTGCATCCGTCAAATTTATGCTCAAATAATTTTATTTAAAAAAAGCAAACGAATTGTGGTCTGATGAACAGACCTGTAATATCTCCTGACTAATTTGACCATCCAAAATGAAATGGACCAACCAGCTGTTTAAGTCACCACTGTCTTTTAGGTAAACATGCGGAAAGACTGAGTCCTCCATGTAATGTAATGATTAGGAGTTGGGCCCAAGCTCTTGCGCACCGCAACCTGAAAGGTTTATTGTGCCCTTAAATCATCTGGTGTTTTATATGCTCAGGTATTGGATCAGACCTTTCTGCGATATTTGTATCAGGTCCTCTTCACCCAGGCTATGTTTCCCCTGAAACTTTGCACGTCTGTGTGTCAGGGCAGGACAATTGGTAATAATGTGTTCCATTGTTTCATCAGCTTCTTGGCAGAATCTACATGTTCTATTGCCGGTAAAAGTTTGTAGAGGTGGTTATTAGAGATGGTTATTACAGAAGAAGTGGCCTGTTACAGAACCACATAGAGTCCTAAGTTGGCTTCTGTTGAGATCAAGAGCAGAGACGTTGTTGACGTTAAGGAACTTTTCGGAGTGGTGTAGACCTTCCAAGTTGTTCCAGTATTTCTGATTGACTCCCATCAAATGACTTCTGCTGAGGATACAGCTCGAGGAGGAGGTAACCATTCTCCACCTGTTGTGCTAATGTCGCTCATTACCCAGAAGAAGACATAAGCTTCTCGGCTCTGCTTTCTTTATTAGTCTAACCAAACTATCGCCTCTGAATATCAGGGATATAGCCAGGTTCATAATGGAATCTTCTTTGCGGACAGCGCTGTAAGGTGGGAGTCGCACCATCCACTGTGACACCCAAATAAGCCATATTTTGTGCTTTAGTGAGCTTTTCACATAGAATGGTGTCACTCCAACCTAACCTAACCTAAAGTTCATGTCTATTTTTTCACAGATCTGCCGCAATCACAGACTTCCCTCTTTAAACTTTGTCACACCTCATTTCAAGTAAATTTTTTCCCTAAACTTGTTGATTTTTTTTCTCTTTAATATTTTCAATTTTCTCCAAAATGGTCTAAAAAAATTAAATGAAAACCAAATGATCCACCTTTTTCCCAACTAAACAAATCTCCGTAGGTATAAAGCAAACGCAACAACAACGCAACACGAACAAATACAACAATACCATAGTTGCCAAAAAAAGAAATGAAAAACGAAAAATCTTGCATGAAGACAAAAAGTTGCTAAAAGCATTTTTTAAGTTGCTCGCACGAAAATGAGCAATTAATATCGAGCATGATGAGACCACTGTATTTGTTGTTGTTGTTGTTGTTGTTGTTGTTAAAGCTGTAGCTACGTGTTGTCTCAGCCAACAAAATTCCTACAGCAACAATAAAAATGTGTACATTTTGAAACGCAACAACAAACTAAAGTCATTGCTGTAGCACCTCTGAAAAATTTGTAGAAAATTAAATTATAGCGTGCAGCAACAAAAAAAGAAATTCGTTAACTTTCTAACTGTAATTACGGTAAGAGTGATTAAATTTATTACTCAAAAGCAAGGCCCAAAAACGATCTTTAAGCGAGGCCAATTTTAAGTATAGAGATACACGAAAAAAAATTAAACACAGCTGTTTCTTTCTGCTGTAGAATACTCCCCGACGGGGAATTGAACCCCGGTCTCCCGCGTGACAGGCGGGGATACTAACCACTATACTATCGAGGACTTGAACGCCCCGCTGTTCAGTTTGCATGGCTTTCGGGCAAATACTCAATGGCAAATAAAAACCACACCTTGCCGATAAGAAAACAATTCACAGCACACAATCGAAGACACAGAACAATAAAATAGCAACAATGCCTAAATCATTTGTTAGAAAGTTTGCGTTGTTTTGTTAAATGTTTTGTGACAGAATCGCTGCTGTCGCTGGCGACCACTTAATGGGGTCGCAAATGAATGCGACTCTCATAAAAAACCAAACGCACAAAAACATCATAAAAATACGAGAAAAAGTAAACTGCGCGCGTGACAGATTCGAAACGTTCTGCCAACAAAAGTAAAAGCTGCTGCGACATTTTGCATTAATTTATTTTGCATATTAAAATTTTTTAATTTTTGTATATTTTTGTGTGATTTGTTCACAGCCTAAATGTTTGGTAAAAATGCTATTTAAATTGTGAAATTTCTCGAAGAATTGCATTTTGATTGATTTCAATACTTTTTCACTCAATCAATGGATACGCATTTGATTGTGGAAATTGTTGTTGTTTTGTTTGTATTTTGGGCCTTATGCACTTAATGAAAGATTTTGACTTCAGACCGACACACACACCTTTCAATATGCTAATTAGCTACTGACTATTTCTAATTTCCTCCACCTCGGACAGCGACTGTGAATGGTTTTGCTGGGTGTCTGCTCGTTTTTGTGTGTGAATGCGCAGCGGATGCTTTAAGATTCACACTTTAATATTTACTGTTGCTTATGCAAATTTCCTGCTTATTGTGGCAACTTTTCCGCGCGTCAGCCAGTGATTTGATTTTTAACGGTTTTATTTCTTTCTAACAGTGTTAACGTTTTGTTATTTAACCTAATGGCCACGTTTGATGGCGCCGCGGCGATCTCATCAGAGCTGAAGTGGAGCGATTGCTGCGCAGTTCAAAGTTGGTGTTTGACGCAATTGACCCCATAATCAAAGTTTTGTGATCAAAAATTTGAATAGAATATACAAAGATTTATATCATTTAAGCACTTTTTGTCACTGACTTATGTCCACTTAACCCTTTCGACCCCGAATTTTACAATGTATGTCGATATTACTTTTTAAATCAACTACAATACATTTTGATTTTTGCTTTGTAGAAACCCAAAAGTTTACAACTTCACAATTGCGATCGTATGGGAGACGTCCGCTGGTTTTGAATTTCTGAACCTTAATTAATTTTGTATTTTTTGTACTCAAGAATGTTGGTGATCGCTGAATAAATAATTAAAATCGGCTCAGTAGTTTCCGAGATACGATACTTTCTCGCTTACTCAACTACTACATTTACAAGTGAGGAGCCAATGACATAGAAAATGGCCAAGTTTGTACGGCAGCCCCTTAAGACTTGGAGATAGCGGGTAGGTATGTTTGGAAGAAACATTCGGGAGGGAAAATAAATGGGTGTCGGTCATACATTTGATACGTCTGGGGCAACCTGGGAGCAGTGGGAGCCTATTTTGTAAAAACGGCCATTTTGTATGGGAGCCCCATTAAGGGTTGGAGATAGGGGGTGAGTATGTTTGACAAAAATGTTCAGTAAGAAAAACTAGAGGGATCGGTAATAGATTTTAACCCTCTAAGAGCAACTTCTGACCAGCTGTGGAGCAATTTGTCGAATTTCCCATCTTTTTGTGAACTTTGACCTCGATGCGACGCCATTTAGCCACTATAAACGCAAAATTTTTGGTTTATGCACTTTTTCACCAAACCACATAAAATGAGAGGTTGCAGAGCATCGAAATCAAAAATCGTTCACTAAATCTAGCGACTATTTATATTAAACCCATAAATCAATTGTAGGTTTTGCTATAAGATAACAAAAGGTGAAGTTGCAACTTGGGGTCGAAAGGGTTAATCTTCTTTTTTCTCCTGTTATCTTTTTATTTTCCTTAGTTATCCTCTCTAAGCAAGCAATATGTCTTCTCAAACTCTATTGAATCCAACTGCCTTAGATATTTTTTGCAAGAATAAAAATCACCAACAAATAATTACAAAAACTATTATTATTAATTTTTTACAAGAATCAAAACAAGCCTCAACAAAAACAACAACAACTATTTGCAACTTTTAAGTTTAAAAAATATAAAAAATATGTGCTCGAGCACTGTGTCTCTCTGACACTTTTGACTTGTGCGAATTGGTCATTCATTACATCATTCAACATTCGTTGATTTTCAGTTAACATTTGGGTTCATTTTCACCAATTAGAAATATGCAAATTTAATTTACAAAATGACTTTGAAAAAGAAAAAAATTTAACATTACTGGCAAAAAAAATTTGCGGTGAAGTTCGTTTTTATATAATCACGCTTACTACATCAATGTAAACGTGAGATCGCCACAACAACAATAACAACAAAGTTACAGTGCAACCAGCCAACCAACCAACCAAACAAGAGTCAGCCAAGCAATCAGTCAGCCAGCCAGCCAGCGAGTCGGCGCGCATGTGTGGCTTCACTGGGAAATTCACACAAGTAGACAAATCAAATCAATTTTTGAAATAACTTCATGCGGCAGCTCGCACTGAGGTGCATTTTGATTTTATGAATTTTCAAAGTTCATGCAACGGCCAACGCTTTATTGCTTAGTATGCGGCTGTCATATAAACATATATACAAACATACATAACACATATGATGCATAATACATATTATGAGCGTAAAGCCGCCAAGCTAAAATTGTGCGCGTTGCCGGCATTGGACGGCTGACGCTAGTTGGCGGCTTTCTTGCAATTAAAGTTCAACTTTATGGTTAAACTAAAAGACCAACAACAACAATAACAAAAGCATTGTGTCTGTATAGCATGTGTGGGTATGGCCAACGTCAACTGACGTCTTGTGTTATGGTCGAAAATCTGTCAACTCATGTCGACTTGCGCAGCACCGCCCGGCCAGCCAGTGAGGTTGCGCCTTCGACAGACGGACAGACAGACCCTAATAAACAAAAAAGTGATGACTTTGTTTTGTACATTGACTTTTTTCTTATTTATTTACCTGTGTCATGTGCGAGTTGGCTGCTTCGAAACGCCAATGGCAGCGGCAGTGGCTTTGACGTTTGCGTGCGCTTTGCTGTAGTTTTATTTCAGTTTTTATTGTTTTTTTTTAATTTTTTTATGTTTACTTTTATTGCATTTTAAGTTGTTCGTATTGTGCTTGATGTTGTTGTAAATTTCAGTTTTTATGAATGAAACCGAAATTGATGAATGCACGTAACAAAAATAAAAAGAGCCCACAGCTCAAATGTTCATCAAGTGTTCGTATCCGTAAAAGTGGCAAACTTTGTCATCAT
Organism: Melieria omissa; assembly: GCA_963971225.1. Classification (NCBI taxonomy): domain Eukaryota; kingdom Metazoa; phylum Arthropoda; class Insecta; order Diptera; family Ulidiidae; genus Melieria; species Melieria omissa. The sequence continues at coordinate 104,904,685 of OZ020269.1, forward strand.
TGTCAACAGCAGCTAAAAATATTGACAACTTAATGTACATATTGCTACTACAAGTGATAGTAGTAATTGTTGTTGTTGTTTTCTTATTATTACACTCAACATCCGCAGCAACTTTTTTGTTTGCACTCTTTCGTTCAATTTTTTTACGTTACGCTCAAAGTGTGCCACAAGTGTGACGACTTCAATCGATGCTTAAAATTTTGACAGCCATTGTTAAATTGTCATTGCATTGTTGTGTCATTACAAACAAAATGTCATTATCAGCTGTGCGTGTGATGATGTGCGCTGCCTTGTCGATTGCACTGAATTGAATCAAATTGATGAAAGTGACAGTTGTGTAAATATTTGTTATTTGTCAATATTGTGGAGGGATTTATGAAAGGCGGAAATGTGACCCAAAAAAAATTGTTATTTTTAGTTATAACTGGACACGCGCGAATATTGAATCGATTAGCGGCTGTTAAGAGAGTGAAAGGTTGACGAAAGTGCGGTGAAAAGTGTCACAAAGTGAGTTACACATAACTTTAAATGAAATGAGATAAGGAAATTACAGCTAAATTTGTAAGTGGTTTATCTATAATCCTACAATTGTTTGCCAATGGTCAGCTTTAAGTTGGCAGCTTCATCAAATTGGCACAAATACTTTTAACTAGCAAAAGTCAAAATGGTCAATTGGCAGCCTGAGAACATCATCGAAAAACACTACGCAAATAGCTGCACGCGTGCACTAGCTGCGTCGTGCAAACTCGAGGGCAACGCAGACTGAGCGTCGTGGACACACTGTGGGAAAACTCAACGGTGGCATCTCTCGTGATGTTGTAATGAGTAGTGGCAACTCTACGCAGTCTGCGTTTCAATAGTTTCTGAAAAAAACCGTACTTCCACTTTGACTATTAGCTCCACTTCGTCTATTCGGTAGCTGCCGAAAAATTACACTCACGCTGCCGAGTGCGCCGAGCGCCTTCAGTCAGAGTAACGGAAAAACGTTCCGCCATTATTGCGCTGCGCAGTGGAGGCTCAAAGGCAAACACAGTTGGCTAATAAGCAGCGCCAGCACAACTGCCGTCTTGCAGTAACAACAATAACAACACCAACAGTTAGACAGCTCGTGCTATGGCAGCCGCATGATGGAAAATTGTTGATCTTGCAATTTGCTGCAGTAATTGCCACGGCTGAGTGCATTTGCTGCGAACGCTTATTTAGCTGTCGGCCGCTTGCCGCCCCATTCCATCAATTGGACCGCAGCAGTTCATCAGCGTGTCAGCCTGGCAGCCTGGAGTTTATTTTGCAAAAGATGCGATTTCTTTTAGATTTTAGAAAATGTATTCAATAATTCAAATGGCTTAAAGTCATCAATAAAAAGTGACCAACACCAACAACAACTACAATGAAGAAAAAAAAGACAACGAAGACATAGATAGAGCGAAATTACCAATAGTCACAGCGCAAGTTGTGAGTAGGCGCGTCCGGGCACATGGCGCCGAGAATGTGGCAAAATGGCAAATCAGGCAGCAACAGCCCAAGTCTCCAAGTAGCAAAAACCAACCGAAGCGAAGCAACTCAGCAGTCAGCGAGCAGCAAAACAATCAGGCTAGCAACTACTATGTGGGGTATTCTAATTACAAGCAATGATGGTGAAAGCAACAGCAACAGCGGCTACGCTGCGCCCAGGGTTAAGTGCACCGAGGTCAAATGTTGGTGGCCCAGCAAATTTGCTGTAAAAATATTGACAGATATGAGCACGAAAAACGTTGGTCAAAAAAGTGAGCAGCTAATGATGCCGAAACGTTGCTGAATGCACAAAATTGAATAGTAATCAAGACTTGCCGCCGTCAGATGCTAGCAGTTTAATATACCAAACATTTTTGTGGTAATACGCGTAGTTAGGATTTTACATGTTCCCCAAAAAATGTGTATGCTTTATTGGAAATCAGTAGACTAGTAAATCGTTAGCTATCAATTTAGACTGAGTTACTGAAACAATCGTTTACTGAAACAATTCAATAGCAATCAGCATAAAAGCTCAGTGATTTATTGTCAATGTGGCCCTGAGTGCTACTTCTGATCTTCACTCGCTGCTCCTTGGCGAAGAAGATGTTCCACATGGACGTGTCAAAGTCTGAGCAGCCGCAGTGGCGAGCACGAGAACTCCTCCGCATCGGCAATGTGGGCCCCATCAACTCGAATGCATCCAACGATTACGGCATCATCCAGACCAATAAGTGCAGCTTGAGCTGCCACCCTCTATTACCCGATGATATAAGCAACTCAATAAAGTTTACATTTTATATAAAGAGCCAACAGGGATGGACCGCCTGATCCACCTAAAAGTATTCCAACGATGCTCTGCCCAGTATCAACTATAGCTTTCAAATTGATTGCTGATTTTGAAACGTTTCAAACATTTCTTAATTACCTCTCAAGAAGTGAATGAAATTTTCTGCTAGTAGCATTTTGTCATTGTTTCACGAAAAATGGACACAAGTTTAATTTGGATCATATCTTACAAAGTGTGCTTTAAAAATGGGCCAAATTTTGGACTAAGTATCTTCTCGTGTAGTCACTTGGTTATGAGTTCTTAGAACATAAAGAAGATACTTTTTCAATGGCATTGTTCTCAAAGAATTTCAGTAATGCTCAGATAATGAAATATTGGCAGGAATAACTGGAATATCCTTCAATAATGGAACCAATTTTAATCTACTTCTCTATTTACTAAAAAAAATACTTGTCTTTTTGGTTTAACCCTTTCGCTTCAGAGCAACTTCACCTATTTGTCAACTTATAGCAAAAGCTACGATTGATTTATGGGTTTAATTGAAGTAGGCACCAACAATTTAATATTTTTACAAGTGAATTCAAAACAATTTACAAAACGTTTACTGCTATTCCCATAATAATTTCCAATAACTTGAAGCGATAGCGATGTCTGTCTGTAAAGTTTGTTTTCTAATTGAAGTCTACGAATTGGGCGCGTTTGATCAAAACCCTGTATCTTTTATAATGGTTAAACAAAATAAAAAAGTGATAATTTTTTATTTTTCCATAAAAATTATATAATTTTTTTGTAATTACAAAATATTGATACAACATTTATTTGACCCGTTTTAAGTTAAAATTGGACAAAAGTAAACTAGCTATAGAACTCTAACAAAGAGGCGTGGCGACTGCAAATGTGCACTCCCCTTAGTCAAATGTTTCATGATTTAAATACCAAAAAGTAATATCGAGACATAGGGTAAAATTCGGGGTCGAAAGGGTCAAGGTTACCTTTTGTTCGTGCTGACTTCAGTCTTAAAATGAAGTTATGGCCAAAACTCACCCACTCACTTGTAACGGAGAAAATTTGCTGACAGTAGGAACATGGACATTTGAACTTAAGTTCAAATAATAATAATCGCATTTATGGACTTCTGCGATAATGATTAAATATTGAAGATTATAATCATTCTACTTTTATATGCCAGAAAGGCTCAGTTCCATATCAATTTCATGATACAATCGAGCTTTTGATTAAGAAAATTTGATTATCATGTCAAATAAAACTCTCGCCATATTCAATATGGTTATCGAACCGTCTTTTATCAGTTCCCAATCTCTTCATAGGCATTTCGTTCAAAATTATTTCTATTAAAAAAAATTATCTCAAGTAGTTATTGAGCAAGTTTTGCCAGATGACAGTTGACAGTGCTTAAAAGTTGTTCAAGCATTTGCCAAATTTAAATGAAAGAAAGTTGATTCCGTGCGAGTACTTGAAAGCAGCAAAGAGATAAGTGCAGATAAACTAAGAATTTCAAGAAACCATTTAAAATTTTCACGCGTTTTCAATTAACAATCATGTGGCTACCAAAAGCCACATGTGCGATCGGCGATGTTTTTTTTTACAGAAATCCCAACTACAAACTTTGAGATTAAATGTGAGATTAAGTTTGAGATTACTTAAGTGAATGAAACATACATACAAACATATAAACATACACACATGGACCACATATGAGGCATGAAATATTTTCTTAACTCTTGTTTGTTGATTTTCCGTCATTATTTTGGTGGTGCTTTGCAATTTACATCGTTGCTCAATGTTGGCCTTGCAAATCTATTTAGGTTCCCTCTAATTTACTGTAAGCCGCAAAAATATTTGCCAATCAGAATTTAAGATTTTAGCTCTAACATGATTTTTGGTGAAGGCCACAGACTGCAGTTTTCGTGGCGTTGCCGCAACGAATCGCAGTCAATCAATGGGCGATAAGGTGTTAATGATTTAATTTTGGAGCGTTATAATTATGTATTATCTGTGTTGTGGTTGTTTGTTATTACATATAAGTTTGAAGTACATAACTGTGGAATTGCGTTGTCAGCGTTTCGAGCAATTAATTAGTTTTATATTGAAATTGGGTTTAGTGATTAAAAAGCAATAAGAAAACACTGATACAAAAGTCACAAAGTTTCGATTCCATGCCCTTTTTTCTCTTGTTTGTCGCTTTCGCTTGTCAACAATTAAAATGATTTGACCCACAACTAATAATGATTTCGAAGACATGTCAAGCAACCTTTTTCCCCTGACTTGTCATTAAAAATGTTTGCACCTTGCGTTGTAATTTTTATTTAATAACCGCATTTCCCTCAAATTTTTAGTTCTTGAATAGAACATTAATGTAAATACTGTTAAATCTGTTAAAATGTCAAGTTTTATGACAATTCTGCATTTCGCTTGGCAGTTTGTAGCTCTTGTCATTGCGCCTCTATGACCTTTCAGCATAAATTTTGAAATTAATGCCAGAAAGAAAATGTTTATGTGGCGTAAAAATGTTAGTGTTGACAGACAATGGCAAATATTTTAGCTTAAGCTTTTGATTGTGTTTTTGTTTTCTTTATTTTGGCAATGAGCCACAATTGACTTAATGGCTGAGTGGCGGCTAATAGTGTGAAACTTTATGGTTGAAATATGTTTTAAGCACTTAGTGAACATTTCAACCAAATATTTAAAATATGTATGCAGTTTCCATTTCAGTTTTCAATGGATTTTAAAGATTATTTAAAAATTCTCTCATCTCTTATCTCTAATCCTGTAAACAAGTTTCCTTAGTTCAGCTACACAAATTGTCCACTTCAATTGCATGAAAGTTTGCTTACTGCGCCAACGTTAAGCAATGATAGTTTTCCAGCGATGTGGCCAAGAAAACGCACACGTAATGGCAAAAATCATAGACAGCAAAGAGAGCTGAGCAATGAAAATCTACAGCTACAGCACAAACGTCAAACCGCCAACGATGCACGAACGCATTCACGCATGAACCGAAGGGTACGTGCTCAACTCAACTCGGCTCAACTCCACACCACACGACTCCACTCCACTTCACTTCAGTCAATTCCACTTCACTCTAAGCCAGTCCGCAATTTGCACTTGTTGTATTCAATTAAAGTTCTAAACACTGGAAATGCCACTGAATCACCACTTAGATCTAAGACAACAGCGCCATGGCCGTAAATAGAAAAATAGAAAATGTCAGAAAAGCGCAAAGAAAATATGAAAACCAGAGACAACAGAAAATCGCACAGAAAAAAAATATGATAAAGAAAAACACATTCACCGCAATGGTAGAAATAAGAGAAAACCAACGAAATGCCTCGCATGGACATTGCCATCAGACGGAGAATAAACAGAGTCCGGCCAATGACTTGAACCGGTCAATGAATTGTTAATGTAACAGCACGAAGAAAAAAAATTTGATATTAACTTCAATACACAATACACCCTACAGATTGTGATCGGCAATTGGGCAAATAGTTCTATTTGAAATTAGATATGTGATGTAAGATGCAATATTCTAGAAGCAGTATTTCTTGTGTTTTGTGCTTTGTTTTCTAAAGTTTTCTGATGGCGCATTGTTCTCCCACAAACCTTAGTGAGTTTGAGAGCAAAAGAATTAGCCTGACTCTATCGATAAATCGTTATAATATGACTGATTTTACTGTCTATTCTTATTTGCTATCCATTTCCTATACTCGTACAACACATTCCTTAATAAACTAGAAAGTAAAAGGAAGAGGTCCGAGGGAAGAGGGATTGTAGGTTAGTTATATCATTACTGATTCTATTGATTGTCTTTAAGATTAAAGGTCTGATTCACCTCGATATTGTCGTTTCCCATTTTCTCTCATACTACTCGTACGTATTGTTTTCTAGACTTTTCTTAATAAACTAGGAAGCATTAACCTGTCTCTCTTGTTGGGTTGTGACATCATTATAACTTCTATTGATTGTCGGTAGAATTGAGGCACTGATATACCTCAATGTTCTATTTCTCCTTATACAACGCATTCCTTAGTAAACTAGACAAAGAAAAAAAGGTTTGAGAGAAGAGAGATTGTAGGTTAGTTATATCATACCTGATTCTATTGATTGTCTTTATGATAGGAGGTCTGATGAAAATCAATATTGTCGTTTCCCAATTCTTCTCATACTACGTATTTTTTTCTGAAAGATCTATTAAGCAAAAGAATTAACCTGTCTCGGTTGTTGTGTTGTGATTTTATTACTAATTCGAATGACTGTCTCTAGGATGGAGAGACTAATACATACATCCTTAATGAACTAGAAAGTTTAAGAATAAATCTAAGTATCTTTATTGTAAGTAAGTTATATCATTACTGATTCTATTGATTGCCTTTAAGATTAAAAGACTGATACACCTTAACGTTGTCGTTTTCCATTTGTTCTTATACCACATTTTGTTTTCTTCTGAATGAAGTAGGAATCATAAGAGTTAACCTGTATCTCTTGTTGGGTTGTATCATCATTACTAATTCTATTGACTGTCTTTTGGATTGAGAGACTAACACACCTCAATGTTCCATTTCCCCTTATATAACGCATCCTTAATGAACTAGAATGTAGAAAATTAAACTTCTCTTTAGTGTAGGTTTGATCTATCATTACTGATTTTACTTTTTAAGAACTACTTTTTGGGAATAGATCACAATGTTTCCACTCATTTGCTACGTTCCCGAAGCGTATACTTGCTTAATTTTCCCCCAACATATGTTGGAAGGACCGTGATGCATTCACATTTCAAAAACGGGTAAAATATGTAGTATCACAATGGGCCTCACAATAGGCCTCCAAATGTGTATCTTATAGAGGCAGCTACCATAACCTAACCTAACCTACTAAAGTTTTGGCATTTTAAAGATGCTCTCTAGATGATCTCTACTATCTTTAACGCCCCTCTTTCCGTCTCTTACTACCATTGCAATAACGAGTTGTGTATTCCATGTGTAAGTGTAAGTTTTCTACTACTCCTATCGGTCCTGTTCAATAGCTTTTCTAGAAAACTTTTTTACTGTGCTCAGTCCAACTCCATTCTCATCCACCTTTTTCAGGTGGTGGATATCTTCAACATTACCGATGAACAAATGCCGAATATCTGCTGCTAGAACTACCATATCTGTGTTAGATAGGCAAGCATTCATAGACAACCCTGTTAATTTGCTTTACAACTTCCCGATCCCGGGATAAATCTGAGAAAATTCTCGATGCCAAGAAGCTAAGGAATAAGACTAAGAATACTTAATTCTTGCTTATGCATTGAAATCTTTTATTAATCTAAATCAATAAAGGTAGAAGAATAAAATTATCTCTTATTTTGATGAAACTATCATCAAATCGTGTATTTTTTCTCACATTACTGTCATATTTTGACTTTGAATGAAAATTTTGTTCAAAGCCGACAATTTTCTCCTTTCATTTGATATCCACATTTTCATTATTTCACAACCGAAAATATTGATCTTTTGTCGCACGGTGTCAATCAGTGCAAAATGTCTCTAACTTGATTCGGACGTACGCGGGACACAGAAAGCGGACCGCCTTGTTATTAGCTTTCATTTCACGTTAACCCTTACGGTACTTCTTTTTTGTTTGTAACTTTAAAAATCATTCTTTTCCATTTTATTACTGTTTAAGCCTACATAATGAATAATCAAAAGTCATTTTTTAAAATATTGTTCGAAAAAGTGGTTTTTGGGCATCATGAAATATGGCATAGTAAGAAACTGAATATGAACTATATTTCGGATCTAACTTTTTTTACACTTACTAAAGGAATAAATACCTACTAGATTACTTACATAAACCTATGAAATACATTGATTTTTGTAATAGAATAAATAAAAGTACGAAATGATCTCTTTTTGTAAAATACGCAGCTCGATAGGACTGCGCACTTTCCGAACCTTTACAATTTACTTGGTACACTAATCAAAAAGTTTTTTTCATTATTTGGAATAAAAACCTTCAGAGAAAAATGCATAAATATAAAAATATAGTATCCACAAGTTTTTGATCTAAAACAGGCACTGAAAAGAGACTATGCCATATGGCATAGAATAACCGAAAGGGTTAAAACCATCGTTTTCTAGTATTTAAGTTAAAAGTTATGATGTATTAAAAATTTCAAACAACAAATTTAAAAAAAAACTTCCCTGGCACTTGTCATGAACTGCGATCTTCTATCGAATGCAATGTGTGTCAGTCTCTGTCCCTTTTTTGCAACAATAATGTGTTATCAGTGATTTTAAGTCTAAAATTTTTTTGAATTTTTGGAAATTTAATGTTGAAAAAATTTTGTTTTTCCTAAGCTTATTTTCTGGTATCCTATCACAGAACTCTATTGAACTCTTCAAAGAAGTGTAGCGCACCTAAAATTACTGGCTGGTTGTTTTGAGTTTACATACATACATATATAATATTTCCCGGCGACAGCGAATGGGCAGAAGAGAAGAAATGAACAATCTCGCTTCCGCTTCCGTGATTATGAAACCAAAGCACTCAGAGCGTATTGAGAAAATATTACGAAGAGTGTGAAAAAGAAAGAACATTGTGAGGCGGTTTGGTGTAAATTCGATTACACGAATAAGCCACACGATTTAACAGCAACATTCTAATTGTTGTTGTTACAGCAACATTCTAATAGATCCAAACCAAAAACATGAAAAACACTTTTAAGTTATATAAATACAACAGAAAAACCGTACTCAAAGTTGATAGAATTCTACCTTTAGGGACAACATTGCAGCGTCAGTCTACGGTTAAGTATTTTCCTGCACTTGTCTACATGACAATGACAGTGAAGAACGAAGCCGCGTTTTTAACCAGCTCGCCCCATTATTATTATTTTCGTGCTAACTGAAGCATTGCAAGCAGGTAGGCAGCAAAGTTTTGCATGCATAACGCGTTTTCTTGCGTGTTGGCCGTAAGGAAAATTTCGAACCGCCAGTGACCCTCTTGCAATTACGGCCATGCGAGCACTTTGTGTAATATTTCTCCTGCAAGGTCCGCAATGCACTTTCCAGTCTGATGCCAATCTATCGAGCACTTTACATGTGTACACGAGTACAAGTCATTTCCGTTGGTTGTGCGAACAAGTGGCCGTTTCTTGGTCAAAATCCTCTTTCAAGTGTGGCATAAATTAATTAGTTCCTTTACGTTCTTGTCTGGTGATTTTCACGGCAGGAAATTCTCATGATGAAACGCAGCGGAAAGAAGGTACTTATTTCTCATGCAGTAAAAATAAATAAATTCATACTTGTTGTTCGAAAAAGTAACCGTTTAGATTTCGCTGTGGGATGACCACAAATTGTTTGGTTCGAAATATGACATAAGAACAAATTCTTTCCGCTACTCTTTCAATAAAAAGGTGAAACTTTGAGCATCAAATATGTATGAAAAGCTTCGAATCCATAACTTAAAATAAACATGAAACCTTTCATTCGCGTAGTAAAGTGAAATATGGCGAGTCTTAGGGCCCCAAAAATCATTACATTTCTTTACTAGTTTTTACTATTTAATGAAACTAGTTTCACTTTGTATAACTAGTTCACTTTCTTATCACATAACATCGTCCGTATGCAATGTCGCCGACCAATTCCTCTTAACTTAACCCTTATTCTCATACCCGGGTACCCGGGTGCCCACTGCGATGTATTTTCGTGAAAAAAACTGACAAATAATGAAAATTTTTTTGTACCTTCCGGATCCTCGTTATTTAGGTGAAAAGCGAACAAATCATATATTTAAAAAAAATCACTTTTTAATTAACAAAATATTGAAAACTTAAAAATTTCATGAAATGGAACAACGTTAGTAAGTTTGGGTATGAGAATAAGGGTTAACCAACCGATGTCAAAACTTATCTCTAAGCAATTCCAACTATAACAGCCTATACACATTATTTGTAAAAAGTTGATCTGTATTGTATTGAATTGTATTGTATATCTTTATTAAATTAAATTGTATATCATTCGAACGTGTTGTACTCATCACTGTCGCCAACGTAAACCAATGTAAATTTTGCTCTCCCCACGTCAGAAACTTCAGGTTTTCACTCTATCTTATCATTTTCAATAATAGAGCGTTGTATATTTGTTTTATTAACAAATTTTAAATTTATAGAGACAGATATTTAAACCAATAGCAACAACAAAACAATACAAATATCATAACACTATTTAATAAAAATCTGAAAAATCCCTAACATTTTATTTAAACAAAACATTAGACACAAATTAATTAACGCAGACTCTCACGTGAAGCAAAGTTTGACACCTGACCATGTGAGAATCTTTCAGTTACAATTCCTCTGCTTTTTTGTTAAAGATACAGCGGGTAGCGCGCTGGCTTCTCATACCAAAGGCTCCAGGTTCGATTCCTGGCTCGGGCTGGTGAAACACTCGTCTACTTCTATCGCTATCCACATGAAGGGAATGAGAATTACAAGAATCGCACAAGTGCGATCTTGGCAGGCAATGGCAAAACCTCCAAGTGTGAACGAAAAACTGACAATCGCCATTCGGATTCGGCGTTAAACTTTAGGTCCCCTCCCGCTCCCTTTCCCTTCCGCTTAGAATGTGTGCTGTAACATATGTTGGCAAAACAGTGTTGCATACACAGTTCAAAAACTGGTGAAATATGTGGTATCACAATGAGCCTTTCAGGCCTCCGAGTGTGTCTCTTATAGAGGCAGCCACCGCAACCTTGTTAACCCAACCTTGTTAAAGATAAGAAAAATTGTGCAGTTCAGAAAGTACACTTTAACTCTTATTTGTGTAATAGAGTACCCGGGTACCCAAATCACTTTATATCGAATCATAAAATATATTTTTATTTTACTGAGAGCTCTAAAACTAAGCAGAAATGGCAAATTTTGTGCATTGCGAACAAAAAGTTAGACATTTTCATACAATTTGTACTGCGGTACCCGGGTAACTCATCGCACGGGTGAGGGTGTTTTTTCAGCACACACACACTAGGGTTAAAATAAAATATTTAGCAGCATTGAAGATAAAGTACGAAAGAGATAATCTAAAAAATCGATTAGTTTACCTAAATATTGATTCAAATTGAAATAAATAAATAAATAAATGAATTTTAGCGCGCAAATGGTTGATTTTTACAACTCAGCATTCACTCAGTTCAGACAACTCTAGCCACACTTTTTCTTAAACCTTTTCTCGAGGTCATCTTTAAAAAATTATCTCTTTTCGTCACCTTTTTTATTAAATTATGCTCCTTTCTAGCAGAGGTTTTTCATAGTATATAGTTTTTTCCCTTTGAAAACACTGATCAACAGCAAAATGGCCTTTCTGGTTCTGACATCAGTTATAGAGTAATTAGGGACCGTAGATTTTGAATTCGGTCAACCAGTTTATTGGTTTAGCAATTACAATCCCAAACGTGAAAAAAGTCAGGGAAAATCTGAAAAAGTGAACGGCCATTTTTTGCGAAAACGGAAACCAAGTTTTAAAAATGGTTTGCGGATTCGAAATCAACCCTAGAATTGATGTCAAAACCAAAAAAGCCGACAAAATGTTGAAATTTGTTGCACTGTTAAACCATGCTCGTTTAAATCAACAAAAATCTATGACAACAACGAACATATCGTAGAATTGAACTATTTGTACTGTGTCCCTGTCCTTACATTTCTAATATCTTGAAGAATTGAGATCAGGAATTGCCAAGTTTCGTCTCTACATTTTCCTCTCTACTTTTCGCCCATATTTAACACTATTCTCCTCTTCTCTTTTCTATTTTTACCGCCTTAACCCAAATATCTTCTAATCTATTCATATATGTAGGTATTTTTTTCAGTCACATCCCCCTCAATAAAAGAAACATTCTTCATCAACGCAACGCCTCTTCAAGACTTTGCTCTACCTGACAGTCTGGGCATCAATTTTCTGTATATTTTTGCTTTCGTTGTGCATGCACCATTTCCGCACTTTTCATCTATTTCTTACCTCCCATCTCAACTACATCACCCCTCAATCTTAGCTACTTATTTTTATTTTGTGCTCTGACTTTCCTGGCATTTCGCACACATTTCTCGAAACGCCACTGTTCTATGCACCGCTGATTTCTTCCGGGCACAAAACAACTATAGAAACCAGCTAGAAAAACACGTCAATTTTCTCGTCTCGCCGCACCGTCAGCCGCCAACACCAACAAGCAATTGCGGCAACGTAATTGCACCAAAGTCCAAATCACTCATGTCGAACACAACATGCGGCCTGCACGCACTCCCATCCCCGCCGCTACGCACTGCCGCAGCGCAAACTGCGATCACAGTGCAGTTGCATTGAATTGCAGCGAAGCGATTGCATTCGCGCATGCGTACATCATTTTAATGCAACGGCCGAACGGGGCGCGCGCTCGCATTACAGACAACTCGTCGGGTTTCGCCTTTCGCCAGTACGCGCGCAATTTGTCAACGTGTGTTCTTGGACTCGACGACCAACGATGTCGCACAACAATGGCGCATTTGTTCCGTGCGGTTAGGCGAACATGATTTCGTCATGTCCAGCGCATGTCAGCGCCGTCCCGTCCGTCAATGATATGCACCCGGCCAGGCACTTGTCAATTTCTCTCTGATTCTTTTGTGCGCCCAGTTGTTCTTTTGTGTGTGCTCGTTGTTTGTGTGCGATTCGCGGACCAGCGGGCGTGCGTATTAATTATGCAAATGCTGGCAAATATAAAAGCGTTTTCGTGTAGCTTTCCAAGCGGGCAATTAACATGGGATATCTGTATTTCCGCGTTGGTTTACATGTTTCTCAGTTTCAACTGTGGGTCGACTGTGCTTCCCACGCCTCCGCTACCAGAATCGGGCGCGTAAATTACAATCAAGCATTTCTGTTGAAGTCTGCTATAACAAAGAAAAAACCTTTTTACGGAATAAGTCGCTTATGCATCGAGTAAAAGGTTTATGAAAAATCGGTCAAACTGAATTGACTGGAAGACTGACCCACTGAATAGACTAAAAACTATAAAAAAAAAACTAAAATCTTTACTCTTCCAATAAGATTGAAAAATGCATTACATTTATTTTCTTCTTTTCTCTTTTCAGGTAAATCATCGAAATATTTAACTTATGATAAGTTTGATCGTGACAAGTGTACTTATGGTAAGCTTGAAGCATTTATGACAGTTGGCCAAAGTTTGTTTCTAGAATTTGACACCAGTAGAAGTTAAAAATATCAAAGAAATGCATCTATGCTCTTGTTCTACTCTTCTTCTTCTACTAAATTATTCAAGAATAGTAATCAATATTGAATAGAAACTTTCCAAATCGCTTGGAACCCTCAGTTTTTGGAGAGATTGTGACATGTAATTTAATTTTTTAGTATGATACAGCACACAGTGTTGATATCCTTATAAACCCTAACAGTCAAACCTAAATTGGAGCGTTGAGCGTTGCGTTTTCTGACGCAACGCTCTCGCTCAGTGCTGCATACCGAAATTGAAGCGTTGCGTTGGGATTGTCAAAATCATGAAATGAAAACAAATGTCACAAAAATATCTGTTTAGTTGCCTAAAAACTATTATTATTTTGCAAAACTTAGCTCTTATTTTAATAAATTCCTCACAATTTAAATCAAATCGAATATAAATCACAGGCGTTTTTGTTTGTCGCAGCCAACTTTAACTGCTAACGCGCTGTCAAAATTGGAAATTCGAATAGCTCAGCGTCAGAGCGTTTCAATTGCGGTTTGCTCCATACAATTTGTATGGGCATGAAGCAATTTTGACAGTTGCTTGCCGCTGACGCTCCAATTTAGGTTTGACTGTAAGAAGTGTGTACACAATATTTAAAGTCGCCACGCCTTTTTGTTAGAGTTCAAGAGCTAGTTTACTTTTGACCGGTTTTAGCCTAAAACATGTTAAATAAATTTTGTATCAATATTTTTTAGTTACAGAAAAATTATTTAGTAGGTATTTATGGAAAAATACAAAATTATCACTTTTTGATTTTATTTAACCATTATTAAAGAAACAAGGTTTTGATCCAACGCGCCCAATTCGTAGACTTAGAAAACAAACTTTCCCTGATATCGCTGCAAATTAATGGAAATTATTTTGGGGATAACAGGTAACAGCAGTTTGGAGTCGAAAGGGTTAAGGATAAAGAATAAGTGACTAAGTTCAAAATTAAAAATGTATTGATACTTGACTTGATCCCATCGAGGTTAGCCGTGCTAAGGTAATCTCTGCAGGAAAGTCATTTCGCAAACGCACTGCAGGGATCAGAAATTAGTTCTCTTTGTAGTTCGTAATGCTCTAAAATCAACATAGAATGCATGAACTTCCGTGTTTGAATGGATCGTCAGAGTGATGGCATCAGGTTGCTCATCTCCCATTAACAGTTATTAAAAGGGTATCTGTAGAATACTATTTGTTGTCCACGCATGCCACGGTCAGCAATGATCTCAGGTGTCAATAGAACCAATAGAGAATGCCCTATTGTCCCCAATGGTTAAGAATTTTGAACATAGTCGAGAGACTCCCACTGGGTTTTCAAAACCCCACCCATAGGTGCGAGTCAAACTGAATTCGTATGCGACGATCTGTCGTAATGTAATATTGCACAACTTGAAGAAGACAAGGTATGCTGCTTCTTTCGACACGCTGACAGTATAATCTATTGAAGATCATTCTTAATCCTTTCGGGACGGAATTTAATTTTAAAATCCAAAATACTCTCAGTAGGAATGTTCAGTAGGAATGCTCATTAGGAAAGTTGAGGCTAGAAAATTATATTGGGTACTTACAAATTCTGAAATCATCCTTTTATCCGGAGATATTGAATTTGAAAAAAAATTTTGCGTGGGTCATAAGATCTGAAATTTCTTTGAGTGACATTAACCCTAATTCCCAGAAGTGAGCCTCACATTGTCACTAAAGATTTCGAATGGTGATAAATCCAAAAGATTTACGATGCCATTATTTTATGTAATCCTCTAATGGAATGTTAGAATTATAGTGCATTTAATAGTTAATTAACAAATTTATCATTTTAAACAGTTTTTGTATTTGTTAAACAAATGTTTTCAGTAATTTAGCTCATATAAACCTGTCACTTCTGGGCTTACGTTACACTTAAAAATCTGGAAATTAGGGTTAAAAAGTTGCTGGGACGTTTTATCCCAGTATTCCCATTTTGTCATACTAGTACAATACCGTAAATGTAATAAAATATTTCGAATATACTTAGAATAGCTCTTTACGTAGTAGAACTGATACCGAGATGATAAAGAGATTTACAGATTTGAGTAGATAGCAAACTTGGAAAACTGGCCCGGCCGTATATACTAAAGCCAATATGAATACTCTATGTAGAAAATAGTTAAAGCGAATAAAAAATAACTATTGGATATTTTCTTTAAGTTATGTGGTCATAACAAGCCCCTCTATATCGCTCACACTATCTCGAAACAGTCAACTCGAACGAGTTCAGGATCTTCTTGATCTAATGTATCAATAGAAGAATTCTCATTCTTATAGTCGTCACTTAAAGGTTTCGGCTTCACAAACTCTTTTCACCAGAACCTCTTTGACGATATATGTCGAACGCTATGCGACCAACGATGACATTTAAAAGCACTTTCCAAACTGAACTGCCATTCGTGAGTTTCAGAAAAACAACTGTGTTTATTTTGGATTCTCGAACTCCCAACTTCGGAAGCCTGAAGAGCCATTATCCATCTCAAGTGGGCTTATCTTGAACGTGTCCACTGCAAACAAAATACTTACAAACTAAAATAATACTAGTAGTATCAATCGTTGCCCCACTACGCAGATATCATTTATTATGATGGAAATCAAAATTCTGTTATACTTTCCTCAGTAACTTATCACTTTCAATCTCGCATACAACGAAAGCAGCGAAAGTCCACTTGAACAATAAGTATTACTTGTTATACATCCTCAAGGCTGAACAAATTATTAAAGTGCTATGTAGCGGAAACATAAAATTTACAACATTTTTTATTTAGTGTAAATTTTTTCGAAAACCATTCAAACCCCTCATTACGCAGAGCCAACGTTAAACTCGGGAAACTTGCAATTCTTGCAGTTTACACATTTCTGAAACCCTCTTTCTACCTCTTTTTCTCTCTTCCCACGGCCACTGCAGTTGGATGTTTCGGTCGGCGGATTTTGCACTGCTGACTGACTGCGTCTAAGTCCAATTTAACGCTCAACAGCTGACACAATTACAGGCTGACGACAGCACTGCGTTCGCAGCTCATTTGTAAATGAGCAGCGAAAAAGCAATGCCAACACCTAACACCTTGCAGAGCTACACTTTCGGCCAACTGTTCACTCGAGCCGAGAGAAATTTGCACACAAAACCAGATCTACGGCAGATGAGAAAAATTGCGGATCGTTGTTATGCGACAGCGCTGACTTATCTTAAATGACATCAAAACGTGGCGCTCATTTGTCACCACTGCTACTGGCGCCTTAAATGCAGCAACAACAACAAAAAGCACAGTCTGTCCGATAGGTAGTGGTGGTGAAATGTCAAAAGGCTGGCAACGCTGCATTGCCAACATTTATATAGCTTGATGAGTTCCATTAAATTTATGCCGACAGCGTGGCTCGGAAGTATTTACTATTGCTTTGCTGTTGCTGTTGTTGTAGTTTTTACCTAATATTCGAATGCGTTTTTAACGAATAACATATTTCGTAAGGTGGACTCAAGTCGCTTCTCCTTCTCCCATTTCTATTCAATTTATGCAAATTTCATTGGTTGCATTTGCATCAAGTGGACAGCTCGAGCTCCCACGCGCCTCCCAACTGTCGCAATTCGTTTTAACGATTATCTACCGTTTGTTTTAGTTGTTGTTGGTGCCGTTTTTACGCTTGTAACTTCAACTTGCCACTGTAACAATAACAAGCGAAATGAATTTACATTTTGTCGTTGTTATAAATTTTTTTAATTTTTTTGTTTTGCTATTCTCACTCGATGGGCTGCCTGTCGCTACTGTTGCATGCGCCGCAGTTTTTGCTGCCTACCTGTACACTTGTCCACTCGCTGACAGCTGTCATTTTTCCGTTGACAAACTGCCAAGCGGCCACATGCCAACTGTTCGTTCGAGGAACTTTTGCTCAGCTTAGTTGTGCGACTTTGCAGCGGCCGGGAATGCTGCACACTCGGCATTTGCATGAACTGATTTATAAGTCACAATTAGGCCGACAAAAACCAAGCAAAGCAGAGTTTGTGTTGTATAGGAAATGGGATCCAAAACGCACGCACACACCGCTGCTACACAGTTCTGCTTCCTCTTCTTCTGTTTACTTTTCAGCTGCGCCACTAATGAAGTAAGTAGTCAAGTATGTCCAGCACTTTTGACGCAGTGACAACGATTTGATGTCAATTAATTTGTTTATTTAAACGTATAAAATTCATGCAAGTGTAAAGTCATCACAAATGATACTGATGTTTTTGTGTATTTTGCGACTTGTAGAGGATTCATTTTTAGACCATTTGGATGGTTTACCAATAACACTACTTCGAAACGTTTTTCAAATACAGCACTCATTTTTAATTCTTCTCATTTAATTCCGCGAAAACTTGTACCCAACTAAGAAAACAGAAACACACGCGAAAACGATATTTTAAGGGAGGCACTCCATGAAACGCTCAAAAAAATTACCAATTTTCTTTATTTCACTGTACAAAAAAAGAAAGAGACAGGAACAATCCGTTTGGAACATTTGTAGGTATTAGTTAAAAGTTCAAAAACAAAAGTTATAGGGGAATGGTTCCGGTTGTGGGCACCTTTTTGTTTTTGGCTCATAACTTTTTACCAAGTTCTTCTTAATCGGACATATGGACATCTATGGAAAGCTAGAAACCTTAGCTAACAAGTAATGACAAAAGTAAATCGATTCCGTCAAATAGAAAAGTTGTTTTTGTTAATTTTGTAAAGTAGTCATTTTTAACAAAAATTTTTTTTTGGTTCGGTTGTGGGCACGCCTGGAAAATCTGGTGGAAACGGAAAAACCAACACGAATATAGAAAAATATTAAGTTTTAATTATTTGAAGCACAATGCACGCATGTGAAGTAGCTGGTACGCATGTCGGCACATTTTGGATGGACGGGCATTTCAAAATGTAAGTGACCAAGTTATTCTCCTGGGCTGTCAAGAAGACCTAAAGTAAAATGAAATTCAACCTAATTAATCAACACTCTTCAAGTGCTGTGACGTGAAGAAGGTGGAAAACACCAGTTAACCTGATTCGATAACATCCACGAAAAGAAGAAAAAGAAGAAAACACCACCGTCGACAGCTTTGATGTTTCCGAAATTTTCTTCCACCTTCTTTTTGTAGCGTTGGAAAGTGGTTCAGGAAATCGCATACGCTGCGGCAGTCGATTTTGTGGTTAGCTTATCTGCAGAACAATGTTAAATTACATCCAGCACATTAAAAAAGATATCGGAGGATTTTTTTTATTTACCCTTGGAAGATATAACTAAAACAACCAAAAAATGCGTTAGAAGACCATTTTCGATGAAATAACTTACCAAAACTTACCAAATCACTAAAAGATGGGTGCCCACAACCGAACTAATTGCAGTGCCCACAACCGAATTTGGCAGCCATTTTGAGAAAGAGTGAAAAATTTGTTCGGGGTAAACATATTGGTTGTAATCAATATTGGATCACAAAGTATAATAAATTTACTAAATAAAAATGCATTTTACTCGCCTTCTCGATGGATTCACTTCGATTTATGACACCATTTAAAATGTGTAAAAAAATGTTTGTCTTATTTTTTAAGCACAGAAAGATATATATGGTCCCAGCACAAAGCAGGCGTGTCTGTTCGACTCAGTATTTGGCACAAAAAGATCGTGGTTCCATAATGAACAAATGGCCTTAGTCAAAAAAACCCAGCCTGCTTTCTATCAAGAGATACGAAGGGGTGCCCACAACCGAACTATGCCCACAACCGAACCTTTTACCCTACATAAAAAAAATTAGAAATGGCAAACATATTGAACATCTTCCGAGGTTTGGTTTAAAAAAAGACGTCTTCCCGTCCACACGATGCCATCCGAAGTTAAAGTCTGAAACATACAAATTATATATCAAATTAATCAGCAGGCTTGTCGCAAGTGCGTGAACCTCAAAAACTATAAAAATTTTCAAAATTTAGCAACAAAGCCATATAAACTACAAAAAAGTTCGTTTTTTCTTACTTTTCTTTATTAAAAAAAAGGTAAAAAAGTTTTTTTAATAGATTTCAGAGGTTCATGCACTTCTCTGTTCAATATCCTACAAAACGAGTATATATTCGTGTAGATCGGTTCAGTAGTTTTTATGAGGAAACGCGTTCCAAAGTTATTCGGAACACCTGGTGTGGCTGAGCGCGCGTCGATGAGAAGAACTGTGTCTCCGAAAGGTTTCAGAGTTCGACTTTGAAACTTTGCAATAATATTCTCGGATAATATATCTTTCGATTAAAGTAAAAAAAATATCGATTTTTTTAAACCATTTCATGGAGTGCCCCCCTTAATATAGAGGATGATCTGATATTAAAACCATGACAAACTTCTACAGTTAAAAAGATATGGCCAACACTTATTTTTGAAACGCACTGTAATTTTCATAAATTGGGCACTACAGCTCGATTACATGACTGAGGCATAACAGTACGCAATCATCTATGTTGTATGTGTGTGAAATTCCTGCACAAATGAAAGGGAATGAAATTGTCCATAAATCATAAAGTAAACCTTAATAAACTTTCAAATTTTCTCTTACTCCCATATCAGCCCATAAAATAATCATTCGATTCGAAAATGCAAAGGACAAAGATTCATTTAACAATAAATAAATCAGCTGCATGCAATCAAAGCATTTTAGTAAATTGTCGAAAAAATTGGAATGCACAAAGAGTGTGATTCGTTGAGCTTCAGAACGAATTTGCTTGAAGAACTCTGACATAGATGCGTATATGAATGAATGCTAATGAATTCTTCAAGAGTCCAATATGGTTATGTTGTCTTTACTTCGAAGCAATATCTGTCTGGTTGGTGGCTTACGGTCCAAAAAAATGTACTCACGCTCAAACCTTTTAAGGGTGCGACGCGCACTGAAACCAGGTAAACCTCCCCCTCCCCCCCAAAATGATATCCTGTGTGCGCTACTGATTGCAGGTTCTATAAGCAGAACAATTAAAGTGCAATACACAATGTTTGTCTATGGTGGGAAGAAGCAGAAGAACATAAGGTCGGGGGAATACCTTAAAGTTGTCAAATGGGAATCCAGAGGTTTGGCTATGTGGATGCTACCATAAAGTGCATTTTGATGGCAAATCTTAGTTTGTGTTGGTATTGGTTGGTATTTTGAATCCACTCTGTACAACCCAGAAAACTTAGAAGCTACCTGGTCTCCATGGTTTGAATTGTTCTAAGGTCTTCCAAGAAGAGAGTCCCGAGCGAGCGTAGCCTGTTTCCTGCTAAACCGAGCCATGTACACAGAAATTGAGTCAATGTCCCCCTCTGGGAGTTATACGAAAATTCCTTTCGGAGTCTGCACTTACACGAACCACTTTAAGTCCACGAAGGTAACACAATTGATCTTTTAATGCGCAGTGTGCTTTCCCCATATTCAATTGTAAATTATCATTAGTACTTGGCAACTTTTGCAATCGATTTCCATATTGAAAGCTACACTAAAATGATAACAAGTGATGGCAAGATTAAAATGCCAACACCTTTTCGAGCCGTTTTATATAAGTGTGACGCGTGCATAACCTGTCCATAACAACTGGCAGAGTGTCTCGAGAATTTCGCACTGCTCAAAACTTTAATTTTAATCTACTTTTTCATGGCACTTTTCTTTTCGTTGCGAATACTTCGAATGTTTTGCTCTCGCTGTAGCTTAGTTGGGGACTTACTTGGACAGACTTGTGACGGACTGGTTTTGGCACTTGGCGTCTGCTATATGTAGAGAGCCATAGCCATAGTCAGCAGGTATTATATCAAATATATTGGCTATTAGTAGTTATTTGCTGGCTTACTTAAATGGTTTTAACGTTGCTTGAAAGAGTGTTAATTCTGCACTAACGAATCGTCCATATATGCACAGAT
The DNA here is from genome assembly GCA_963971225.1 of Melieria omissa. Classification (NCBI taxonomy): domain Eukaryota; kingdom Metazoa; phylum Arthropoda; class Insecta; order Diptera; family Ulidiidae; genus Melieria; species Melieria omissa. Next base: position 104,926,124 of record OZ020269.1, read on the forward strand.
ACTGTGTCATAATAAAGTAGACACAAATTATGTCAGTCACGCACATCTCAGAAAAATCCTTTTTTTTAATACATAAGTGTATCCTATAATGTAGCAATTTTCAGTAGTAGCTTTAAATTTATTCAAGTGTCTTACAACACAAAGTTTTCCAAAAATTGTCCCGCAACCCAATCGCAACCAAACCATATTTCGCATTGCGCATCGATCAGTCGACAATTGCAATCGGGGCCAATGAAGCTATTGCGCGTTGTATTAAACGTCAATAAACGTTAGCCACAACAGAAATATGTAAAATATTATTAAAAAAACAAAACATTTACGGTTGCAATACATTGGCAGCGCCACATTCGGTGCTACACATAAAGCACGATGACCGAAATTGGCAATAAAAGTGAAATTTCCTGTGGAATGAAAAAACATTTCGAATGCATTTAGCGACAAACACTTAAACGCGCAGACATGCCGCACTTTACGACGCAGCGACGGACGCCTGAAAAAGTGATCACAACAAGCTGGGCGGTAATAATTGCCGACGACCGCGCTGTGACAGACAAGGTGACAAGTGCGTTCGGCATTGTGCAAGCAACATGTTGCACCATGTTGCCGCACAGCAATTGGCAATTGACGCTGTTGTGGTTTTAGTTGCTTTCGCATGTCGCACATTATTGCTTCATAAATTGCAGGCGGCGCCAATTGAAAGAAAGTGAAGTTGCAGCCTCAACCGGCGCTACATGCACATATATTAAGTACATACATATTTATGCACATCGTATTTGTGAGCGCTTTATATAAATTTGCATGAACTTGAAAATTGAAATTGCAACTTGCAACAACAACATTACGGCAACACTGCAGGCTTAGAGATTTGGATTCGCGTAAAGTCATAGTTCGCTTAAAGTATCTCAGTTCAAAATTAAAAATATAGAGAATTTTCAAGTCGATAAGGATTCTCTACAGATTCCAACGAACACACTTTATCAGCTAAGAAGCATTCGTCGATGCACACTTCACTAGGTTGCTGGCTGGTTCTGGCCGCTCCTGTCTTCCGCAAAACCTGTACTCGATGCTCGCTGACGAAGTAAATGTACAGCTTGGGCGCACCCAAGTCCAAGCTGCCCCAATGGACTTGCATTGCCGAACACAAGAGCTCCTACCGCAACAGCATTGTGGATCCCATCGCTCCAATGATTACGGAATCTTCCAGATCAACAACTACTATGATCGATATTCCTACAACGAATGCAACCTAAGCTGTAAAGCTTTGCTGAACGACAACATTTTCCACTCAATGAAGTGCGCCCACTAGGTCAAGAACCAACAGGGCTGGTCCACCTGGAAGTACGGTACTCGATTAGATAAATAAATTATGATTAAGTAACCAACATTTCTGGCCGCTCAACGCCCTCTTAAGTACCTCAAATTACATGGTTTCAGGCAGGGGCGGATTCAGAAAACATTTCGGCGAAGGTTTCAAAAAGTAATTCTCATAAAATACCAAAAAATGCCTTTTAATTTGTGTGTAGTTTTGAAGTTAATCCTAATATTTCGGGAGGTTTCAATCCCTAAACTCCCCTAAATCCGCCACTGGTTTCAGGGCTTCAAAACCATAGCAAATTTCTGTATCTGCACATTTCCAAAATGGACTGAACATTCCCTTTGGATGTAAAATTTCAACACCTCCGTTCTTCGAGCGAAAATCGATCCATATTCATTAATCGCAAACAATAAACTAATTATCTGTCAAAGAATGACAGACGTAAGTGCTGCCAAAGGCGATTTACTCGCTTATTCAAAATGCAACCGACCGATGGGACACCCTTTACATATCGTTTACTGTATTTTTGATTGGCGTCACTAAAAAGCCAAATACTTTTTGCCGTTTTATGAAATTTTAAAGTGACGCAACAAAAAGTGCCGACTTTTCAATGTTCCAACAAATTTTGCTCTTAAATTAAAAGTGTGAGTAAAACCGGTTTTTTATCACTTATCAGTGGTGGATTCAGGGGGGTGTTTTGGGATCTAAACCCCCCAAAATATTAGGATCGACTTTAAAACTGAATACAAATCAAAAGGCATTTTATGAATATTCAAGAATTACTTTTTGAACCCCCCCCCCCCCCGAAATATGTTTCTGAATCCGCCCCTGTCACTTATCACTACTATGAACACATTAAATCTATAAAAAAATGTCTAGTCTAAAGAAATCAAGAAGAAATCACACATTTCTCAAATAAACCAAAAAAGTGAAAAGTCTTAATATAATTTTTTCTTGCCATCTTTTTGTTTTTTGTTGGCAAGTTGCCAAAAGTTTGAGTAGTTTTGCTATATAATATCTGGGCAGAGACTAAACGATTTTTAAGTACTAAACAAAAATGGTGGATGATGAAAAATGAAAATATAATAAATGAAAATTCATTTTGAAACAAATGACAAAAATTCCAAAAATATTTGAACTTGAACTTGGTGGAATTTTAAACAAAATTAAAAATTCCTGGAAAATTCTAGAAATTCGCAGTAGCACATCTAACATAACAATTTTTTTTAGTGTCCAGCATAGTAACGAAACGCAAAAAAAGTGATCGAGAGTGTGGGTTGCGATTCAATGAATCAGAGAGCGATTTGAAAAGTGTTAATGTGATAAAAAAAATTTGTTCACAAAATATTTGTCGTGCTTTTTTCTATTTATAAAGAAATATGAAGGGGTGTCAAAATCCGGTGTACTCTATATGCTGTGATCAAACCTAACCGAAATTTAAACAAAAACAAATCGCAAAATTGTTGAACAATATGCTTTCAAAACTCATTGCTTATAAATTAAAAGTAAAAAATAGTGAAAATATTGGATATTGGAAAATTTATGCGTAGTTAGAAATATCTGTAAGTAAATCAATATTTACAAATTTAAATCAAACTTTATATTTCTTGGGCTCTCCTATTGGTGTGTTAGAAACCGAAAACACATTCTTCCATATATTTTGATATTATTTTAAGAATCATAATAAAATCGTAATACCTTCCCTTCAGATCTGGGAATGACTTTGCATGTAAAGTTGCTGCCTGTTCAAACTATCTTAAAAGCGCTTGAAAAGTTTCTTTTGTTGTTTTGTTTAAAATGAAATCTTCACGAGTACAGTAAACGGCAATTGCGGCCGATCGTTGTGGCGAATGCGATTAAGCGGCCGTGAAAGCCGCAACAAGTTCAAGCGCCCTCAACCAAAAATCATAAACACTTAAACCTAATAAATACGACTGCACAAAGTCGTACAATCGTTGCTGTAAAAAAATTTATGCAGCAATTCAGTGTGCAACAGCAAAATAGAAATCAAAATCGAGCACACAAAATATGTAAAAACCTAGTAAAATGTGAGTGATTGCACTGCGCACCGTTAGGCGGCGGCGACTGCTGCTGCAGCGGCAGATCGTCTGTCTCGAAAGAAATTAAAAAAGCGGACAATTGCAATGCTCGTAGCAGCACTTAAGTTGCCGCCAAAGTTGCGCTGCCCGCCGACCGACGCACACCAATGTGCAAAAATTGAATTAAACAACAACAACTCAGCGAGTGGGGGGACGGGAGGCAACGCAGCAGCAAATTGCGTAGTTGCTGCCGCCACAATTGCCAATAAAAGTAAATTATGGCCAACACAGAGCAGCGCATTTACCTCGCCGCCACTGCGACTGCGGCAAATTGTGCAGCCATAGCCGCTGCAGCTACAAAGGAGCGAGGGCCGGGCGCGGCGTGTCGTGTGGCGGCGCCGCTAGTAGAAGCGTGCGCTTTAGCCAAACGTCTGCGCCCACACGCCCGGCGGCTGCTAATGAATGGTGCGAACTTGGCGCTTTTTTGCTTTTGCTTGCAAAAAAACGCAAGAAAGTGCGCGGCGGGGGAGGCAAATGTTCGCGTAATTCATGAAATTATTTTTTAACATCGCTGAGAAAAACACTGACAAAAAAGGAAACGCATGCAAAATTGTGCTTGCAACAGCAGCGGCAATTAAAAATAATAATTATAACAATAACAACAACAATCGCTCGCTTATTGCGCTGACAGCGCATTCAAAATTCAAAATATGCCAACGCAGCTCGTTTTGTTGGGTTGGCTTCATTTGCCTTCGATGTGAAATTGCATTAAAGTCCAACGACATTTACATGCAATATTAGCAACAATAACAAATAAATACAAAAACAAATAACTAGACACATTGTTAACACAAAGCGTGTGAAAATTGTCAGCCACGTTGAGGATGCGGCCAATTGCCATTGCGAAAAGGCCGGAAGCCGTTTAGAAATTACATCACAACTGTTTCGGAATTGCCTGGTTGTGTCGCTTTAAGAATGTTGTTGGTGTACTCCTTCAGTTATCCCTGATAGGCTGCCAAAATCTAAAACTATTCTCTCTAGAATTAGTAAACCGTCCAGAATCATTTGGATTGTTTGATGACATTTTTATAATTTATTTTAACTTTATTTTAAGCACATATTGAATTGACTTCATTGTATAGTTTTTGTTGTTTTGTGTTTAGTGTTGATTTAACATACGTAAAGCTGTTTGCACCACCAACTGAAGCCATGCTGTTATTAACAGTTTGCAGCATGAAGTCAAATGTTAACAACGGTTAACAGTACAAACTCATGTTAGGCATTGAGTTCAATACCTTCACCTTCCCATATGGTCTAGTGGCTAGGATATCTGGCTTTCACCCAGAAGGCCCGGGTTCGATTCCCGGTATGGGAAATATCTTTTTTAGGCTTTTTATCTTTCTAATGAATTTTGATCCTGCCTACAACAAAAACACACATTAATTGCGGGTAAATAAACTGTGTACAAAATAAGTGTGCTCCTGTCGAAATGTTTTTTTAATTACAGTCAAACTTCACTAAAACGAACTTCGAGACACTTCTTCTCTTTATCAGGAATTGATTTCAAGACCACAGAATTTTTTTATTCTACTTTTAATAATAATTTCATATAACGAATTTCTCTGTATTCGGGCCATAAGTATCGTTCTGAGCAAAATTATTAACGCTCAGTTGAACGCTCTTAATAAGATTTCTGATAAAAATTACAATGAACAATTTTAATTATGTTTTTGTTCATACTTATAAGACAAACAGGGCGTGAGTTATTTCAAAATTGCTAACCCTTGCAGTTGTTTGGTGCTACATACTTTACATTAAAATATTGGACATTTGGAATATTTCAACACTTAAGTGTTGTATTTCGACATCAACTTGAAGTTATTTCGTAAAAGGGTATTACAATAGTTTTATAAGAAAATACAATGAATTTTCTCATAACCGGACACTCACCGTCGCAGTGTTTTTGTCCGGTTATAGGAAATGTCGGCTTATGGGGAGGACGAGTACAAAAAATTAGTTGAACCCATTAGAGCATAAAGTTAAAATATTAAACTACTGTTTTGAAAGGATAAACCTTGAGTAAAACAGATATAACTCCTAAAATAACAATTTTTTTTGCGTTCGATATATCGAACGTTATGCTCTAATGGGTTAAATGGTATCCGAATGTTTCTGTCGTTTATTGATGTATTTAATATCTTTTTTACGAATTTATAAATATTGAATATTTATTTAATATTTTTTTATTTATTTAATACTTAAATATTTATTTAATAAATTTTTCATGTATTAGTAAAGTACATTCATAGTACAAGTCTTTAACCCTTTGCAGCACGGTGGTAAAACGTATATACCACCTAGAATACTACCATTTTTTTCAGTTTTCAAGTTCTTGTGACTCGACTTTTATGATTCTACATTGAAATGTACTGTATTTACATGTTCATGGTTCAAAATTTTTACTTTTTTATCGAATGTTGTTCATCAATTTGTCAATATCAATAAACAAATAGTAAAAATAGTCACTTTTTGCAAAGAAAATTCATTATATGGAAAAGTTTTCAACGGATTATCATGATAATTACTATTATTAGGTTTTAAATATCGCTGATTAAAAATTCGTAATCAGATTTTCGAAATTCAAAATGGCGGATCCAATATGGCGGACCGAATTAGTTACACTTATTTATATCTGTATGAAAATTGGTGTAAGGGGGTTTTTGGGGTCGCTGATGACGATGCAGATATCAGATTTTCGAAATTAAAAATGGCGGATGCAATATGGCGGACAGAATTAGTGAAACTTATTCATATCAATATGAAAATTGGTATACGGAGGTTTTCGGAGTCGCTGAGTCCGAATTTTGAATTTCGAACATCTGATATCGAATTCGTAATAAGCGACCCCGAAAACCCCTTGATACTAATTTTGCCATTGATACGAATAAGTTTTACAAATTCCATCCGCCATATTGGATCCGCCATTTTCAATTTCGAAAATCTGATATCAAATTCGTAATCAGGGACCCCGAAAACCCCCATATACAAATTTCCATATTGATATGAATAAGTTTTACTAATGTTGTCGGCCATATTGGATCCGCCATATTGGATTGCTGAATTTAAAAAATTTGATTACATATTCGTGATCAGCGACCCCGAAAACCCCCAGGGCGACTATTTTCATTAAAAAAAGTTATCTGAAAAATGTATGCTTCAAAGGGTTAAAGTTGAATACTTCTTTGGCTCAAACAATTTTGTATGGTCGATTGCCTAAACACTGATTGTTTTAATTCAAATTTTAAAATGTTCATTTTCAAATAATATGGCGTTCAAACTGACGACTTAAACGTGTTTAATGTGCTTAAACAAGTTAAATGAACAGAAACCAATTCAAAAACCTGTTTATTCCCATGTGATTGTTGTTGTAAATTAAACGTGTTAAACCATTAAACATATTTTTTAACGAATTTAACGCAAGGTTGCATCTAAAAGCTTTCTATGAAAAAGCTTTTTTACCAACAAAACGCAGCTATTTATGTATGAAACACATCCCTTAAAATTCAGCTGTCATTTCATCGAAGCAAAACCAAACAAAAATTGAAAAATTGAAAATTATGAAATGACTGAAAATAATCGTGTTGCTCGCACTGCTTTCATTCCATTCATCGCCTTTTTATGGCAGCTGACTACAAGGCTTCTAATATTTGGACGAAGTTGAGTATGTTGCCGTGGATTGTGAAATATGCGCCAATATTTCGCTCGAATTATGGTCCCAGCACATAAATTCACAAAAATATTTATTTGTTGTTTGTAAACAAGCTGCTGTCAAATTAAACTTCATCGAGCAGTCTGAACGGTTGTGTTCAACAAAAAGCTCTTTTCACTTAAACTAGTTTAAATGAGTCAGTTTGAACGCCATATAAGAGTGGGATTTGTACTATAGGGTAGTATAGATTTTTAAAAACTGGTTGGGAATATTTTTGAATTTTGTCCGCTTATGAGAGTTTTGAATCAAAAGATTTGAAATATGGTGTCCGCGTCCGGTTATTGAAATGAAATTCGTATGAAAAACTTAATAAAATTGCTGTGTCTGCGCGAATTTGTTCGGCTATGGAAGCTGTTCGATTATAAGGACTGTCCGTAATGAGCAATTTCACTGTAGTTTTATAGCTAAATATGAAAACTGATATTACAAAATCCATACAACTTTTTTCATTTGTTTTCTAACTTTCAGTCTTTCAATAAACTATTCACAATTGTTTTTCGATACTTATTTTATCAATATTTAAGAATTATCTTTATAAAACATTTTGTGAATTTCATTTGCTTATAGAATTCTTTTTCCTGCTTTTATTAATAACAAAAATTAAAATAAAATTAATTATAAATGAATGTATTCGCTCATAATTGGGATAATTGGAGGAAGTACTGTGAATCCCTCGACAATGTCAACGAGGCCGCCAGACTTCGCAAGGTGCTAGCCGGGGCATCACATACCCCTAGCAGCATTAGGAAGTCTGACGGCTCGTGGACAGAATCGAGGGAGGAGCTTCTAGAGACTCTCATGAACACCCACTTTCCCGGTTGCACGAGTGTTGTTGAGACGACCACGCCTCATAGACAGCACTCGTCACGACCGGATGCTTTTGTTCGGGGGATTATCGATGAGGTCAAAGTGGCATGGGCGATAGACACCTTCAACCCGTACAAATCTCCGGGTCCCGATGGTGTCATTCCGGCTATGCTGCAATGGTCTAAGGAGGCAGTGGTCAAAGTCTTGGTGCGAATCTTCCGGGAATCTCTCCAACAGGGCTATGTACCGCGCGCCTGGAAAGAGGTTAAGGTGGTGTTCATCCCCAAGGCGGGGAAGTCAAACCACATCAATGCAAAAGACTACAGACCGATCAGCCTGTCATCGTTCTTTCTTAAGACTTTGGAGAGGCTGGTGGATGTCTATGTCAGGGGAGTGGCACAGTCCAGGGGACTCTGCAGGACGCAACATGCGTATTGCAGGGGAAAATCTGTAGACAGCGCCTTACACGAGGTCGTTCAGACGATCGAAAAATCGCTGAGCGTCAAGGAGTATACGTTAGCCGCTTTCCTCGATATTGAGGGGGCCTTTAATAACGTCACTCTAGAGGCAATAACCAGTGCACTTAGAAAATTCGAAGTGGACGAGAAAGTAGTAAGGTGGACCAGCGATATGCTTAGTAGCAGAAGGGTTCACTCCAGCCTAGGCTCGTGCTCGGTGAGGAGGTTAACCACAAGGGGCACACCTCAGGGGGGCGTCCTTTCGCCTCTGCTGTGGCTGCTTGTGATAAACAACATCCTCGAGATCTTCGAATCCAGGAGGCTGTGAGTAGTAGCATATGCGGACGACGTCACTATCCTGATCCCTGGAAAATTTCTTTCCACCATCAGTGATCTCATGGAGTCTGCTTTAGGAGAACTCTCTAGCTGGGCAGAGCATAACGGTCTAGGAGTTAACCCCTCAAAGACGGTTATGGTACTGTTCACCCGGAGATACTAGATACCGGAGTTTAGGCTGCCGAAACTCAGCGGCATCACTATCACCCTCTCACCCGAGGTGAAATACCTTGGCACCACACTCGACTCCAAGCTTTCTTGGAGACGCAACGTGGAAGAGCGGGTGAAGAAGAGCCTGAATGCCTTCTACGTCTGTCAGAAGGCCTTCGGGAAAAAGTGGGGATTGCGGCCGGGCATTGTCCACTGGATGTATACAGCGATCATTCGGCCGATCTTATGTTACGGAGCCATTGTCTGGTGGCCGGCCACGGACACCAGGTCCTTGGCGACGCAACTGATGAAGGTGCAGAGACTGGCGGCTATGGGAATAGCAGGAACCGTCAAAAGCACCCCCCAGGCAGGCCTAGAGATGATTCTACATCTCCACCCAATAGAGCAGTTCATTAAGTGCTGTGCTGCTAAAGGCGCTCTCAGGCTGAGAGAGGCCAACTTGTGGAAAGAGCACGCTTATGGACACTCTGGGATCCTAAGGTCATTTACGAGGCCAGGTACGGAACATCAATTAGATTCCTGCACGGACTATCTGATTCCATACCTGGATTTTGATTCGCGCGCACTTACCTCCTTTCCCTCAAGGGAAGAATGGGGACTTACAAGTGTGATAAGAGACGCCTCCATCACCATCTTCACAGATGGTTCTAAGATGGAGGAAGGTACAGGAGCTGGTCTCCACTCAGATGCACTAGGGGCTCAACGGTCTTTCAGACTCCCGGACCTCTGTAGCATCTTTCAGGCGGAGATTTATGCAATCTGGAAAGCTGCTGAATTAATCCGCGACAGCGGATTATCACCCACGGATATCACAATCTGTGTGGATAGTCAGGCAGCCCTTAAAGCGCTGGAATCAGCGACTGTGAAATCAAAGGTAGTGCAGAGTTGTCGCAGTGCACTTCGCGGCATCGGACATCACCGAGTCACTCTCTGCTGGGTTCCGGGCCACTCTGGAGTGGCAGGAAACGAGGCAGCGGATGAGATGGCAAGAAAGGGGGTCGCCCTGCCTCTCACCGAAGTGGATAACTCTGTGCTCCTTCCGATATCTGCCCTGTATTTGCGTATTGACAGGTTGAGCAAAACTTACATCGAGTCCTCATGGCGGAGCAGAACTGATTGCAGTACCTGCCGGGCAATATGGCCTTCCCTTTCCGTGAGGAAAACGCGATATGTACTGTCCCTGAGTCGAACCTCTATTAGGCAGCTTGTTGGAGTCATCACTGGACACTGCGCCATTGGATCTATGCTGGTCAAATGGTGCCTCTCGTCCAGTGATGTCTGCAGAAGCTGTGGAGATGAGGAAGAAGTGGAAACGATCCAACACTACCTGTGCCACTGCCCGGCTCTGCAGGAACGCCGACTCCGTACCTTGGGGTCAAGGTTCCTGGTAGACTTGGCCTGCGCAGCAGTAGTTGAAATATCGGATCTACTCTCCTTCATCAAGAGGTCGAACTGGTTTGCCCCGAACTGAGAGCCACTGGTTAGCTCCGGAATCTTCCATGAAGGGATTCACAATGGGCCATTTTGGCCTCCGAGTGGAAGTGCTGCCCTTGGGACGCACACACCCTTCCCTACCTAACCTAACCTATTCGCTCATAATCGAGTTCTGTGCAATATTTAGAACTAATTGCACTGAAAAATGTTTATTTTTAGAAACATTAAGTAAAATTTTACAGAAAAGTAATTAATCAATCAAGGTAAATAATCGCTTGGTCAAGTCCCTATCTGAGATTTTTGCACTTGAAATTGAAATTAACAACAAGCAAAAAATATAATAAAAACAATTCATTACGTTCTTATCAATTTGGCCAAATTAACTATAAAAAGCCCTTTCACGGCCACACAAGTCAGCAGTCTACTGAAACAATCCAAAAGCAATCAACATGAAACTCGCTGTGTTTCTGATTTTCGCGCTGGCTCTGGCCGCTCCTGCCTTTGGAAAGACCTACACTCGCTGCTCCTTGGCGAAGGAGATGTTCCGCATGGGTGTGCCAAAGTCCGAGCTGCCTCAGTGGACCTGCATTGCCCAGCACGAGAGCAACTACCGCACCAATGCTGTAGGCCCCACCAACCACAACGGCTCCAGGGATTACGGCATCTTCCAGATCAACAACTACTACTGGTGCAAGCCCGCCAACGGTGCCTTCTCCTACAACGAATGCAAGCTGAGCTGCAACGCTCTGCTGACCGACAACATTAGCAGAGCGGTGATATGTGCTCGCAAGATCAAGAGACAACAGGGCTGGAAAGCCTGGTCCACCTGGAAGTTCTGCAATGGTAAACTGCCCAGCATCAACAACTGCTTCTAAATTGATTGTTTCTGCATATCAATGAAAAAACATTTCATTAGTAATGTAATCAGTTTTGTGTTTTCTGGAGGAGAAGCCAAGAAAAGTTCGTTGTCAAATTTTCAAATATAGTGAACTCGTAAAAATGTTAATATCACAACATATGAACCAACAAAATAGGAACACTTTTTCTTTACCTTACTAGTCTTAAGTATGAATTTAGTGCTAAAGTTCTCAAATACTAACAACATTTTGGGAAAAATTTATCAAGAAGTGAACAAGATTGGAAAGTTGAATAGATTCGTGGATGGATTTTATTCAGTTCATATTATCGCGAATTCACTGTATTAATAAAAAAACCAATATGTTTGTTTGCTGTCAATTCGCACAAACTCCAACGAAGAATAGTGTATTTGTTTTATTTTGGTAAATAGTTGGTGTAAAATTTAAACTTGTAAAAAACTTAGAAGCTGGAATAATCGTCGGATCACACTTTAACCACAGATAACTCACTCTCATACGACGAACTTGATGAGTTATCTGTGCTTCAACCGTGTACTGTGAAGGTATTTTGGAGCTCAAGACAGAAAACTTGAATAACCAAACTTTTACTACTTATTATGGAAAATATTAGTTTATCTATGCTCTCGTTTAGTTTAATCGAGCTCAACTTGTATGTGTGTGTGTGTACGATGCATTAACTTTGACTCATTTGTCCGTCTTTTGTATAAATCAATCATCAGTCTCACTAAGAAACATCAGCATTTTCTACATTTTCCTTTTCGCTTGCAGCGACATTTTGCCACTTTCAAATCTCCATGAAGTCTCATTAAAATCTTCATTAACCCAAAGTGTTAACATTTCCACTGTTCAACAAACTTTTGCTGTCTTTTTCCATGACCATTTGACCATCCACATTTCTATCGGCCATCAGAAAGACACAACTTAACGAATTCTCTATCACTTCTTTTGCATTTTCATTCTTTTCGGCTTCGTTCACGCTTTACCGTTGTTTTCGCATAACTCTTATTCGTTTAATGTGTATTGTTGTGTATTAATACCAGCCGCGTAATTGCTCACGTCTTTGACCTATTGTACGGTTGACGCAAAAGTTTCGAATTTTAATTAGAGAAGAAAGCAACAAAAGTAAATAGAATCGATGAAAATCGAATCGAATCGAATTGAGAGTTGCATATAATAAATGAAAAATCGGCATGCGGTATTTGTTTGGGTTGAAATACAACACAAAAGGACATCGTGGCAATCAAAATGGTTGCAATTTTGCTTTAACCCTTCGCTGCATGGCATTCCACATATGCAACATTAACTTTTCATAGGTTTGGAAACTATTCTATTCACCATTTTACAGTCATTCATACTTCAGTTGTGTCTTTTATACTAAAACATTTGATTACTAATGGAATTTTGCGATTAACATTGAAAGTATGTACAAAAGAATCGAAAAAGCAATAAGTGTTTCGATTTGGTGAAATAATTTTGGTTATTGATGGCGATAGTGATATGGAGATCGCCGTCGCTCAGCTGTTCAGTGCGTTGAATTACGAGTACACTGTGACGTCTGACCTCTGTTCGACTCCCCGTAGTAGCCAACACTAAAATATTGATAAAACCTTCTTTCATTTCGGCGGTAGCGTTCTCACCAGGGTACGGAAAATGTCCGCAAAACTGCTTTCATAGATAAAGGAATTCAAAAAAATTTCATTTTTACCATCAGAACTTAACAAGCAACAAGAATTACAGTCGTGTCTGGGTATAGTGAACCCCCTATATAGTGAACACCCAAATTTTGACATCGAGTATCTAAATATAGAAAAAAATTTTAAAGCAAAAAACAAAAAGTGTTTTTTGAGTAAATAAAACTAGTTTTTTAACAAAAATGATGACCTTGATAAAGTGAACAACTTCAATACAGAGAACAGGCCTTGCAATAATTAGTTCACTATATCCAGATGTTAAATCATGCAACGAAGGGTTAAGACTTAATTAGAATTAGTGCTCCAGAAAATATTTTGAACTATAAGATTATGTTCCCTCTGAGCTGCGGCTCTCACTATTGAGAAACTCACTTAACCCTTTAATGCACCTCAAAAAAATTATTCAAATCGTTTGACCCCCCGCAAAATATTTTTTCAATTTTGGTGTTCCCGCATATAAGGATGACTTCGGAGTTTGTGAGCATACGTTATAATGTTCTAACCCCAACTTGAGAATATTTATACTGAGAGTATTTTGGATTTCAAAGTTAAACTCCGTCCCAAAAGGGTTAAGGACGTACGTAATAAAACAAAAATAAAAACTTTCCCTTACAGGACCAACAATCACTGACTTCTTGAACTCAAAAACTTGTCAGCTATGCAAAAGTAGAGAACAGAAACAGCAGCCGAAGTCCTTAAAGAGGCTTATAAGTCCTGAATTTACTTTTGCAGCTAAACTTATAAAATATCACAGGACGAAGACAGGTCCTCGGTAGTATAGTGGTCAGTATCCCCGCCTGTCACGCGGGAGACCGGGGTTCGATTCCCCGCCGGGGAGGCACAAACTTTTTTTTACTTTACACAACCATTTCAACCACAAATCATTTCATGCCACAACACTTGCAACTTCTGACTACAAAATTTGCTTCGTTTTGTTGTCTTTTACATTTCCAAAGAAATGTCCATCAATTCTATTTGGCGTTTGCGTATTCAAGACGCATGCGCAGCAATAATTGCCAACGCATCAGTTGGGAATATGAAATTATTGCATTGCATTGCATTCAAAGGCGCAAAGTACAACACGAAGAACGCCAAAGCGACCAGCACATAACTTATTCAACGTCTGCTGCCATTCGAAAGGAAATTTAAAAATAAAAATGAATAATTACTCATAAATAAATGTTGATTGTAAAAGTCAGATAGGAAGCATGCAAAGCCATACAAATGTTTAAATGTTCACTAAAGTCAAAAATCAAAGTCCACATTTATTGATTCATGCAACGCTGAAGTTAAAAATCAAAGCCAAAGAACCGCAAATACATAGAATGCAATAATGCCACAACAACAGCAACACCAACAACGACAAAAACGTTGGGACACAATCGAAGAACCCAACATTGTTGTATGCTGGTCGATCGGTGATGGAATGCAGAGCTGCGGCTACACGCTCACCGTTGCCGCTTTGTTTGCGCGTTTCGCCTGACCGGCGGTCCGTGGCCCATCATAATCGCAGTTGTTGGGGGATTTGAAAGTGAACGGCGTGTCGCTGCGGCACCGTTAACTGATTTCAATGCCTGCGCACCTGAAGTTATGCAAACACAACAACAATGGCATCCGCCGCCCATAACGGTGACAATTCAACGGAAAACTTGGAGACATTTTAGATTTGCTAAAATTTACAAAGAAAATAAGTATTAATAGAAATTGATTGGCCAAAAACGAAAACGCAGCGACTGAGCGCCTACGACTTTGCAACATTTTAGTGAAAGTGAATTTTGTTTACTTTGCGTTTGTTTACGTTACTGGCAAATTTACAACGCTTTTCTGGCTTCTTTAAGTCTGTTTGTTGTTATTTTTTTTGTCAGTTCCTAATTGCGCATAAGCGCAACGACACACTCACACTAACACAAATGCAAAAAAGTGCGCATGCGCACCTTTGGCCGAGCCATCAACTATCCTATGCAGCACCTATCCTACCAGCCGCCTGTCCAGCTGTCATTCAGTCATCCTTTTGCAATGTTTTATCAGTGGCGTTAAAAGTGGCAAGTAAACTTGAAACTTGTACGCGTGCGCAGCGCAGGCGGTGAGTAAACCTGTCTGGCGCTGATTTTGTCGCCTGCTGCCTGTCAGTGGTGCAGCCCACAGCTGTTGGCCGGCGTTAAAAAAAACATGACTTAATTTGCTGTGACTTTTTTAATGCAATTAAATGGAATTAGTGTTGAGTTGAAAGAATCCAAATACAATGGTACAAATTGTTTTCAACAAGTTTTCTAAGCAAATTTTTAATTTGTGAACAATTTTAATAGACAATTTAATGGAAAGTTGGTATGAAATTAAAATTAAAAAGTAAAATATTAATAAATCAAAATAGTTATGAATTAGAAATGCAAATCAAAATGAAAAAATTGTTCAAAAATGTAGATAAATATTTAGAAATTTCAATATTAAAAGAAAAATTTAATTACATTTGTTGTACAAGGAAATTGTTAAACTTAACTGTTGTTAAATTTGTTAAATTATAGTTTTTCTGCAATAGTCATTTAACTTTAGTTTACAATTGATGTACTTTTTTCTTCTTATCCTTTAAAGTCCTAACTACGGCTTGCCAACTGATTAATTGCACAAGTGCCAATGTGAAAAAAGACTCTATAGAGGTCCTCGGTAGTATAGTGGTCAGTATCCCCGCCTGTCACGCGGGAGACCGGGGTTCGATTCCCCGCCGGGGAGTTTGCGTTTTTTTGTTCCTTTGGAAACAGAAACATTTTTTCGGGGAAATTTGCAATTCCGATTTAGATTCATACATTAAGTTCACTGCACACGTGCCATCTAACCCAGTAAGCGACCGCTTGAAGGTAAACATTTTTTTCTCCTTATTCATTCCGCTTGGGAGCACAAAGCCTTTCGCTATTTTGTTGCTATATGGCACATTGCTACATTGTGGACATCTGAACCCTCTGTGGTTTCAAGAATACATTTTTTGTTGGTCCTTAGAATAGTTTGAAGTTTTAGGAAAAATACGAAATTAAAAAACCGAATATTAAAGTTTAAAGAAGAGAAGTATACACTTTTTTGAATGGTATATCTTGACATAGTAAAGGAAGAAGAAGCAGAAAACTTGAGATAACTGTTTAATTTGACGTTTTCTTTAAATTTAGATACTTTTTGTGTTAATTTTGGCTGAAGTAAATTAAGAAATATTTAAATTTTTGTTTAAGTTAAAAGTTGTATGTTTAAGTAATTATTACAGCCACAACGTTGTTGTTGCTCTCAATGAAAAACACTCTAAAATACCGGGTCCGAGTATAAAAATTAAACATCTCTTTTGGAATGTTGCTATTAGCCACATAGAAGCCTAAAACGTAAAATTTAACATTTTAACATCCCCCAGTAAAAACTTGTAGCGAACGGGTTAACAAGGCTTTTCCATCTGACTCGATCTGGAGCAATGGTTTTTGCGTTGTCCCATGTGATTTATATTGACAGCTGCTAGTTCGAGTGGAGTCGAACTCCTCAAGCTTTTTTTCAGTTTTCAGTCGCCGCGACTTCTGTTCCCTTGGGGAATCTAGGCAAACGTCCTTCTTGTCTCCTGTCCATCGCCATTTTCAATGCTTTATCTGCTTAAGTAAGGGTCACCCGTTATTTTCCACACCTCATCGTTTCTGGTTGTGTTTGGCTAGAATGTTTTACAATTGATCCGCAAACTTGTTCATATACGTTTCAGGCGCGGGTTCAGAAAAATATTTCGGGGGGTTTCAAAAAGTAATTCTTTAATAATTGTAAAATGTCTTTTAATTTGTATGTAGTATTATAAGCGATACAAATATTTCGGGGGGTTTCAACCCCCAAAACTGCCCCCCCTGAATCCGCCACTGCTACGTTTACATTGAGCCCACATGCGTAATTTGGGCACAAATTCTCAAATGCGAAGCCAAATCACGCATTTCCCCATACAAATTCAAATCTACGAAATTACTCATTTCAACATAACGACGAAGTAAATTCGATAAAACATGACCAATTTTATCGATCGCATTACAAAATGAAAACGCTTTCAAAATCTTCAAATACTTTTGTTCGTTTTAACAGTTCAAAATCAAAGCAAACAAAATTCATCAAAATATAAATGTTGTATTGCAATTTTCATCTGCTTGAAATATGAAGAATCTTCTTAGCATCAAACGTATGAAATATACATGTATTCAAATATTGAAGTGTGTAGAACATAAATGCAGCAAAAAAGAAACAAATGATTTAGTCAGAAGCCGGAAGAGATCTATGAGCTGCGGCAAGAGAACATAAGCATTGAGCATTCGATATTAGTTGCCAAACAAAATGCAAATGAGGCAATGTAAACACTTTGAAATGACTTATTTGAAATGACGCATTTAGTCTCAATGTAAACGTAGTATTACGGTCCCTGTGTGATTGTGTTCGAGATCAGTCTTGTTTTCACATAAGTATTTAATATTCGCAACTTTGTATGCATGGAAATTTCGTAGTCGACCAACTCTTATTTTACACAGCCGGCTAAACGCGTCTTGCACGTCTATTTCGATTATTATTATTTTTTCCTTTGTTACTTTTCACTTAACTTTTTTAAATTTATTGGCCCCTTAATATCAGTTTTGGTCTATTAAATTAATCAATTTAACATTTAGTTTGGTCTTAAACATAAACTTAAAAGTTTCTCTCAAGCAATCAATAGTCAGTTTAACCTTTTTACAACCTATTAGTCCCACTGTTCACTTGTAAAAATTAATTTGTTTAAAAAAAAGCTAAACAAAAAAACTATCAAAATCATACCGAAAAATCAATGAAAATATTCAACACTTTTCCCCACCAATTTTTATTGGCATTTTCCTCAGCCGCTGCAAGTGGGCACTCTGGCTGGTCCGCTCTGACCGGTTGTGTGCCAACTGTCCACGAATCTCATCATCAGCTCACTTTGCTCAAAGGTGTGCGCCGGCCACATTACAACAACAATCAGCGAAAATTCAAGTTGAATAAACCGTGCATGGTTTACGGGTGACGGGGGCAGCGAATACTACTTATGCCCACATTAAGTTGGCCAAAATGCCCATTAAACACAATGCTGCAGGCACACAGTGGCATTCGCTGTGAACGCAAAAAAAGTGCAATTTTGGCGCAAATTACTGTCAACTGGCAGCATTTTGTGTCGTTCCATCCATCAGTCAGCGGCAGAAAATGCAATTTTTACATTTAAATGCAGTTATTTATTTATAGTTTAACTACTTTGCAATCTTTGGCTTGTTTTATGCACTTTCGCCTCTTGACACCGGCTGGCGACCGACCGTTAGCCGAACACTTCATCAATTAGTAATCAATTTTGCTTTCTTTCGCAGTGACATTTCCACTTACTATCGCGGCTACCAAATGGCACCGAGCGTCTGTCAAAATTCGCCCAAACTGCCACCAGCGCACAACGCAACGGCCACAGCAATGGGTGGCGGTGGCGCTGGCATTGCCATCACCTCAGCCTCCGCCTCGTCCGTTACGCAGAAGAGCAACTGCGGCGGCAGCAGCATCAACGGCTCCATGGCGTCGTACAAAATGTCCAGTTCGGAGAATAGCTGGTCGCAGCCCGTCTTCAGCAAGGTGCGTATTGCAAATCTGCATTCAGCAAGTATGAGGTGTGTCCGCGCATTCAGTAAGCAGGATGCCAACGACACGTTTTTATGTTTGTATCATAAATAATGCACTGCTAATAGTGCCGTTAAGAAAAATTGCAAATAATTTCATTTAATTACGACTTAACATTTTTTGTTTTTGTATAACTGTTAATGAAGTTGTCAACGATTGTGCAGCAAAATGTGCAGCAATATTGAAGTGGTGAATTGGACAGTGTGGTGATAGTAGTCCCGTATTGTCTAGTGGTTAGGATATCCGGCTCTCACCCGGAAGGCCCGGGTTCGATTCCCGGTACGGGAAGGTTTTCTTTTTGATTTATTTTTTAAATATTATTAAGGTTTTAAAAATTAGTAAGGGAGAGGGCTGAGTTGTGAACCAGGCTGGGGTGTGAACCATTGCCGTTTTTTCTTTCCCTAATTGACAAATCGCCAATCTTTCAACTGTCAATTTTGTCTTATGATATGACTCTGCATTTGTGGTTACACCGAAGTACAAACACGTATTGCTTGTGGCAGCAATCGAGTTTGAAAGACATCGTGTTTGAAAATCGACTGCGAAAACTTGTTGGCTTTTTTTTAAAGTGCTATCCAAGAGACTGAGCTTATTGCAAAAAGTCTGTGTAATACATGTTTATTTAGTGTTTTGATTCTATTTTACGATGCAATATTTGTTTATGTCGAATTATGATTGGAAGTGTCGTTTATTTTAAAGTTTCCAAAATGGCATCGTGGTTGGGCTGTGAACCACCTGTTTTTCGTACTACATTTGTTCTAACACTGTCAAATATGGACGGATATATAAAAATAAAGTCATTTTATATAATTTCACTCGATTTCGTTGTGTTCACTTGAAGTGAGCCAATACGAGAACACGTTCGTATTTCACATGCAAACATTCCGACACAGATTAGGATGAAAATTTAAAAAATTGAGCAGTTTCATTCATTGCGATTTTTTGGCCTAAGAAGCGTCATTATAACTTTTTTTCACCTCTTGAGGCTTCCTGATTAAATAAATTCTCAATGTACTTAAAAATTATGGGTGTTTTCTTCGTATTTTCCGACTTTAATAGGGATTTTCCAGATGGTTCACAACCCAGCCACTTTTTTGAAAAAGCGAAAAATCACGTTCTCAGAAAATTGGACGTAGAGAGTTATATTTCAATCAAAACGGTAATCTGTCTTCATAACAAAGTTGCGTTATATATTCACCTTTCCAACGGTATCTTCGATTTTTCGATATCTTTATTCTGTGAAAAGTTAGAGCCAAAAAACAAAACCCGGTTCACACCCCAGCCCTCTCCCTTACACCTAAGTCTGTTTTTACACGGTAGATTGGTTCCAGAAGAAGCCGTGTAAAAAAAAACCGTGTAAAAAAAGACATTGATCGTATACAAAAATGGGTGATTTGTTCCTAATCTCTAAAACCTATTAAAATTTCTTTACCAAACACGTCTTATTGCATTGACAGTTCACAAAATATTAACACGTTTCAATTGCTCTGACCAGTAAATTTTATTGTATGCACATAAAGGGAATTCCCCTAAATTAGTGCTATTCACATTTGCTTTGACCAGTAAAAATTGCTTGTACGCGCTAAAAGGGAATTCACTTAAATCTTTAAGCTAGTGTTCGCAAACTATCGATAGCACTATCGATACTATCGATGGTTTCAGACTTTTTTTCTTTCATAAATACTTTTTTGTGATATGAACATACTTCGCAAAAATTAAATTTGACAAAAAAAATTTAAGTACATAAAATTTCAAATCGTGCTAAATGGAATAAAATCGTGTAAAAAAATTAAAAATATTCAATTTTCAAACCGTGTTATATCAAAACCGTGTAAAAAAAGACCGTGTAAAAACAGACTTAGGTGTACATATTTAAAAAGATTTATAAATGTTTTGTTTTGTATTTAAAATATTTTTGTAAGAATCTTAATCTTTAAATGCATAGAGTATCTTCCTATCTCATGTTTTGTTCTTAATGCCAGCTACTAGCAGTAAAGTAAATGTTTTAAAAGTGTTTTTTGTATTAAGATATCGTACAAAATTATATCGGCGTTTAATTTAAATATGCAGACATGAACATTATGCCAACTATGCAGTTGCAGACTAAATTGAAGCTAAACAGAAAAAATATAGCAACGGAATATATGAACAGCCACTGTTATCTATAGCGCCGAAATCAATCTTTTTGTTAACAAATTGTACATAACTTTTAAATTTAAATGGGTTTTATAATTAATAATATAGTAAATTTGTATATTGTAAAGTTACATTACATGAAATATTCAACAAAAATAAAATAATTGAAAAATATATTACAAAAATGTTTTTCAAAATCAATAAAATATTAATTAAATAATTAAAAACAATACATTATAAAAAAATTAAATTAAAAAAAATTGATTGTTCTACATAATTAAAAACTACTAAAAAATATATTTAAAAAATTTTATAAAAATCAATAAAATATAATAATTAAATAATTAAAAACAATACATTATAAAAAATTAAATTAAAAAAAGGGTTGTTCTACATAATTAAAAACTATATCATACAAAATATTTAACAAAAATAAATACATAAAATAATTAAAAAATATATTTAAAAACATTTTATAAAAATCAATAAAATATATTAATTAAATAATTAAAAACAATACATTATAAAAACTGAAATTAAAAAAAATAAATTTTTCTACATTATTAATTAAAAACTTCATTATACAAAATATTTAACAAAAATAATAAATAAAATAATTGAAGAAATAAAAAAAATATTTGATAAAAATCAATAAAATATATTTATTAAAAAAATTAAAAACAATATTGCATTGTTTACAATTAATGTTTTAAATTAAATTTAAAAAATTAATTCTTCCCGTACCGGGAATCGAACCCGGGCCTTCCGGGTGAGAGCCGGATATCCTAACCACTAGACAATACGGGACCGCTGACAGCTTCTGTCAGAGTCATCATCTAAGCTAAAGTACGTGTAAACTACTTTTAATGTTACAATTTATTATTATCACATCAAGTCACATATAAGCACAAATGTGTCTGATGCACTGGCAGCCAGCAAAGCCACTTGTTGCTAGTAAATATTCCCAATAAATCAAGTTTCTTCATTCAACCACGCGCAAATGTTTACACCCCTTGTTGTCCAACGCCCATCAGTAGAATGACACATCTATGGAACGAAGTTTTACAAAATTGCAATGCTGTTCGAATTATAAATCCGAAGCTATATTATATTACAAATTTAGGCTGCAAGGGAGGTGCCACGCCCACCTGTCAAGTCGTATTCGCTCTATGTGGCTTACCGAGATTTAGTCAAGATTCTGTGAAAGATTGAGCTCAATCGGCTTAATAGGTTTTGAGTTTTAGTGTCGTGTGACCAAGAACCAAACAAACAAATTGACATTCATATATATATATACATATATAGATATATTGCTGGCTAATTAGAAACAATCAGGCAAACAAAAGAAATCGTTTATTACCAACAGACTATTTTTTAAGAAATGTTTACTACATAACAGTTGGGCTGAAAAGTTCGTACCGTTTCTATGAGATGGCGCTACTAGAATAAAATCCGTATCATTTTTAGGTAGTACCAACCTTCAAAAGAAACGTGTATAAATTTGATAGCTGTCTGATTATTAGTTTGTGAGATAAAGCATTTTGAGTGAAGCAACTTTTGTTATTTTGAAAAAAACGGATAAAAAGGAATTTCGTGTTTTAATGAAACACTATTTTCTGATGAAAAAAAGTGCTGCTGATACCAAAAAGTGGCTTGATGAGTGTTATCTGGACTCTGCGCCGGGCGAAGCAACCATTCGTAAGTGGTTGAAAACATCAAAAAAATCGACAAAATGATTTTGGAAGATCGTAAATTCAGATTGATTTGTATAGCTGACACTCTAAAGATATCAAAGGAACGTGTTGGACATATCGTTCATGAATATTTGGGTATCTGAAAGCTATGTGCAAAGTGGCTGCCGCGCGAGCTCACAATTGAACAAAAACAAGAACGTGTCGATGCTTTAGAGCAATGTTCAAAAATGGTATTGAAAAGTTGGAAGATCGCTATAATCGGTGTATCGCCCTCGATGGCAACTATGTTGAATAATAAAATCGAATTTTCCAAAACAATTTGTTTTTCTATAAAACGATACGAACTTTTCAGCCCAACTGTTAAAACCAAGCTAAACTTATAAAGCCAACATTTACTGAGATGTTACGTAAATAAAACGGAATTTTGCGCAGGATTTGCGAATTGAGCAAAGAACCTTACAAGCCTCATAAACTAACCAAAACCACTTTATAACTTCTGAATTAGAGAATTTAATTTTCTTCTGAAATAAAACTAAAATCTGCAAAGTGTTATTGCAACCATTAAGACTCTAGAATATACATATAATTTGTGTGCTTTCTGGGATTTTTTCTGGTGTAATTTTTCTAGGACAAATATAAAAAAAATATTGCTTTTAACATTTAACCTTACAAAACCTTTTTTTTAATAATTCCAACAAGTTTTTATACAAAACGTAAATATGAAAGCAACTAAGTGCATATCTAATATATAAAAATATCACTGTTTATACTGCTTTGTTGTTAGTCTACATGAATAACTTAAGTTAGAACATTTAAATTAAATCCATTAAAATATTCTTCAATAAAATAAAAAAAAAACATGATCACCAATGATCTCCCCGACGGGGAATTGAACCCCGGTCTCCCGCGTGACAGGCGGGGATACTAACCACTATACTATCGAGGACATGTTGAACGCTCTGTCTAATTCTTCTTTTCTACTTAGGCTCATTGTACAAAAGCCATTCAGATTAATTACCTAATTCACCACAGCAAGTGTGGTAGAGTAACATCACAGACAGAACTGGTATTGCCATGTGTGCAGAATGAGCTACAGATATTTAAAACATTTTATTGCCAATATTTTTATATTCAACAAATTAAAATATTAAAAAAATATACAATTAACAGAAAATGTTTAATGATTCGTTTTTAATTCATCTCTCTTGTAGGAAAATCAACGCCCACCAGTCTATAATCCCGAGGATTACGCTCAATCGCTGAAAAAATTTGGCAAGCGCCAAAGCGGACCTACTGTCCGCTCCATCTACGATACCAGCAGTGACACGCCCACCAACAGCAATGGGGAAAACACAAAGTCCTCAACCCTACCACACAAACATGCCGAGTACAAGTAAATGTTTATCTTTTTCTAATCGTAAACTCCGAACTTTCACTTGTTTTTTTTTTTGCTAAAATTTGCTCTCCACGCTTCGTTCGCACAGAAGTCCCATTCCGGCACCACCGGAAAGTGAAAGTGAAATGTCGCTGCGACAATTTGCCTCCGTGACAGATCTGCTGGCCAAGCTGCATGCCGACTTGCGCCTCTCCTTTCCCAGGTAACTGGTGCACTCGCATTTCCTTTTCTCCGTTCAAAACGTTAACTCCTCACTTGCAGTTTCGTGCAGGAATTCATCGCCATGCCCTCCGACGGCATCAGTCTGCTGCTGGAAGTGCTCCGCGCCATACAACTGTCCCAAAACAGCAGTGCGCCGCTGCCATCAACGCAAACCACCGCCTCCATGAAACGCAACGCTCAGTCCTACCAGCTCATTCAGCGCGTCTTGCTGGACGAGCGAGCGTGTTTGTGAGTACAACAACAAACCGTTTTACCATTAGATTCAAATCGTTACTGAGTAACATTTTTTATTTTCGCACACAGACAATGCCTCAGCTTATGCTGTACGCGCACGGTGGAGGCCACAGCCCGCTTGGGCACCACACCGGTGGGCTTAATGCCGCTGGCCACGTCCGCCACCGGGCAAGGCATACGCGCACGCATACTCGCCATGCAGCTGCTGACAGCCGCGTGCGACAAGAGCGCCATGGGACACGGCTCGCAGAAAGCGGTGGCCGCGGGCCATACGGCCGTCTCGGAGGCAATGTCCACGCTGCGGCTGCGCTGTAGCGAACCGGTGCGGTTTCGACTGTTGGTGGGCATGCTGAATAGTGGCGGAGGATCCGGTGAATTGCAGGCGATTGGTGTCAAGTAAGGGACTGTGTATTGTGACCGAAGTGACCGAAATACAAATTCCAAATTTATTGTTAGGTTCATCAACACTTTTCTGGAGAGTTCGGAGAATCTGCAACAACGCCTATACCTCCAAGCAGAGCTCTTTCAGGCGGGCTTTGAGCCGTCCACAATGGCCAAGGTAAGCCAAGCACACACACAGTTGTGCCACTGCAGCAATACTTATGCTCTTCTTTGCTCCCCCGCAGACAATATCCCCATCGTCTCCATGGTTGGATGTTTTGCGCGGCGAGATGAAGCGCTTCCATGAGCTGTACGTCGATGTGGACAGAATGATAACACAGGCACGCGATGCTGATCGTGTTCGCAGTCAGATGGTGATCTTAGAGCGAAGAGTGCAGGTATTCCATCCTATTCATTTTCCCATCTTCTCTGCTTACCAACTTTCTGCCTCGATTTCGCCACAGATACTCCACGAAGAAAAAGCCGTGCTGACCTCAATGGAGCGCCGCCTGCAAGAACGTTGCGCCGAGCTGCAGCGCGAAATCTTTCGCCTGCAAGGCGCCCAAAACGAGAACAGCTTCAAGTCGTTGGACAAGCAGCCGGTGGCTCTGCCGCGCCATGTGCCGCCCGGCCACAGCAAACCCGACAGTGAGCACGAGGATGAAGGCATCAGCAGCTCGGAAACCGGACCCTCACTCAGCCCAGTGCCAATACTGGTGCTGCCGCAAAAGTCGGGCGTCAGCGCGCTGACCGCAAAACACCAGCAGCACAAATCCAACGCGCAGGAACACACTGGCGACGACTGTGCCACCACCACCATTGAGGATGTCATGGAGGAGCTGGACAACATTGTCAGCGAGGCCGAGAAGCAGATCTCAAAGCAACAGGCGCACAAGTACGGCAACAGCATCGACACATCGCTGAGCGAGGCAAAGGAGAAGGAAATTGTGCCCGTGAACATTGTGCCGCAACCGCCGCGCAAATCGCGTTCGCTGGCGCTTCTCGTGTCGCAGGCGGACGGTTCCGAGCTGGACGGCTCCGAGTACGGCATGTTGCTGCTGCAGAATCAAGGCGACCCAGCGACGGCGGCAGAACGCGCCAATGCACTTCAAACTTTCTTCGATGAAGCCGACTACGACATGCCCGAACTGGACAAACCGTACGCCATAGAATCGCCCGACATTCCAGAAGTGAACACCAACACAGCGGCATACAATGCGAGCACCACACGCGAACTGCTGGATGTGATTATGAATGCACGCCACACTGACGACGATCCCACCATGAAAGCGTTTCGCGAAGCAGGCAATGCAAATGGCCACAATCACAAAAACAACAACAACGGTAATTGCCACAATAAACGCCCCGCGCCCGCAGCACCACCACCACTAATTGCCAAAAAACCCCAAGCGCCAGCACAGCAATTCAACGGTGTCTTCTTCATGACCGGCATGAATACGCCGCAAAAATATCCCAAGCCCGATCTCACGGCAGCGCTGCAAGCGCGACGCGTCACCAAAAACGTGGAGCGTTTGGAGGCGGCATTCGCCAGCCATGAAACGCTGCACGATGGCGCGTCGAGCGGCAACGGAACGAATGGGCAGGTCATGCGCGAAAAGTCGCGCAGCAATCAGCAAATCTACTTCGGCAGCAATCCAACGTTGCGCATCAACACCAGCAGCTACAACAGCAACAATGTGACAATCATTAACAGCAGCGCAACGGCAACGACGACGACAACAACGCGCACGCGCTCCTACACACAGGGCGCCAAAGTGACGGACATACCGTCCGGCTTGTATTGAGATGCATTTTTAGATAGCAATTAGATTAGATTAACGTTGTTAAGATTCTAGACTAGACTCGATTTTAGGTTAGAATTTAACACTAATTTCTATTCAAACAAATTATAAGAGTGTTTAGGCTTTCTTAGTTACGTCTTCTGACTATTGTGCAATATTTATTTGTAGACTAGTTACTTGTAGATTTAAGCAGCCAATGCTATGTTCTAAAGATTTGTAGTGAGTACTTTTCTATGCACACAATGCTTGTTTGTATTTTTTAAGTGGTGTTGGGACTATCAATTTTTTTAAGAAACATACAATTTAATGCGCGTTTTGATTAATACTAAACGAGTTATCAGTACTGGTATTTTTTACTAATCGTATTACTGTGTTGTATGAGTTCAAAATATATCTACCTATATACAGTTTTTGCGTATTGACAAAGTTTTGCGCAGCATTGAATGTACTTTCGAAAATTCTATTTCGTTATTGTAGAGTTTTCGGAAAGTACATTTGAGTACTTGAGATTTATATGCAATTATTCAGCCTATGCAAATACTATGCTAACTTAAACGTTAATACTTGTAATTATGCATAAGTACCTACTTGATTACAATGTAAATGTTGCAAGAAAATTACAGAATAAATATTTTTACCTATTAATAAATACAATTGATTAACATTTAAAGACACTTTCTTTGCAGTTTCATTATTGAAAGTTAAAAAATGGTTTAATGTTTTAAAAAACTGGTATAATGTTTTAAAGTCAAAAAAGTTTTAGTAACGAAAAGCAGAAACTATGCATAAGAAAAGGTACAGTAACAATTTTTGAGCCTAATCTAACTTTAGAACATATGTATGCTTAACCCTTTCGCTACAGATTTTTACTGGGAAAAGTGAAAATTTTAAATTTTACGTTTTAGGCTTCTGTGTGGTTATTAGCAACATTCCATAAGAAATTGATTAATCTTTATACTAGGACGCTGTATTTAAGAGTGTTTTTTATGAGAGCAGCCATATCGTTGTGGCTGTAATAATTAAACGTACAACTTTTTACGCATAACGAAACTTTGAGTATTTCTTCATTTACTTTAGCCAAAATTTAAAAAAAAAAGTATCTAAATTGAAAGAAAACATCACATTCAAAAGTTGTCTAAAGTTTTCTGCTTCTTCTTCCTTTACTATTTCAAGATATACCATTAAAAAACGTGTATACTTCTTTTCTTTAAACTTAAATGTTCAGTTTATTATTTTCTTATTTTTCCTAAAACTTCAAACTATTACAAAAAATGTATTCTTGAAACCACAGAGGGTTCAGACGTCTACAAAGTAGCATGTTGCCATATGGTAACAAAATAGCGAAAGAGTTAATGATCTAAACATGACTTCTACACATTTTCAAGATGAATTCAAATAAAACAAATGATATTTCGTAAAGCGTGAAAGCAATTTCAAGTCATTCTATAGGGTGATCCAACTAGAGGTACTTTTTTCAATAACCTTTTTTTGACAGATCACGCGTGAGTCGTGTCAAGCTGTCATATTATTTTTGTTCAGTATTGTTTGGCATTTCATCATGGAAAGACTTACGCCTGAACAACGCTTACAAATCGTTCAACTTTATTATGAACTGTTTACGAGCATTTCGGTGAACAGCTAATTTCACGTAATGCGCCGGTCGATTGGCCACCAATATCGTGTGATATCACACCGTTAGACTTTTTTCTGTGGGGATACGTAAAGTCTAAAGTCTATACGGATAAACCCGCTTCGATTCAGGCCTTGGAGCAAAACATCACGCGTGTCATTCGCCAGTTACCAGTCGAAATGCTCGAAAATTGGACTCAACGGATTGACCATCTGAGACGTAGCCGCGGCCAACATTTGAAAGAGATAATCTTCAAAAAATAAATGCCAAAGAATGTCCTTTCGAATGATAATAAACATTCCCCGTTAAATTTTAATTTTCTGTGTTTTTTTCTTTAAAAAAGTAGGAAACCTCGAAATGGATCACGCTGTAGTAGATGACATCGCTGTAGTTCTTGACTCAGAACGGTTTCGGCCACCACTAGACATACGATGGCAAGGGGACTTGTAGCTCATCCATTCATAACCATTATGACTACACAGCGCATTAGCGCACCGACGGACAAACTGCGTGTCCAACCCAACCAAACTTACCTAACCTAACTTTACTTATCTAACCTAACTAATAAAAAATAACATTCACAGCACTTTCACGCACTTAGTTTGCTACTGCTTTCCAATTACCAATTTGTCCATATATTTATACAACTAATAATATAATAATAATAGTCTTTGTTCTATTTAAAGAATGAAAGTGCAATGGAAAACTAAATTGCACAGTAAATCTTTACTTCTACAAGTAATCCAATCCGAGTTCTGTTGCGCAACAAATCAATATTTGATTGATTTGATTGCAATGGATTTTACTGTCGCGGTTGGCAGTTGTAATTCAAGACCCAATTGTTCTTAATTCCCACCCGTTTTGTGTGTGTTTGTGTATGCGAACTCAACGGCTAAACCAAGCAAACAACCACAACAGTTCGTTGCTCACCACCCAACCGTTAGAGATGATTGAGAATGGGATTGAGAGGCTATTACGTGGATTTGCATAATCGTTGCGGTGGTTGAAGCGAAAATCCAATAGAGGAGCTACACTTGTCAGTTGAACCGTTGCGTGTTTTACAATGATATAACTAAATGTATATACTTACGTCATAAATAACCGTAATCAAGTCCACACTGTGGCGTACAGTTGCAGTTGATTTTGCCAGTGAGCCATAACGCCAACTAATCGCATTTGTTAAGAAGCAAGTGTGAGCTACAAATTGAATTAACGAAATTCCAAATTTCACTGAAAATAGTAAGTAAATACAAAAGGGACCCTCATAAATTTTATGGTTTCGTCATGTATACAGACCTCAATAGAGTAATGCTAATGCTAACAGATAATGCGCAAAAATCAATAGATAATGTTTCAGGTGTCTGATTGGTAGTGATTAACAAAGTCATTGGGTTTGACTTTAGTTAGACGGCTCATAAATTGTTATTAGTTGCGTGGCTAAAGAACCTAAATTTTACAATGTTTCATAAAGCATTAGAGAGTTGTTGTTAACAACACATTGAATGGTTAATTCAGTTGAATACTTGTAGAACATTTTGGAAAAAGTCTCACACTTTATGGGGTTCTGTAACTTTCACACAGAGTGAAAGATTGGATGGAAAACATACATTTTTATGATCAAGATTTTCTAAAGAAAAGAATGTGGATATAAACCCTTCTAATCAATTTAAGGTTAATCAAATTTTTTGGTATCAAATTGTCGTTGGCTGATGCAGCTGGATTTTTTTAACCACTTTAACTAACCAGAGAGGAAAACCATGAAGAACATTCTCTGCTTCTGCTCTGCTATTCCTACATGACTTAACCTCACTGGGAGGCTCGTATTTTTCGGTTTGGAGGGAATCGCGAAGCATGAAATCAAATCTAGGGAACTCTTTTTGGTTTTCTATTCTATTTGTTACTTTGAACTCTATTTGGAGCTCTATTTGTTGTTAGGGATCTATACGAGAATCTATACGAGGCCGACTTGACCTGCCAACTAACCATAGTTAACCTAACCTGCCTAGTTAACCATGAAGCTATTCAGGTTAGGTTAAGTTTGGTTAGCTGGCAGGTGAAGTGGTTAGCTCAGGTCAGGTTAGGTTAAGTCCCAATCACCACAAGACTCATGACTGCAAACCAATTTCCCCATCGGTCCATATCGGAATGTAATTTGGTGTACATTGTAGTAGAATTCATTGCACTAAGAGTTAGTAAGCTAATAAATTATTATATAACAATCCCATATGAATAACAAAAACACACAAAGTGATTACGCTGAAAGAGGCGTAACTGGTGCAACTTGCACGCGCATCAAACAAGACCGACTGGAAATACGCCTTTTTGAAATTGCGTGACACTTCAAACTTCCGCAAGTAATCTGTTTCCTACAAATAGTGTCTTTTGCACCTTGTAACCACAACCAAAAGTCGCTGTTAGCTGAACTTACAGTCATTTCAAGTGCTTCACTCTTCGACCAGTCATTGCTTTCCTACAAACTCACCATTTCTCTGTCATAAGCGAGTGTGGCAAAAATTGCGTGTTGCATGCGGCACCTGTGGGGGAATGCTTCAGTGCGCAGAATTTAATTGAAATTGAATAACAGTTGTGTTGTGCGCTACAATTATGACAACAATGCAGTGCTGCACTGTTACAGCAACAACAACAACAACAACAGCGCACAATGTTTGGTAAGAAACTAGCAAAACGCAGGTGTTGTGAAGTGAGAAGCGGCCCATGAAACATGCAACATTGTCAAAAGTGACATTAGCGGTGATTAGCGTCGACAGCCCTCGAATACATAGAACAATAAAACAACTACAACAATTGAACAACAGTAGCGGCAGGTGCCGCCTGTAGTTGCTTCAATTAATCGCAATGCAGGCAACGAGCTGTGCTCCACCCACTCTGCACCCGCAGCCCGTAGTACAATTTAGTGCGAGCAGTAGCGCGAGGAGGCGCACAAGTAAAGCGCTTACCAATAATCTACTTAAGATCAATAAACGTAAACTAAACGTCTACGAGGCAACGGCACTTTCTGTTGCTGTTTTGCGATTTTTGCGATTACTGGTTTTCTGTTTGGCAAATAATTGTGGTTGTATTTGGATATTGTTGTTGCTTTTGTATTTTGAACTGGCCCGGCATTTAGTGTGACAAGCGTGTGCGTAGCTTTTTGCCACTGTCAGTTGTTTACGACGACTCGACCGGTGCATACGTTGCTGCAGATTTTCGTGCGTACATTCAAACGATTGGTTGGCAACAAAAAATGGATTAGCCGCAGCGACGTTGATTTGGCAAATTCAAACAATCAGGAGGAACACAATCCAGCCGATAATACAGTGGGCACATTACGCGGTGACTGCTTTTGTGTGTGTGTCTGTGTGAGTGTTGCCAAAAATTCGCCAATCGTAATCAACGCAATAATAGCATTTAGTGCTTTTGTTGACAAGCTGGGAACGATGATAATGTTGTTTCAAATTTTGCACGTGGAGGTGATGGGTTAAAGGAGCATGTGAAGTGTAATTCCATTAATATTTTAATGGATTTTTAAGCAAGCAATTTGCTGTGGAATAGCGAAAGACGTGAGACGGGTGTTTCGTGCGACTTGAATGGTTTTTATAAAAATTACATTATAAATTGTAGGTAAGTGTAACTGGTGAATCACGATTATAATTTTTAGAATAAAGAGTGTATAACAAAAAAATTGGTATAAGTGTATAAGTCCATTTAATGCTGCAAATTTGGCCAAAATAGAACTCTAAACGCCAGGGGCAGATTCAGAGAAATATTTGGGGGGTTCAAAAAGTAATTCTTTAATATTCATATAATTTCAAAAATTCCTTTTCATTTCTATGTAGTTTTGAAATCAACTCCTCCCCCCTGAGTCCACCACTGTTAAGCGTTCACAAAAACTGGTATCTCTGAAATTAGACTAAACAGAGAAGTTGTTAAAGTCCTTAAAGGACACTGTAGAAGATTAGCTCTAAGTTCTATTCTCGGCTCGGGTTTGGCAAGGAAGTCGTCAGAAACATTTCAACTATGGAGATCAGGATGAGGACTTAATAAACTCACAAAGTGGATTTGAAATACCAAAAAAAAGAGGAAGTGGCGCCAAAACGGAAGTTTATACCGTTTTTCCTGCAGCAACTGCAGAAATGAGAAAATATAGTTGATATAGCTGATATAGTTAAACATCTCCTGAGCTACTGCCCTGAGTTCAATAAAACATGAATTTCATCTAGACGGCTACTTCTTCGAAGTCCCTGCGGGAAGTTACCGTTATGTGATTTTTTTTGGCACAGTACGGTGATCCTCATAGGAACTCGTAGACCCGTGTCTCTCAATCTGCCATATTCCTGCCCACTAAAACCAACCCCTGTTCAAAGAGTGGATTTCTGGTAGATTTCTCTACAAAACTCGTTCTCCTTATAAACGGTTGTCCCAAAATATACATTCATCTACTACCATGAGGACACATTCAGGAGTGGTTACGGGAATGGGCTGAACAGGAATTTGCTGATCAATGTACCAACACAACCGGACTTCGGCAGGCAAGACAATTCCTGGCCCCAGACAGAGGGGTATCCAACAAACCCCTCAAGCTAAATCGAGAGGACCTTCGCATCCTCACTGGGTACCTAACAGGGCATTGCTTACTTAGGTACCATCTCAAAAATATATGAATATCCTCAACGCATGTGTACAGGATATCAGGATATGAGCTAGAACAGGAAGCATCGCCCCATATTCTATGCGAATGTCCTGCGCCCAGCAGAAAGAGATATCTCCAGTTAGATCAGGCGTCACTAGCGCCATCAACCATCTGGAAACCACAACCCCAAAAAGTGCTAAAAGTTATAAAAATCGTTAATTTGGATGCTTAAAACAAAGACTGCACAAAAGATGAAGTTGGTCGTAGTGGACTATAGCCTATATAATAATCAGTGGCGGATTCAGGAGGGGGTTTTGAGGCGTTGAACCGCCCCCCCGAAATATTAGGATCGACTTTAAAACTACATATAAATTAAGAGGCATTTTATAGATATTAAAGAATTACTTTTTGAAACCCCCCAAATTAATTTTCTGATTACGCCCCTGATAATAATAATAATGTATCAGCTAAAGCTAGAAAATCGGTTCTAACTGATTTGTGTAACAATATAAATGAATATAAGACTTCCATTTTAATGTATCACAGTGGTCCACATGGGGTCTAAGATAGCCTTCATAGACAGCCATCTAACTTAAAATTTAGTGAGCAAAAATTTGAAAATATTCCATGCTTCCATATTTCCAAGTGTTCCATATCTCCAACGTATATAATTAAATTTGATTGACTGTCATCTTCAATCTTGTCCAAATCTCTACGTTACAAATAACGTTTTCACATTTCAAGTCCACTTTCAGATAGTGACAAGGCAAGTGACATTACTTAGACATCAATCATGGAACCCTTGAATGATGAAGCACCACCCGTGCTACGACCACTGTCGCCCGGCCTGCAGGAGATTGCCGAACGGGACCTTAACGAAGTGCCGCACCGCTTGGCAGCCGACGTGCTGATGCTGCGCCAGTGGATACGCAAGCAGCCACACCTGCGCGCACGAACCAATGATCAGTTTCTGGTTGGCTTCTTGCGCGGCTCCAAGTTCAGTCTGGAGCGCGCCAAGCAGAAAATCGATCGCTACTACACGCTTAAGGCGGCCATACCGGAAATTTTCAATGAAAAACGCGTGGTGGACGATCCCATTGTGCTGGAGATTGTACGCTTGGGGTGAGTTGTGGCCGATTGAGTCTTGATGAGGTTTTCTAATACAAAATACATAATTGCAGCGTTATTTTGCAAATTCCACTGCCCGCGCAGTACACAGGACCCTGCATTACAATCATACGCGCCGGCTCCTACGACACCAGCAAATATAAATTTGCCGACATTATACGCGTCGGCTCCATGTTCGGCGAAATTATGACCATCGAAGACGACAACTCCACTATCAGCGGCTACATCGAGGTGATGGACATGAGCAACGTCACGGGTACACACCTTTTTCAGCTGCAACCGGATTTGCTGCGTAAGTTCTCCACCTTTGCCGAGGAGGCAATGCCCATGCGGCAGCGCGGCACACATTTCATCAATGTGCCGCCGCCTTTCGAGAAGGGCTTCAATACGCTGCGCACATTCTTCCCCGCAAAGACGATAGACAGAGTAAGTGCCGAAGCTCAGTTTGGCAGCGAATAGCTGACACATTTATTTGCTTTTGATTGATTGATTGTAGATTACGGTTAACTCCGACCCGGAGGCCATATTCGAGTATATACCGCGCGCTTACCTGCCCGCGGAGTATGGCGGCGAGAACGGCACCATGCAGGAGATCATCGAGCGCATGGTGGCGAAAATTTTGCGCTATCGCGACTTCTTCCTCAGTGATCGCAATTACGGCACAGACGAGAAGCTGCGCGAAGGTGCGCCATTCGATTTTGAGAGCTGCTTCGGCATCGATGGCTCGTTTAGGAAGCTGGACATAGACTGATTGAAGTCAGTTGCAGTATTTTCAAAGTATTTTTGTCCAAAGATATAAACAGAAAGAACATTTTTAATGTAATACATGTGCCTTTTCACTGATCAAATATGTACATTTTTTAGTGTACAGAAATGGTTTCAATAATTGAACAAGCACATGAGAGATTTTATAATTTTTAAGGAAAATATATCCTGAAATAAATTGTGTTACCAAATATATTACAATAAACTAGGTAGTTTACATTTGCATGGTTTGTTGTAGATATTTCAAAGTCTACTTTCAGGCAGTCGCTTTATACTTAATGCTTTTCAGTTAGTTTAGGCTGAAGTGGCTAACAAAGACACATGAAATTATCGAGGAAAGACCTTAGCTCGCTAGTGGTATACATAGTAGTACATACTGTACTTTCTTTGATAGTTATGGGTGTCGCGTTTTCAAGTTAATCAATTCAAACTGGATCAGTCTAGGAATTTTACCTGAACTTAGCGTGAACCGAGAAGTATCAGCGTAGAAGACTAAGATATTCCATGATATCTGAACGTTTTACTAGAATATCAACACATTTCGGTGGTATCGAACAAGTCTTTTTCATGATCTAAGTGCGCCTTAAGGGGATCGTCTACGTACAAAGTTTTAAAAAATCGTTTTTTTTTACATAATTTTCATTTGGAAGACGTGAGGAATGTTATTTCCAAAGGATTTGGGTAAACTCTTCACGGTTATTGAACTGTAGAGCATTGAGCACGCTCGCTCACGGCGTTTCCGCACGCTCCCTGTGAACTTTAAACGCGTTTTCCCGAAAGTCGTATTTTTCTAACTTACTTCCACGATTTTAAGAAAAGTTTTACACGCATCGATTCGATATCTTCTTTTATTTGCTCAGAAAACATGTCGCTATGATAGACACGAGCTTTTGACAAAATATTGTTTTTTTATTATAACAGGCAATACAAATTTGAAAAAAGAGGGAAAAATAACTATTTTTTCAAAAATGTCCACCATTTCGAGAGATTTTTGAATTTTACAAAAAGGTCGTGTTTAAATATAGCTGATGTAATATCAATTATAGATTAGTTTCATTTTTTGTTGTAGGTTGCGTGGTTGGCCCAAAATCTTGCAGGGAAATAGATATAAAAATTCTGATGAGGGCAGGTTCAAGGTCATCCCCCACTCGAATATGTAGAAATAAAATTTTTTTAAATCTTGCCTCTTGAAAGATTACGATCAAATAAACAAAAAACAAAAAAAGTGAGTGAATATCTTTTTTCGTTCCTTCGTAATAAAGTTTGAAAAAAAAGGATCGAAAATCGGACCGCTTCGTAGACTTATCCTATTCAAAGTTTCAGAACGACTGTCAGAAGAAATTTTAAAATTGAGTATTCTTATAATTGGAACCAAGGCGAATTAATACAGGTGACCTCGTCGAATCAGCTGATTTGATTTTTTTGTGGTGGAAAAGGTCTAGATTGTCAAAACTATGACAGTTTAAAAATTAAAAAATTAACATACAGTACTTTTCGCTTAAAGCGAACTTCGAGGGACCGGGCAAAATGGTTCGTTTTAACCGAAAGTTCGATTTAAAAGGGGTCCGTAATAAGCGAAAACATAAAGCGCGTACTTTTGAAATTGGTTCGTTTTAGGCAGAAAATCGTTTTAAACGGGTTCGTTATAAGCGAAAAGCACTGTTTTTGTTTTAATTGGCTGATTTTGACCATCTAAGCCCAGAAAACAAAAACAAAATACATTGAAATTTTGTTGAATAGAATTCATTTCTTTTCTTTCAAAGGAGCGGAATCGAAAGGTGGAATCTTGTAAACGTTTCTTTGAATTGTCCAAGCATTATTTCAGCGGTAGCGCAGGTCGCCAAACTGTTCCATGTCTTCCATACCCCTATAGATCGCCCGCAGAGGCATTAGAATGTTGCTGATTTGCTCATCTGGCAGGTGAACCGGGCTTTTGGCAACAAAATCTGCCGCCTCATTTCCCTCAAAGTCAAAGTTGTGAGCAATAGATATGCAGCTGTCAATTCGTCACCATTCTTTCCATTGTCACAAGGCATTGTAGGACAATTTTGGAGGGTATACTGGAAAAAGTTATAGACTTGATAGCACAGGTTGACAATCGATGTGAAAATTTATTGTGAATTTAATAGTGGTGTCCACTAAGCCGAGCTCCGCAGCCATCCTGACAGCAAACACCTCGGCGTAAAAATCGATATGCAATTCCGTGCAGAAAACTCCTGCTCCAACTTCCGTCTACACATCTAGGCCAGATCTAATTATCTACAAAATTTATTGGCAATTTAGCTAATTGCTAATTGTTCATCACTATATGGTATATCTCACTAAATATCTATACAATCTTTTTATAAATGTTCATGCATTTGTTCACGTTCCAACTTAAAATAACTGGCGACTAAAAATGATTTTGCTGAATCAGCTTTACTTCTTGTTCACCGCAACAAGTTCAGCAACATGCTAGAAAGTTTATAGCAGTCTACGCCTTATCGAACCGTCAAGTTGTCTGCCACCATTTGCCCACAACTAGCCACTTATAAGCCTACCCACCCTATCTTTATTTACTATTTCGTTCTTATCAAAATCGTTAGTGATATTTTATTGAATCTTCCAAAAAAATCGCTTAAAAATACTGAAAAAAATTGAATAGTGTGTGGCCAAACATGCAGCGTCTATCAGTTAGTTGCAAATCGCACTGCAGTACAGGTGCCATGGTCACGCCAGACATACGTCCACTCAACGAAACGCTGCAGCAGGCCGCCGTCGAGCAGCTGAACGAAGTGCCCGAGCGGATAGCGGCCGACATCGAGGCACTGCGAACTTGGATCAAGCAGCAACCGCACTTGAAGGCGCGCAGTGACGATCAATTTCTGGTGGCTTTTCTGCGCGGCTGCAAGTACAGTTTGGAGAAGGCCAAGTCCAAAATTGACAAATTCTACACGTTACGCACAAAGTATCCGGAGTACTTTTGCTGTTACGATGTGGACGATAAAAAAGTGCGCGAAATTTTGAGTCTGGGGTGGGTGGGAACGATTTTTCCAAATTTTCCTAATTATCTCAAATAACGATGCGTTTCTTGACTGCTTTCCAGGCCGCTTATCTACTTGCCCAAACCGCTGCACGAAAACGGACCACGAATTGCATTAATGCGCAGCGGCCTATATCCGGCTGATCAAATACCCATCGAGAATTTTGTACGCGTCATGAATGCCATGGCGGAGATTGTTTTGCTAGAGGACGATTATGCCGTTATAAATGGGCTGGTTTTCATAGGTGACATGCAAAAGGCAACCGCTGCACATCTCTTCCAGATGACACCGAGCATCATGAAAAAGATGTCCGTTTACTCAGAAGAGGCAGTGCCGTTGCGACCGAAACAGTCACATTTTATTGGAACTCCAACTGGCTTCGAGCCTGTTTTCAATGCCATCAAGCCAATGATGTCGCAGAAACAACAAAAGCGGGTACGTATGTTGTCGAAGGCGAAATCAAAGATAACACTAAAACATAAATACATACATACATTCATAGCTGTTTGTGCATGGTGACAAATTGGATAAATTATTCGTACACATTCCCCAAAAGTATTTGCCGAAGGAGTACGGCGGCGAAAATGGCACAATTGACGAGGCTATAGCGTATTGGGAAAAGAAGTTTGATGAATATCGCAATTATTTCAAGGAAGACCAACAATACGGCACCGATGAAAAGCTGCGACCAGGCAAGCCCATTGACTT
Source organism: Melieria omissa (assembly GCA_963971225.1). NCBI lineage: Eukaryota > Metazoa > Arthropoda > Insecta > Diptera > Ulidiidae > Melieria > Melieria omissa. The sequence continues at coordinate 104,964,432 of OZ020269.1, forward strand.
TGAGGGCCTCTTCGGCTTGGACGGTTCGTTTAGAAAACTGACAGTCGATTAATGGAATCAAAGTTTAAGCTTTTTGAAATGCTTTAAACAATTTTGTTATAGATTTTTGTTTGTAAAATAAACAAAACGTTCATATTTTGTAAGATGCATAGTGTAATAACAAAGTCGAATGGGTAGTGACATTACACATAAAATAAAACTAGTTGGCAATGATTCAAAATCTAATTTCTGCCATCTGAACTCATTTATTAGTACTGATTGCAAAACTCAAAACTTCAGAACTTAAGTTCAAATTTCAAATACTTAGAATAAAATGTAGATGTTTGAATCCACAGACTGAGATCCAAAGCATCTATGTTTTTCATACCTGACATATTTTGGTCCTGAAAGTTCAAAATAGAAAATTTAGTTAAAAAGAGACACTTTGCCTCTTTCATTTGATACCCATATCTTCATCATTGCACTACCGCAAATATTAAAAAAAATATTTGAAATGTGTGCTATGTCCTTTGAAAAGGACCTTGGGTAGAAAAATGCAAAACTGACTATGCCAGGATACTATTAATGAACTCGAGTTTCACGTCTATATAAACATTTGGATGGATCTCGGCAAACAAAAAAAATTGTTTCGCACGGTGTAATAAATGTAAAGTTGGTGTTTTCATTTAGTGCATCATAACTTTGTCATTTTTCTTTCAATGCTATTGATGTTATTTTCTCAAATAATATATCTTTCATTTTAGACTTTAAAACCAGAGGATATAATTTATTTTATCTATAAAAAAAACATTCGAAAACTTAGGATTTTTCAAATTGGTCGAAAAATTCACTTTTTTACAACTTTCACCGCCAGTAACTTCTCCAAATCTCATCTGATTTGGACAATTTGTATATCGCTGCAAAGGCTAAGATATTATCTTCTGATCGGCGGAGTTTGTGTTACTCGGATGATTCGTTTAAGAGATGTATGCTCATAACTGAAACAACAGGGAAAAAACTGGTTTTTCAAAGATTTTTCGCAAACGCTTCTTAAACAATTTTTTCGATTTTCAGTTTTGTGTTCAGCGACCAAAAAACTAATCTGATTTTGTTTCTAGATGCACGCGATTGACCCATTTTTTGTCGAGTAGTGTAATGTAGCAAATAATTTTATGTGCACACAACACATTTTCACTCAATTTAACATTGCACTATTCTAACTGATCTCTTATAAAAAATTTGCATATATAAATTTTAGTAGAAGAAATAAAATTTTCACCTTCACTGTATAATTTATACATTAAACTTCCCAAAAAAATTTAATTTCAAACCAACTTTTTATATCCATGTCATCACTGATATAACACATCCAGTTCAGTAAATTCGTATTACCAAAACCATTAGTGCACCCTGTAAGTATCGTTGCTCGAGGATAATAAAAGTTTAGAACGCTTCGTCACAGTAATAGCAAAAAATTATCTTATCTCCACTTATAATTGTAAATACATCAATTGATTTGCCATATATTTATACTCACACATACTTATGGCTGCTAAGTTTTCGCCTCAAGTAGTGTCCAATGAGTGTCAGTGTACTTTTAACAAACATACCGTTAGCACTTGGAACTGTGCTCGCGCCGCCTTTGGAAGTTGTTTGCCCATTTCGCTGCCTAAGCTGCAATTTTACAAGCCATGGCCAAAGTTCGTGCGCTGCCCGATGACTTGCAACAGATAGCCATTGCCGAGTTGAACGAAGTGCCCGAGCGTGTAGCCGACGACATTGCAGCATTGCGAACCTGGATCCAACAACAACCCCACCTGAAGGCGCGCGACGACGATCAGTTTCTGCTTGCGTTTTTGCGCGGCTGCAAATTCAGCCTCGAGAAGGCCAAATCCAAGATAGACCGGTACTACACATTGAAGACAAAATATCCCGAATTCTACACCATACCAAATGTGGATGATCCGCGTGTGCTGGAAATGGTGCGTTTCGGGTGAGTGAATATGGCTTTGATTGTTATTGTTCAAAGCAATGAGCATAGTTGAATCATTTTAGCGTTGGCCTAGTTTTGCCCACACCTCTGAATGAGAACGGACCACGCATCACACTCGTGCGGCCAGGCGCTTTCCCCGCCGATAAGTTCTCCTTCGAGGATGTCATGAGCGTGGCGCACGCTATGCAAGAGCTCAGCTTCAGGGAGGACGACCATGTGACGGTGAATGGTTTCATTGATGTGATGGACATGAGCGGCGTTACTACGGCACACTTTCTGCAGTTGACACCGTCGGTTTTTAAGAAAATGTCAATCTTTGCCGAGGATGCGGTGCCGCTACGTCAGAAGGGCACGCACTTCATCAATGCGCCAGCAGGCTTTGAGGCCATCTACACTATTCTGAAGCCAATGATGCCGGCGAAGCAGCAAGAACGCGTAAGTGAACTAATTAACATTGATAATAATTACAACGACGGCTTTGAGTGGTGAGAGTAGTTTAAACGCCAACTCTGCCTCACTGTTGAATCTAAAGCGACTATCGGGTTTATAGTAATCTTAATATACTCGTACTTCATCTAATCTACTGTTCTAAAATAATCTGAATTTATCATTTCCAGCTGTATGTGCATGGACATAATTTGAGTGCACTTTACGAGCACGTACCACAAAAATATCTGCCCAAAGAGTACGGTGGCGAAAATGGCTCTCTTGCAGACATCATCGCCGAAACTGAACAATGCTTTCACAAGTATCGTGACTACTTCATTGAAGACAAGGCATATCGCTGCAATGAGAAATTACGTCCAGGCAAGTCCGTCGATTACGATAACGTGTTCGGAGTAGATGGATCGTTTAGAAAAATTAATGTCGATTGAAACTAATTAGAAAACAGTAATAAAATAACGCTTGTAAAACTAATTACAAGTATTAAACAAGTATTACAACCATGTTTTAGTATCATTATCTTTTATCTTATCGATCCTCGCACAAAGCACAATTTTCTTTAGCAAAATATTCTCTTTTTATTTTTCATTCAACATGACTTTAAGCAATTATTTCACATTATAGAATTGATTATCAAAAATAAAATTGGTCCTTGGCACTTTTGAGCTTACGACATCACGGTACATCATTACTTCCACATCATACACACTCTACAAACTTATGAATTCTTCTGCGAAATTTTCACAATAACACTCTTCACCTCAGTGTAATTATTCAACGCGTATTCGCCGTTCTCACGACCATGTCCAGACATTTTGTAGCCGCCGAAGGGCGCTTGCGCGCACAGTGCATTGTATGTGTTCACCCAAACAGTGCCCGCACGCAGGCCCTGCACCATATAGTTGGCCTTGTCGATGTCCTTGGTGAAGACTGCCGCCGCCAGACCGTAGTCTGAATTGTTGGCACGTTCTATTACCTCATCCAGATTCTTGAAACGTATGATCTGCTGTACGGGGCCAAAGATTTCCTCGCGTGCAATGGTCATGTGGTCCTTGACGTCGGCAAAGACTGTGGGTTCCACAAAGTAGCCAGGCAGATGGTTTGGTCTATTACCTCCAGCCACCAATTTGGCGCCTTGTTCCTTGCCCGTATTGATCATGCCGAGAATTTTCTGCATTTGCTCCTCATCCACCTGTGGACCGTGCTCAGTGTCCAGAGCAAACGGATTGCCCACGGTGCGTTTCTTGGCGCGTTCGGCACTGCGCTCCACAAACTCATCGTAGATTTTATCCTCAACAAAGGTACGCGAGCCGGCGCAACAGCATTGTCCCATATTGAAGAACAGTCCAAAGTGTGATGTCTCCACAGCGTAATCCATGTCGGTGTCGGCCAGCACAATGTTAGGGCTCTTGCCACCCAACTCCAGTGTGATGCGTTTCAGATTGGTAGCGCCCGAAGCCTGTTGTATAAGTTTGCCCACTTCGGTGGAACCGGTAAAAGCCACCTTATCGACGTCCAGGTGATTCGAAAGCGCAGCGCCAGCATCACCAAAGCCAGGCAGCACATTGACAACACCTTCCGGGAAGCCAGCTTCCTTCACCAGCTGCGCCACATACAAAGCTGTCAAGCTGGTCTGTTCGGCGGGCTTTAGGATAATGGTGTTGCCAGTAGCCAGTGCTGGGCCCAACTTCCAGGCCATCATCAGTATGGGGAAATTCCAAGGAATAATCTGTGCGCACACACCAACCGGCTCATGGCGCGTGTAGGCGAAGAAATCACCGTCCATGGGAATGGTTTTGCCATGAATCTTGTCCGCCCAGCCGGCGAAGTAGCGCAAATTCTTAATGGCCATTGGCAGATCAACATTGTACGACATGGAGTACGGCTTGCCATTGTCCAAAGTCTCCAAACTCTACAAAAAAACAGTGAGTATGGCATATATGTTGGCGTATGCAATTAACAACTAACCGCCAGGTAAACTTGATCGCGTTCGAGCAGATCGGCCAAGCGATTCAAATGCATGCCACGTTCAGAGGCATCCATGCGACGCCATGGCGAACCAAGTCTGGAAATGTAAATTCAATAAAATTGTGAACAGAATTTGTGATTGAGCGTGACTAACTTGAAGGCTTGACGCGCTGCTTTAACTGCCAGATCAACATCGTCCTTGTCGGCGCATTGAATTTCAGCTACAACTTCAGCAGTTGTTGGATTGATAGTGCCGAAAGTTTTGCCATTTTTGCTGCGATGCCATTCGTTGTTGATAAACAGCTGCAAAAAGAGTAAGAGAATATGTTTATTAATAAATACAACAACAACAAAATTAACATGATAAAACATATGTACTAACTTTTCACCAGAGTACTAACTTGTATTAAATTTTGCTAGAGTATTTAATTAAAATAAAAGTGATAAGTGATGTTTGCATCGCAAAATTGATAACAGTTGAACTTAAAGAAATCAGCCAAGTCACCCAAGTCGTAAGGTGCAAAACACATGCCGAAAAAGCAAATAAATCACTCACACTCTTAAAGTGTGCGATTAACTTTAGGAAGCCAATGCTGAATTGTTTGTATGTACATAAAAAGCTACCTTAAGCGTGTGGGCTTGCAAAACTTTATATTCCAGCTGTGCCAGCTAATTTTAATAACACGAGATAACTAATCAGAGCGTAAGGTGATAGTTTATTCTGCGAGAACTTGCAAGATTTTATTGGAGACATTTTTGCAAGCAGCCTCAGCCAACAAAAAAATCATATCTGTGGCAATATGGAAGAGCAGCTTATGTCGCAAATTATGTCGAAATCAATTATGCACATAAGATGTACTGACCAATGCATTGTTGTTTCAAAGGACTTAAGGGAGCAAGTAAAACAAACAGGATTTTCCAAAACGGATGAAATACAGTTCAGCACCTTGACTTCTGTAGGGCTCCCAACTCAACAAAAACTCAGTCATATTTATGTAGATTCAAGCTACACTTCCATATTTTCAGAGATATCAACGCTTTTAATTTATTCAATAAATAAAATTTTATTTGAAAAAATACATTATGAAATAGTTTTATGGGATGAGATAGCAAAAAAAGCTGGTCAACTGGTTCTAGTTTAATTGTATAAATGTGTTTTATTAATGTATTTTAGTGTTTTGAGCGGGGGGCATTTTATGGTTCTTGTTGTTCGAGCCATTTCTATAAATGTTAAGTTTGGACAAAGTTTATCTTCTAATTAAATTATTGCTTTTTATATTCTCTACAAAATTACTTTGAATTCTTTGAATCCAATCCAATAAAATTTAAACTAGCCGCTTCCTAATTGCAACTGAAGGCTTACTTCCTACAACATTTTGATTGTTTCCCTCAGGCATATATTTAAAAATTCTCCAACTGTGGCTGCAATTAGCTGGATTTGGCGTAGCCTACACTTAGTGATAGCAGCTGACAATTGTACTACGAGAATATTTCATATTTAACGCTCACATTCCGCACAAACAAATACCGCAGATGCATTAACCTGGAGTTTCTTTCTGACAACTGCTGCTGATAAAAGCTATTCGAAACTATAAATACATACACACATAAAAAAATCAAAAAACTGTGCGCATATTTGTACTTGTGAGTCTACTGTGAGCTGATTACTTCACGTTTATCAAATTTTTCGCGGTATATTTAATTTTTGATTGATTTTTGAGATCCATTTTTGTTTGCGCATTTTCTACTCTATTACTATTCGCACCTAATAGTTGAATTTTCGTAAGCTTTTCAAATGTTTTACAAGGTTTTCTTTTTTACTTCCGAATTTATAGATAATATAGAAAAAAGAAAATATATAACAATTATGAATTATAAAATTTTGATAATATAGATAAGATAGAAATAGAAATAGAATTTAATACAATATAATTTATTTAAATTAGACAAATTTACCTTTTAACCGAAACTCAACCACAGTATATGTGTCTTTTTGACAATGTCAGTGCCCTGACACTCAGCTCAACTTTACCTAACCTCACCTTTCATCGAACACAATTTTTCACCTGCTACAAGTTGTATCCCGAATTAGTAGTTTTAAAAATGTTTATTAAAACATAATAATATATTTTTAAATACTATTTTAAAGAATTTTCCCTTACCAACAAAACACTGGCTAATTTCTAAACTAATTTCACTATATTTTGTGAAGTAAAAACCACTATACACTTTTATAGATTGAACTTTCGCTGTACCGCACAAAATCGCCAATCATACCGACCACTATATGAAATATTCGCAGAATTTAAATCCGAGAACGTTGAGCACACCAGCTGATAGCGGTGTATACCAGTTTGCCGGCACAACAACACAACACAAATGTGACCGGCACATACAACACATAGAAGAATACACGAGACAATTCAATAAAAGCCCTAAAAAAAACAAATATAGATATAGATATATGTGTGTATATGAAATGAACCGGCAAATCGCAACTACCGCAACAATTGCGCACTTGCATCTGTCGCTGCTTTAGGCAAATTCATTACTACTTGTATTTATACAAACTGAAACCTTATGTTAAGTAAATATAATTGAAAAACAGACATTTCAGCACTTACCCCTGTGTACAAGATTTCTGGATTGTGCTGTGGAGCGGGCATGGAGCTGTAGCTGGCAGTGGGGGCGTTGTTGTTGTTGATGGCGCCAGCCAGCACTTTGTTGGTCGCACGCAGCGCTGCCGTTGACTTTAGTAAACGCAACATTTTCACAAGAAAATCGTTTTACGCTTCACAACAGTAAATGCAAATTGCTAAAAAAACTAAGTCAGACAAGTGCGAGCGAATTGCGCGGCGAACTTTCTGCAACTATTTGCCAAGTTTTTCACACAAGCCTCTTTGAGGCGGCGACAAAGGCCGGTCGCGAAAGCTCAGCACAACGGTAGCAGATGTTTTTGTTTTTTTTTAATTTTATAAAAATCTTTTATACTCGTTCGGCTATTAGTAAAAGCTTGTGGCAGAAAGCTTTCATTTGCGTTCATTTTGCACGAATGACGCTCATGGAGACTTATTTGCTAACAAAGTGGAGAGTTCAAATTGCCCATGGAGGAGATAATTTTTGTAAATTTATTGCAAATGTATATGCGGACACGCTCGATTATCTACAATTGATAAGTGTTACTATTGATTAATATTTAATTGTAGTTGACTGAGATAAGCAATGGAATATTATTGCTGTTTGATTTATAATGACTTGCCAGTTCATTTGCGCACAGAACACACATCAACATTTGAAATTGTTAAACGCACCAATAGACGACAGTGGCTCGCAAACGTTGCAAAGTCTGAATAGTCTGTAGCTGTTGCTACAGTGAAGTTGAAATAGATAACGTCCGATCTTGATTGCAGTTTGTATAGGTGACTTCCACTGTACATGAATGAAACACTAGCAAAAAGAAGTTAGGAGCGCCAGAGCTGAGTATCCGGTGCAAGTCATACGACAGAAAGAAGGTCATAGGAAGAGAATTATTGGACAGAAAGAAGCAGACAGAACAGGCAGACCGAAAGGAGATCATACGACGGAAAGGAGATAATTCGACAGAAAGCATTTAATACGACGGAAGAAACCACTTGTAGATATTTTTCAAGTAAAAATGCCTTAATTTAAATGGCATTGTCTCTTGTTGGAGAAAAATAAAAAATAAAATAAAAAAATAAAGTAGTTGATAGTAGCAGTTTTTTAGTAGATGGTTTTAACTGTCAATAAAAACACTTTTTTATGTATTCTTTTTAAAAATATGTTAAATTTTCTATGATTTACTTATCTGAAAGTTTTAAAAACATGTTTTTGGCACACTTTGTTCCACAACTGATGATTTGTGGACATAAGCAATATTTTGATAACACTGCACAACAGCATGTCTGTTGCATGCAGTTTTTTACATGAATCTGAATCGTTTTTCCACGCTGTTTTCAAAACCATACTCCGTTTTTATGTAACAGCTCTAGTTTTTGCAAAAAATGGGCGTGTCACTTTTTCGAATTTTCCTCGGCTTTTTTCTCGTTTTCGACTATTATTTCTGAACCAATAATCCTATCGACATGATTTTTATATCGTTGCAATTACAACATTTCACGCCATCTTTCCTGACATTAATAAATTTTATGCGTTCTAAATGGGCGTGATAATAAGGTTTCAAAGTAAGAAAATATTGAATTTCAAGGCGTTTTTTCTGATGGCGAAAATTGTACAGATGTTTCATAAATCAAGTTTCGAAGTATATGAATAACTTAAGAAGAAACATCAAGCAATACAACACAGCCAAATTATTTATCGGAATACACATTCGCGTCGAAATAATAACAAAACTTTACCATAGCGATTTTCATCTCTTTTCATACTTTTTCCTTAAAAAATTAGGAGCCTCAAAATATGCTCTTTTTTATGTTCCATTTATAGTTTGGAATACAAGCAAAAACAAAAATATTTTGAATTTTTCGAAACAAAAAAAAATTAAAAACTTTGCATATTTTCAGGCCCCTAATTTTTTAAGGAAAAAGTATGAAAAGTGATGAAAATCGCGATGGTACATTTTTCCTGTTATTTCGATGCGAATGTGTATTCCGCCAAATAATGTAGCTGTGTTGTATTGCTTGATGTGTCGACTTTCGTTATACACCTAACTCGTTAATTGTTTTACAAAAAATGTGTATGTTTTTGACCATCAAAGAAAACGCCTTAAAATTACATTTTTTCCAACTTTGAGGTCCAATTACCGCGGCATTTTAACATTTATGAAAATAAGTTGCATCGGAAAAGAAGCCGTGCGGTGTTGTTAATGCGATAAGGTGAAAATCATGTGAATCGGTTTTTTGGTTTAGAAACTACGATCGAAAATATGGAAAAAGTAGAGGAAAAACTGAAAAAATGACAGGGTACCTATATCTCACAAACTAGAGCTGCTAGAAAAAATCGGAGGGTAGATTCGGAATCAGCGCACCCAAATTAGTAAGAAACAGTAGAAAAACTCCATGCAACAGAAAAAAAGTGTTTTTTTGTTGCGCTGTGTAATCTTTAAAAATGATCAATGTAAGAATGTTGTAATCCGTTTTTGCGATCGGATTAGGGGTCGTCCATAAATTACGTAACGCAATTTTTAGTATTTTTTGACCCCCACCCCCCCCCCCTGTGTCACAAACTGTCACATTGGCTTGAACCCCCCCCCCAAAGGTGTAACGTAACGGAGTCTTCAAAAGCATAATAAAAATACTAAAAAAAAATTTTATTTCGATCAAGATTATATGAATACGTTTAAAATTTGTTACGTCACATTCTGCTCGACCCCTCCCCCCCGGCGTCACAAACTGTCACATCGAGCAAGACCCCCCCCCCCCCAGGAGCGTTACGTAATTTATGGACGACCCCTTACACTAAACGGCATTAAAGAGAAATAAGAAGATTTTATACTAAAAAACTTCTCAGACAGTTTTTTGATTAATCGACTCAGTTTTGTTTAAGTGTGTTTCAAAGATGAACGCCAGAAAAGAGACAATTTTTGCGACATTAAAAAAATAGGAAGGTTTCATTCTTAAACAACTTTTCAGACAGTTTTTTTGATGGATTGATTCAGTTTTGTTTGAGCGCAGTCATCGAGTTCATCTGATTTAGTTCCCTGATTGACTCAGAGAGGGGAAATGCATTTAAGCAGCCGAGAGGAGTTAATACAAAAATCGAAGATGGCTCTTAGTATCACTGATATTTTCTGAACTAAATTAATCGCTGTCATAACTGCGTTGTAGTCTATGGGGATCACTTCGAATGGAACAACAACACTTTTGAAGAATAAACTTCTATATATAATTGTGTGAGTGAGTTTCAGGAACTCCTTCATCAAAGTGATATCTTAAGTTCACTATAAACTCGTGTTTCTTCGCCTGTTTATGCGACTAAGATTAATTTTCGTGGTTCTACAATGGTGCCGCAGTGCACGTTTTGTCGTTTTCTTATCGCCAATAATCATTATTTCAATCAAAAAATCCACCTGTACAACATCTAAACCACATCAGGCTAAGGGGGGTTTTTTCACTCAAATTCCAATATTTCAATTCTTCCACTATGAGGTCTGTGGGACATTCTTCACTACCACTTAATAAATTTAGTGATAGCTGATTTTTTTTTTCATTAATCACTGATCTCTATTTTGTGGAAGTGCTAAATAAAGATTAGTGATTAGTGGAAAAAAACTAAGTTATCACTCAAAGTAAGATGCACTATGAATTTAGGGCAAACCCCCAATGTCTGATTTTACTGGATATTGCAAACATGTCTACATCCAATTCTAACATACGTTCGTTAACATTAAGTTTTGTTTAACGTTAAGTTTTGTAGATAAAGGTCATCGCCGAATTGCATGAGGTGCCCGAATGAATAGCTGACGATATTGCGGCTTCTCGGAGCTGAATCGATCAGTAGTAAGTGCACTAGTAAGTACATAAGTCATTGCCTATGTAAACAAATAATTTGTATTTTCTTTCGTTTTATAAAAAAGTGCTGCCGTATTTTGCACAATTTTTTACTGTAAAATCGCTTCAAAAGTTTTTCAGGATGACTTGACGCATTTCACAAATTAGATAAAGGTTTCTTCTGATAAAGTCACTGCTTATGACGTCACAAAAACACGTTAAAAGTCATGTAGGAAAATCAATTCGTCAGACGTAATTCTTGGCAATACACATAAATCACCCACATCAATTTATGCCAAATAAATTTTTAGAGCAAATCATGTTGAGGCCAGCGAACTTGATAAATGTTGTGAACCCTGAAATTAGTTTCAACAATTCCATTTCTTTTTCAGATAAATTTTACGCTATGTTTTTGCTTTGGCAAATGATTCATTGAAATGACAAAACATGTAGCAGAACGTCCCATCATTGATAGCATATGGATAGTTAACGATAAAGGTGAGCAAAATAGTGTATAGACCGCCTGTCCGTATCTAATCTGTGGATCCATTTAGCCAACATGTTGGTGGCATGAGGAACTCGTTATTATATTTAATGTCTGGAATAAAAAGATAGTAGACAACGTATTTTTTTTTGTTGGCTATTTGGCTAACAGGCAAACATTTTTTTATGGCTTACGATATATAATGTTCCTCAAATGCTTCCCGACTATTTGCATCTATAAAAATATGCTGTGACGTCAGTTTGGACTTTGTTACTGTTTTTCTGTGTTGGAGTTTCATACTTTTTCATACGATATCGTCATAAATTGTCTGCATTATTGTGGTACATGAGTAATCGAACGTTTTGAATACTTTTTGATGTCATTCTGATTTAGCAGATGAAAGTTCTAATGTTTTTATTTATTTTATGGATTAAGTGAAGTTAAATATTTGCTACGGTGATTCATTGATTTCTTCGCTTCGCTCAAAATAGATCAATTGTGATATTTTTTTGCTTAACAATAGATCTATGAAATATCCCAATGAACATAAAAAATAGGAAAATATTCCAGATATTTTTTCCTTAAGGGGAGAGATCAGTTAAATTTTTTGGAGAGTTGAAATTTTTTTTCGGAATCAGTAGTTCAATGCCCTAAAAACATCGTCCTAAGAGGATTTTGAAAATTCGAACGCGTTCTCTCATAATGCGAGAACAAAGCAAGCGCTTCGCCTACCGCTCGGCCCTGTTTCCAAACTTCAACCTGAAAAGTTACACTTTTTGAAATGGCAACCCTCGTAACTCGGAAAGTTTATGTCCGATTGACTTGAAATTTGGCACACACCTTTATGTACTCTTTTTACGTAATCTGTTCTAAAGCGAATTGTCAAGCTTGCGAAAAAACCCCTCTGGAATCACGTCGATGTCCAAAAATGAGCCTGTTTTTTTCACTTTGTCGGCATTTTCGCGATATTTATTTTTTTGCATATTTTGTAAGGGGGATTCATAGCTCTATCTATTCTTAACAGAACGTACTTTGACTTTTTGATTTCAGATAAAAATTGCGGACTCTACGTTGGTTGCCAATAAAAATGAGGGGTAACTTCAACCCTTTGTAAGTCGTCCATTTTGTGGCGCATCGGAGAAAACAAAATTTTTTTTGTAAATTCAATTAATATACTCTTAAATAAAAAAGTTTGGAAAGATTCGAACATTATTTGTACTAAAAAAAAGAAAAGAAAAAAAAGACCAGTTTAACTGATCTCTCCCCTTAACCGCTCTTGCTCGCTTTATAAAAAATGCCTTTGACTTTTCGGTGACAAATGCTATTATTTGCAACATCATGATTATGGTTTTAGTAATTGACTTATACTATAACTTTTCTGTGCAATAAATAAAAACAAATACGTGAACAACATTGGCAACAATGACGACACGTTGTTAAAACCGGCAACAAAACCGTGAAAAACAACCTGAAAGTCGCAGCAAACAGCCAGATAACTCTTACTGAAATTGCTTATACATTTGTTTTCTTTTTTTATTTTTTTGTTGTTGATGTTGTTGTTGCTGCTGCTTTGGTAATTGTCGTTTTAGATAGGTAGGTGAGCATACCCACACCTCATCATTCTGCTATTACCGATTATGGGGCACAAAAAAGTAACATTCGGCGAGTCATTTCAGTTGTGCACCTGCTGCGAACGGTGCCAGTTCATCACTTACGGCTCTCTTCTATCGCTAGTACGTTTAAGTTAATTAAGTGTAAACTGACGGCAAACAGCAGCACTCTAATTAAGCTACGTGTTGGATTAATTAGCAGTGAATTCGAGAATAAAGTGCGTCATTCTGTTGGAAAAGTGAAAACATTTCATTTCAAACATTGCACATTCGAAATTCCCCAACAGGTGTGCAATCAAGTAGAAGTGCTGCTAAATTACGAGACAGTACGATTTAGTGCGTTGGCATAGAAGTAAGTGACGAACATTTTGAATTTAATAAAACGTGTGATAACGTCATGAATCAGCGTCCAAACATGGCCGAATTATAGTGAACTAGTTTCTACTAAATTGCACTTTGTGATTGGATTTTGTATTTGTGATATGAGTTTGATGTATGACGCCAAAAAATCTGCCAAATAGAATTTGTCAATAATCTGTCGACGCAGCTATGCTCGACTAATCTCAGAGTCCAATTTTTGCGCTGAGAATTGGGCAATGTTTACGATGGCGAAATGAGTAATTCGTTTGATAAGCAGCTGTCTGCAAAGCCACGTTAAGTTCTGCATAGTTTGACGCCTTCACCTGGCAACTCTACTCCTAACGTGACCGTGTAGTTTGCGGCTTCGTAGGGGCTCTTTATCACTTTACCGCTGTGTGCATTTAAATTTGAGTTGTTTTTCTTATCATCTTAACTAATGAACGAATGCACGTTATCAATTTGATTTTTATACCCCTTTGTAAACGCATACATATGTAATAAGCACATATGTACAAGTATATAGTGTGCAAGCAAAAATGTGCATAGGGGCTGAAAGATTGAACGTTCTTATCTAAAAAAGAATCTAAATCGTATCTAAAATAGAATTGCAAAAATTCAATTGACAGCGATTATGAATTCAAGGTATCGCCAACTAAATGGGGGGATACTCTGTCGAAGGATATTCTGTTTTAAAAACTAATCAAGCAGGGAGACAAAAACTAACCCAATACAACTAATTCTGTTTTTACACGGTCTGTTTTTACACGGTTTTGATTTAACACGGTTTGAAAATAAAAAAATTTTTAATTTTTTTACACGATTATATTCTATTTAGCACGAAAAATTGAAATTTGTTTCATTTTCTAACCGTGTTAAATCAAAACCGTGTAAACACAGACCGTGTAAAAACAGAATTAGGTGTATTGGGTTAGTTTTTGTCTCCCTGCTTGATTAGTTTTTAAAACAGAATGTATGGTGTATGTAGTCGGGTGGAGTCAATTCATCAGCAGGAAAACAAGAGGTGGTTTTTGTCGATAGAATTCCGCATACATTAAATACATTCCGCATACATTAAATACATTACATTTTCAAAAGAATGCTACGCATTTCGATGCTTCGAGAAAGAAAGTAGTGTTAGGAATTAAAACGTTTAGAAAGCAATTTGTGCACACAGCCATAAAGCAGGTACTGGAAAAACTATTTGCAGGGGTTTATGTCACAAAAATATGCTAAAGTTTGCTGTCATTCGCCCATAATTAATGAATAAATAATGTTAATGTATATCATGATTGATGGTTGCGTTGTGGAATTTGTCGACGGCGGAGCTGAAGAAGGTGCCAAGTGCAGACTAAGCAAAGCCAAGGCGGCGTTCGGGCAATCTCCATATGAAGGAACCTAGAAATATTCAGTGCATGTGTGAAGTTGACATTGCTGTAGGAAAGCGAAACATGGCTAGTCTTGAATGCCAGCACCCAGTAGAGCTGCAAAACTATCGATGGCACTATTGATAGTATCGATAGTTTTCATTTTTACTTCACTATCGATGGTTTTCGTTACTATCGATACTATCGATTCGCTACCATCTGCGTTTTCGATCAGGAAAACACGAGTTTTGGCGCTTTGGTAGAATTCTAACAAACTTTGTAGATTTATGTTTGAATTTTTATTTTGAATTTGGTCGATTTTCGGAAAACTTTATGTGTCTTCTTAAATTCGTGAAAAAATTGCCAGATAACATCAGAAGTCGGACAAGATTGTAAAAAAATGCTTATCATGACCGGTGATATAAATATTTGAACCGAAACGTGAGAAGCTGGCATACTAAGGACTGTATCGAAAATTATAAATACACCAAAACATGCTTCATACTAGTGCATAACAAAAGTTAGAATTTATTTTTTTTTATAAATGGCATTTCACATTGTATATTTTTGTAAATAGCAACAAAAAAAATTATTTAGTGGGAGGCTAACCCACATTTTTAATCTTTTTGTCGAGGTCCTTTTTTAAATTCTGGACACAGCCAGAATCTAATTTTTTGTTAACACTATTCCAATCTTTTTTAAATTTTTGAACGGAGTTAGCCGGTTTAGATCTTTTTTTAAGGTCCCTCTTCATCAACGTCCAAAATTTTTCGATAGGGCGTATCTCTGGACACTTTGGAAGATTCATGTTTTTCTTAACAAAATGTATGTTCTTCTCTTCATACCACGTTAGTACTGGCTTAGCATAATGGCAAAAAGCTAAGTCGGCCCAAAACCAAGTCTTGCCAGTGTGCTTTTTCACCAACGGCAGCAATCTCTACTTGAGGCACTCATTTAGGTACATTTCAGCGTTCAGGGGCTTGTCCGTGAAGAGTGGAGTCGACATTTTTTCACACTTGCATATTGCTTGCCAAACAAGAATCTTATTGCCAAATTTTTCGCCAAAAATTGATTTGTCAGCTTTTGAAATTTCACTGCCTTTCGGAACTGCGTAGAATTGGGGTCCTGGCCGCGTTTTGTAGTCCAATTTCACGTATGTTTCGTCGTCCATTATGATACAATCAAATTTTTGCCTACAAATATAGTCGTACAATTTTCGGGGTCTGGTTTTCACCTGCGCGCATTGCTGAGTGCTTCGTTTCGGCTGTTTTTGCTTTCTATATGTTCCCAACTGGATTCTCTTCTTGGCACGTTGAACCATTGCTGCAGTCGTTCCGACTTTTTTTGCGCAATCACGTACGGATATCTCCTTATTTTCTTAAATAAGGCACATATCTTAGTATCTAGCAATGGTTATGAGCCACCCTTTTTACGACCTTGTCCTGGTAAATCTTCAAGTGTGTAATGTGTAGTATACCGGCGAATAGTTTTTGCACAGCAAACAGGCTAACATTTGCTTCTTTTGCTAATTTTCTATACGACATTCCTTTGGTTGATGCCCATTTGGACAAAATTTCCTGACGAAATTTTGCGGAAAGTCCTCTCATTTTTAAACGTTTCGATATACTACAACAAATTTTTCACGAAAATAACAATTTGAACCTCTAGAATCTAAAAACCGATATTGCTGAGCAACCAGCATTGCATAGCCCACTTTATATGATTTTTAAAGTGTATTCATAATTTTCGATACAGTCCTTACTTATGTTAGTATCTGTTGTTTTGTCAAAAAGGGCGAGTAAGACGACTTATGTGCATGTTTCTTCAAGTGCGGAAACATATTCTTGAGTCTGGGTTTTTGTCGTGCTGCCTGCAGCAATTGCATTGATAACGTTTAATGTTTGAAAATATACTTCAATATACTTTATAATGTTCAATTAGATTAGTTTTTTGGCTGCGATAGTATCGATATTTTTTTCCAAACTATCAAAACTATCTGATGCTATGCGATAGTTTCGTTAGATTCGATAGTATCGATTGTTTTTTCCAAACTATCGAAACTATCTGATAGTTCGACTATCGATAGTTTTGCAGCTCTAGCACCCAGAGACTACAAACTTTTGTCAACAAATGCCTGCGAATCATCTGTGGAATATTCGGGCCCCACACAATTAGAAACGATGCGCTGTGGGGGCTTACTGATGAAGAACGCATTCTGAGGCAAATAAAGCACAGAAAATGGCAATGGATAGGTCAAACACTGAAAAAACCATCCGACAGCATCACAAGAATGCCTGGGCCCGTAAGGGACCAAAAGTCACGGTGGGCCAAAGAATGTCTGGAGAAGGTTGACTCTACACGAACTTACTAGCCGCAGTCAACACCGCATGGAACGGCATAAATAACAGCACAGAATGGTGTAAGATAAGAGCCTTGTGGAGGCACTATGCTCCCGAGAGGAGTGAACAAGGAAAAATAATGTTGAATATAACAGCAAAAGGGTTAACTACTCTAAACAAGCCTTAAAAACTTAGTTCTTAGTATACATTTGATTCAAACATTTCAATAAGTTTTATGGAAATCGTTTGCAGAGTTTAACGGGGAGTTTTGAATTTACGAAACGAGATCTCAATGGTCTGGATTTTTAAATGCTAAAATTCAGGCTGTTCATACATTCCTAAATACGCGGTTATTCCCGATCTATTTTTCGCTCTGCCTGAATCATACAGACTCGCAAAAAGTTCAGGTGACGAGAATGTCATATGCGCAGCGAAATTTCATCAAGCAACATCAAAACAAGTCTCGCAAACCTGAATAAACTTTGACGAGTTTAGCAAATGAAGCAAAGAGTTCAGATAATTTTTGTTTCTGTCAAATTGCATAATGATAAATGGGTGACATGGACGTACCCAGAAACAAATTTAGGTAGGGGAAAGAAAATTACATTTAAAAATTTCATAATATATTCTTTGAATGGAATATAGAATTCTATAAATTATATGCAGTGCTTTTCGCTTATAACGAACCCGTTTAAAACGATTTTCCGTCTAAAACGAACCAATTTCAAAAGTACGCGCTCTATTTTTTCGCTCATTAATGACCCCTTTTAAAGCGAACTTTCGGTTAAAACGAACCATTTTGTCAGTCCCGGTCCCTCGAAGTTCGCTTTAAGCGTAAAGTACTGTATACATAAATATAGAGTTTCGAATGTAAGGGGAGAGAGGCAAGGCCCCTGCCCTTACCTGGGTACGGCCTTGAACATGTTATTGTTTCAGTGAGTACTCATTAAATATAATTGTATGAATTTGTTTATTGATCTTTTCTGCTACCGCTGCCTTCATTGCAAGCTCCAAATTAATACACTTGTGAAGAGAGGCTAATTACAATTCATTCTTTGCAAACAACTGCATAAAGAAAACTAAAGAAAAATAATAACAAAAAACACAAAAAGGTTTTCCCTAACTTCGACTCAAGTAAAGTGAATATAATTTGAACAAAGCACTTTCTATGTTTATATGTCAAATTTAATTGGCTAACTAAAACAAGTACGTACAACAAGTTCAAGGTTTTATGACTTTAGCGTTCTGTTTGTGCCTTTACCGTACCTTGCAATACTTACAGCTTTTTTCGTTTGTTTTATAGTCAATGTTACACAAACCGGCATTTGTCATTTCGTTTGCAGCACAAATTTACAAATATGTGTGAAATGAATTCAAATGTTTGTGTGAATTGAAAGTGTAAAGTGGAAGAAGAAGAAGAAGAAGAAGAAGAAAATTTTAGGAGTAGAAGAAAATTTACACGCATGAAAAACATATTTTTAGATCATTTTTTTTTTATCAAAATGCGTCAACAATTTGCAAAGCTATAAATAAACCTACAGTCTTGGACTAAAATGGGACCGCTATGCGTTCTAAATTAAACAATTGCGAGCATAAAAAAGGAATATTTATGTTACCGTAGTAACAATGGAAAAAAGTGTAAAAGATCAATGAAATTCAACTTCCATGCAATTGTGGATGCTAAATGTTTGAGGATTTTTATTTATGGTTTAACCCTAAACTTTACCTAAACTTATGAGTAAATAGTAACCGAATTTTCTTCAGCAACAAATAAAACAAATTATTCAGCTCGATGCTAGAAGCTCAATTGCAAAATAGACCAAACTCGTTTGAATTAAATTATATTTGTTATATTTAACAAATTGCAAAGATTTACTAAAAATTTGCAACTGTTCGGTTGGTCAAAGCCCGTAAAATCGATTGCAACTATGTACCTTAGTGTAGTTTTTGAATAAAAAAAGAATGAAAGTGTCATGTTGTACTTGTAAGTAGTTTTGAATACCAGATTATTATGATCAATGATTTCACTCAAAGCGATTTGTCATTACCTGCTAAGAGTTTAACCGATAAAGAACAGTTTTCTTCATATTATTTGTCACAGTTTGAGCTGAGAATCGGATGATTGTTTTCCCAACGGAAGACTGAATATACATTACTACCCGTTGGTCATTGAATCTGTTTTTAGTTCTATAGGGCGGCACCTAAAGATCGGTTTCAGCAATTCCGTCATCATGTAACCATAGCATAACAGTTTTAGTATGAAACCTGACAGCGGAAGAGAGCTGGTGGCTCTTTCTTTATTATATTTCAGTACATGAATAGTTTCGTTGTTTTTCTTATAACATAACAGATAAGCGTTAGGTGCTGAAAGTTTCGTTGAAGCAGTTAAAACAATGTTGATTTGTCTCCGAAAAATAAACACAAAATTAAAGTAGATATAGGAATTATATAAATAGATGTGCGAATTCATCAAGAACATTTCATTGAAATATTTTAAGTTTAGAAGGCTCTCTTTGATCTTTCACGGACATACAGTTTAAGTTTGTCTGTGAAAAATCAAAGATAGCCTTTTAAAGAGAGATTAAAACTTAAAATATTTCAATGAAATGTTCTTGTGATCAAACCTACATCTATTTTAATTTTGTGTTTATTTTTCGGAGACAAATCAACATTGTTTTAACAGTTTAACATACCCCATCAACATATCACTCCATCCAAAATCAATATAATGGTTGAGTTAATGCTTTACATTTTCTTTAGAAGGCTTACTGTGGTTTTTCATAGACATTTTCAAATACCCCATTAACCTATCACTCCATCTACAATTAACATAATGGTTGGGTTAATGCTTTACTTTCTCTTTAAAAGGCTTTCTTTGGTCTTCCACAGACATTTGAACATATCCTTCTACCACTATCCTATCTTACCTATTTTTCTATTTGGAATCAACGCAGTGGTAGCGCAGCCCCTGAATGTTGGTCTCTTAAAATAATTCTAAGCAGATAGTCGAATCTGGGAGTCAGCGTCTCCTCAAACTTGTAGTCGCCCAAAAGAACTGAACCAGGACACCGCTTTACAATTTAGTCTCCCAGTTTTTGGTTTTTGCCATCACCGACGACGAAGAAAAATACCCAATGCTGTTCATACACCACACACCTGCATTTCCTATTAGAAATGACACTTAAGTAAGTTTTATGTGAGTGAATGATTTGGAATTTAGTCATTTGAATTGCTTTGAAATCAGCCATCATTTTTAATATCACAATGATTACCCACAAACTTTACAACTCATCGATTACTGTTTGCCCTTTGCTATTCGAACAAACTTCACTGACCAGATGTTTCGAAGCACTTCACTTAAAAATGTGTTTGTCTCGAGTGCAATCCATAGATTATAGCCATAAATGCAGTAAATGCATTAATCCATTTTCAGTTTTTCTTTTTCTAAATATAAAAATAATTGCAATTATTATACAAACAAAACTGCATGAAACGGTCATATACAGCTTATAGTCATGTATGGCATTCAGTCAAGGATTGTTGAAATTTTAATCTAATCTGTGATTCATGAGGGCCATACTGAAGTGACATAAGGTGGTTTAATGGGTTGCAGCGATAATGTTGACACTGTTGAAGGGGATCTACGAATTCGAACCAAATAATAAATCAATGGTTTTGTCAATAACTCATTGCAGATAAATTAAAATTGCAAACGCACAAGCACTCCCACTTGGAACGTTTTATATAAAAAAGCACAGACGAAAATGTCCAAAATACGTCCGCTGAGTGACAAATTAGCGCTGCGCGCCCAAGAGGAATTGGGCGAGAAGCCCGATCGCATCGACGAGGACATACAAGCGTTGCGAGACTGGATTCTCAAACAGCCACACTTGAAGGCGCGCACCGACGATCAGCTACTGGTGGCCTTTCTGCGCGGCTGTAAATACAGTTTGGAGAAGGCGAAACATAAAATCGACAATTTCTATGCAATGCGCGCAGCAGTGCCAGAGTTGTACAAGGAGCGATTGGTCGACGACAAAAAGCTAGAGATTCTGAGAGAAGGGTGAGTGACTAGAAATTAAATGTAAATTGTTGCAAATCCGAGGTAACATATAAAATATTCAAGAAATTGCAACCAGCACAATTGTAAAGGTGTCACAAGTTAAAGATCAGATTTGAACACCTTATAGTAGTAAGAGTCGCTAAATGGGGTTCATGACATAAGAAATTTACCGATTTACCTTTTCAATACCTTAATACTTTCTACTTCAATACTTCAATTTTTCTTTCCTATCCACAGTGCTCTTTTGCGACTGCCCAAACCCCTCACCGAGGACGGTCCACGCATTCACATTTCCCGCTATGGCACATACGATACCAACAAGTTCGGGCTGGCCGACGTGGTAAAGGTCAGCACCATGATGGGCGAGATTCAGTTTCGCGAGGACGACAACGCCATGGTTATGGGTTTCCTGGAGATCATTGACTTGAAAGGTATCACCGCTGGGCACATTTTCCAGTTCGATGCTGTGCTGGTGAAAAAGCTGGCCGTACTCGGCGACAAGGCGTGGCCCTATCGTCCGAAGGGCTTTCACTTTGTCAACGCATCATCGAGTGCGGAGAAAATACTTAACATCTCTAAAACCCTGATGAGCGAAAAAATTAAGAAACGCGTAAGTCCATTCGTGGCTCTTTCAATATAACAATTTGACTATATTTTTGTGTTTACAGTTTCACGTACATCCCAATCTGGAGTCGCTGTACACTTACATACCGAAGGAGTATCTGCCCATTGAGTATGGCGGCACCAATGGAACCATACAGGACGTTATCAATACCTGGGAGAAGAAACTGCTCAGCTATAAAGCCTACTTTGAAGAGGAAGCACAATATGGCACAAATGAAAAGCTGCGTCGCGGCAAGCCAGTCAATTCGGAAACGTTATTCGGCATTGATGGTTCCTTTAGAAAGCTGGATATCGATTAGTGCCATTAAATTGGATAGTGATTTTTTATAAATGTTCAAAAGTATTATAGTTAATTGTAAATTTTATAAACTTATGTGTGTTGCTTTACGAAGCATTGTCAATAGAAAAATTAAAAAAAATTAACAGCAGATGTAGTTGTGCAAAAAAAAGCTTTCAGTTGTAGGGAATTTTAAATTTAAAAATTTTTTAAATAGCATTCCTTCTATGATATAACTCAAGATTGAAAGAATATGATGTATCTGTTCAAAATAAACCCTATCACTAAACATTTTAATTAATTACGGGTATAGAAATACATACATGAACCACATGAATATAAACATATTGTTACGAAAATTGGTTCTGCCAGCCAAAGCGGGTATACAGTCGTGTCTGGGTATAGTGAACCCCCAATATAGTGAACACCTCGATATAGTGAACACCCAAATTTTGACATCGAGCCTCTAAATATAGAAAACAATTTTCAAGCAAAAAACAAAAATTGTATTTTGAGCAAATAAAACGAGTTTTTGAACAAAAATGTTAACCTTGATATAGTGAACCACCCCAATACAGTGATCAGGCCTTGCAATAATTAGTTCACTATATCCAGACACCACTGTACTTCGTATCCCTGTATTGTGCCAAAATAAAAGACGTAATTCTTTAACGCAGCTCACCACTAGTAGACATCTTATTTAAAGCTTATCACAGTCACTTCACTTTCACTTTCACTTTAATATTTCGTTAGTCACGAGTAGAATCGTCTTTGCGACTACTATTCCCTAATAAAAGTGTGCAATGCTGCAAGTGGACTGGTCTGACTGGTTCAAATGTATCTTTTCAACTGGTTACTTGTCAGTCATAGCTGACTTCAGAACCAAAGTTCAAGGTCAGTCTTAAGTAAAACAGTTTCCAAACCAGTTGCGATGTGAGTATTCTGCGAACTAGTTTATTCGAGGTGAGTTTTCTAACCAGTTTATTTTTATTGGGGAAAATAAAACAATTCAATTTTTAAATAATTATTTTATTTAAAAAAATGTTCAACTAATAACAAAAATTCATCGCAAATAAAAAAACCTAAAGGTAAACCAAGATGAACTTCGACTTGTTGACACAGTTCTGCCGAAACTGTTTGAGGCCTGACGCAATACAACAGTCTGACTTCGCCTGCAATTAATTAATAAATAAATTAATTAATAAATAATTACATTAATAAACAAAAAAATTTATTAATATATACCATTCAGTTGCTGCTGCAATTCCTTGCTTCACGCATCCACGCAAAATTCTAACTGAAATCATTCAAGGCAAAACGTGCAAATCGAGCGAACTTCGAGTCATAGAAACAGACATTGTTGTTGTAACAAAAGTATTGTAAGATCATACTTAACAGTATTTTACTGATTATTTCACCTCTGTTTCGTCTTTCGTATTTTCATGTCTTTTTTTGCCTGTGAACGCCCACACAGAACCACAGCACATGAACGATTGGACGCGAACTGACTGACTTCTCCATTTGCTGACAGCTTCTTTGACAACAAGTTGTCCAACTGACTTATAAAAAACAATTAAAAAACCAATGAATTTTGAGAAACAGTTGTCTCAGGTCCGACAATGTTAAAACATTACCTTCAAAGTATTTTTGCAGTTTAAATTTCTTAGAAATTGCCATTTATATTTTTAACAGACATCGTAACAAAACACACAAAATATGAACAAGTCATAAAGCAACTTTTAAAATGCAGAAAGCGATATTTTAAATGTGTCTTTGAAAATCTTGAATTCAAAACAGTTTCTTAGTTTCCGCTTTACTTTAGCCTCAAAAGTTGCTCCAGTAAAAAATTAAGGCCACAATTATTATTGTCACCAATACTGTTCGAACCAGCAAACATGGTCACGACTGTTTTTAATTCTTTGGTGCATTGCCGGACTTCTTATAGATGAACTTGTGCGCCTCATCATAGAAGGGATTTGTCTGCCCACGCACTTTACTCAACCATTCACTGATCTTTGGATACTTCTCCTCCACATTGTACTTGAGCAATCCTAAACAATAGATGGAAATATTTCGACATTAGTTTTCAAACAATTAAGAGATTATTTGATTTTTCAATTCCTACTTGTTTGTTCGATTTCGCATGCGCCAAATAGATCGGCAATTGTCATTTGTGGCCCACTAACAAAGTTCGTATGCTGCAGCCAGATGTTCTCTATCACATCCAAGGTTCGTTCCATTTCGGCGCGCAACTTGGCCTTCTCGCTGTCGGACGGCTCAGGTGCTAGTTTGCTCATGGGCAGCAACCAAAGGCGCAAAAAATAATTGGCACAACCGGCACGCACGCCCAGATGATGCCACTCTAGGAATTCATCGACTCGTGCGCGCTGCTGCAGATCCGCAGGATATAATGTGGTGCTTAAACTGCCCTTGTCAGCGAGATATCTAAAAGATGCAGTTGAGTAATTGTTAGTTAAAAAAATATATAAGTTAACAATTGAACCTTAAAATCGCCACACTTTCGGAAAGATGAAAATCTCCATCGACAATGGCTGGAACTTTCTGAAAGCGATTAATTTTCTTAAATTCTGGCGACCGTTGGGCAACTGAAAGAAGCACCAAAGAATAAAGGTCACTTTGATTACAACACTTCGAGAGTTGTGTTCCAGACTTACCGTTTCTAAGCGCCACCGGACAGTCATCATAGGGGGTCTTGCTCAGACGCAGCGCAATCCAGAGCGCTCTCGACGGTTGTGACATCAGGTCATAGTAATATTTAAAGGTGCGACAGGTGCTCGACATGTTGACTGTTTTGTTTGCAATATTTTGTATTAAACACAAACACACAAAGAACTTTTGTTTATAGACCAAATTAAATAAATTATTTAAGAAATTAATGGTGTCCTTAGGTTAATCCAGAAACGATTTGAACAATTATTAAAATCGGTTTGAATGAAAAAATTGTGCACGAGTCTTTATTTTGCCACAAGCACAACAATACTACACGCTTTGCATCCATGAAACATCATTTCTCACTTCTCAGCTCCATTTATCTGCGTTCGTGTGTCTATTACCGGACTACGTACGCAAGCACGTAGGCAGTATTTCTTGAACAGAGGGGTGGCGGAACCTTTTGGACCCACACAGTTTACTCAAAGTAAATATACTCAGTAAGCTGATAACTTATGCACCCAAGACCTCCTTCCTTCCAAAATTGAAAGATTTTATAGGTTAATCACAAATCTAAAAATCTATTCCTTGACTATTCGTTGCGTATTCAAAGCAGAAACTTATTGAAATTACTCAAATAATTCTCTATACCCACAAATGAAAAAGCAATTTCAGTCTTTAGACTTCATCATGAAACTAACCCATTCACCTTGGAGCTTTCTACTCTCCCCAAAGCCGCCAGCAGATACGCTCCGTTTATTTCGTAGCTTTTCTGTTATTAGCTTTTATTTGTCTATGCCAGTATTTTTCTATTTTCTACAAAAATGAACAACAAACAAAGCAATTAATCGCGCTCGTGAGCGAGCTTTTTGTGGGCATAGGAAAACGCTCAACCGCCAGTAAAGTGCTACAATAAAAGCTCACAAACAGTTCATCAAGTTTATTTGCTAATGAAAAACTGTAATAACGTTGCCATATGTGAACAATTTCTTACACACACACAAATGTTTGCAAATTTGAAATTTTCAATAATAGAATATTTTTTTTAATTATCATTTAATATGCAAATTCAAACTCTCGGAGTTGCGTATTTGAAATTGCACAAAAGTTTGCTTCTATATAGTTTGAGTACTACTTCTCATTTGTCTTATGTCTTGCATTATATGCACTTTTTGTCCCATTTCTCATTCACCCTAAAACAACGTATTTTTGTTTAAAATGCTAAAATTAAAGTCACACTGAACCTTGTACCTGGAGATATGCATGGAGGCATTTCATTATATTTGATAACAACATTTGACCTAATCTTTATACCACCTAAAACCTATGATATTTATTGGTCTTATCAATATACCCAAATTTTTGAGCAATTTGTCAACCATACTGTCAAGCAACCAATCATAATAATAAATTGTGCAACCTGGGTAACATGTACACGCAACTAAAACTTCAAAACTTCATTTTGTATTTTCACTTAACATTTTACAATTCTTTATATAATCTATACATGAGTGATTTACAATGACCAATCAAATTTTTCCGCATATATATACACAGATATATATATGTACACACATTTACAAAACATTCCCAAAAATATGTTATTAAATTAATCGTAAAAAATATAATTTGTATGATGTAGTATGGTTATAGTTTCTGTTAATATTTCTCTTTCTGTTAAAATTCTGTTTCTTGATCTGAATTTTGGGTTTAAAGGGTCTACACGAAGAAATAGTAATACATTTCAGTTTCAATCGATATTCAACTTGCGAAACGACCCCTCTGTCGCACTCACACATTTGGAAACGGTAGTCAACGGAGGCTCAAAATTGCGCAACTTCTCATCGACGCCATATTTTTCATCTTCAAGAAAGTAGTCCGCGAAGTCGAGCAGCTGCTGCTCGAAATGAGCCATAGCCTCCGGATAACTACTGTTAGTGCCGCCGTACTCAGCTGGAAGATACTCTTTGCCAATAGCCTTCTGCAAGGATTCTAATGAACTGTGTATGTGGAGCTGAAAGAAGGCAAATCAGTCAGTCACGTCATGTAACGCCAAGTGAAATCTACCGATACTCACCAATTCTTTCTGTTTCATGGCCAAACGCACCAAATTCAGTATGAGCTGTGCTTCCTTGGAAGCGTTCACAATGTGTGTGCCCTTCAGATTGGTAGGCACACCATACTCTAGAAAAGCGGCCATCTTTTTGAATAAACTCGGTTCGAATTGACGGAGTAGGGCAAACGGAATCTTGGAGAAGTCAATTATCTCCAAAACACCGCTAATTATCCAATTGTCGTCGGTGTTAATTTCAATCTCCGAACGGAACATCTGGAAGCGGAAGATATCCTTGGCCGAATACAGTGAGGTGTCGATTTGACCCATGCGTGTGAAGTGTATACGCGGGCCAGCGGGTCCGACGGGATTTGGAAGAGTGGCAAATATGCTGTAAAAATACCAATAACGAATTACTGAATATAATGCAGTCAATGAGAAGCCTACCCGGCGCGACAAATGCCAAAAATTGTTTCGTCGAGACGTCGGCTCTTGAGTAAATCGACAGCAGACGTTTTGTACGTGTAATAGTAGTCGATACGCTTCTTGGTTTCGTCCATGTCGTACATACAAAAACGCAGGAAGCCCACCAGAAATTGATCGTCGTCGCGCGCAGTCAGGTACGGCTGCCGATCGATCCAGGTGCGCAACTCGGTTATGTTATCCGCTATGCGGCTCACCTCTTCATTCAGCTCTGTGCGTGCCACTTCTGCCAGTTCCGGTGCGAGGGGTCGGATTTGTGCCATTATTGCGGTTTTAAGTAATTTGCTTCTTTAAGGGAATTTCCTGTAAGAACAAACAAAACAGAAATTTTAACAAATTTTGCATTAATTCCAAATTATCTAGTCCAAAGAAAATAAACAGAATTCAACGGCAATGTTTATTATGTTTCAGAAACTCAACATTTTGAAGTTCATTCAAGTAACATACATACGTTCAATTTGTTGTTTTTTTAGGTGTTTGAAATATTTCAGTTCTTCTCTGGGTTCTAATACAGAACATTATACGCAAAAATAGCAATGCAAACTGATTCGAAACCTTAGCAGCTCGAATGGCTGGTCGGCTGCTCGCTTACTCGCTCACCCGCAGCGGTTGGTGCGGCTCGCTATTGCACGCTGCATGATTAGCGGGCACCGTAGATACCATTTGTGGAAGTTCATTGATAAGATATTACAGCGGTGGCCTCATGCGCCGATTACACTTTATGTATTCAAGCGAATTTCTGTCTGTTGACTCTTTATCGGGTAAACGCTTCCCTGTTATTTATAATCTTTGTGGACAACAAACCGAATTTTCGCGGCAAACTATTTTCACTGGAGAATAGTTTGAAAATAGACTCAAAATATTAATGTAGAATTTAACGTAACCAAATCATTTATTTATATTTAAAGTTTGGATCAAAAGCTCTCTGATTTAGAAATTTGAAGCGCTAGTAAAACTACGTAAATCTAACGTTTTTAGAAAAACTGTTGGCATATTTTTTATTCACTATCGAGCACCAAGTTTCCCGCACAGCCTTCAAATCAACTTAATGCGATACATAGGCGAATTATTAGCCAGATTAGCTTCCATATTTTTGTTTAATCGATATAGAGAACGCGTCTTATCTAATAAAAAGTCTAAAAAAAAGAAAAAGAATCTGACCAATCATGCACAAATAATTAAAAAAAACGTAGCCACTTTTTGTGTGTGTGGTGATTCATTAAAATTTAAAACAAAAAAGCGTGAATTCATTGATTTTCGCTAATTTAATTTTCTTCAGCGATCGAATCGTTATGACAAGAAAAATAACTGATTGATATAACCGATACATAGCCAATGTTTGCAAATTAAACATCAACAACTATCAACCAAACCAACAACCATTCATCTTATTGTTTCTTATTGACTCTTATTGATTTTCTTATTGTGCTCCAGTTCCGTTGAGACAATTCGACTTACTTTACTTACTTTTCCCCCAAACTTGCGTCTTACTTAACCGAAATGATAAGATTTCGAGTGCGTTTCGCATGCTTAGCTGCTGACTTAACTATCAGCGGTGAATTGTTGCCACACAGATTATCGAAAACAGCAACTACACAGAAATATAATCAATCGCAAAACTTCAAAAATACCTCCTTCACCATAATCGCACAGTTTAATTTGCCAGTCTGTGGAAGAAGGTTGCAGCTGGCGTTCAGTTCAGCAGTCGCAAGCAATATGGCAGCCGTACGCCCACTCAATGATACACTGAGAAAAATCGCCCAAGACGAGCTCAACGAAGTGGAGAGTCGACTGCCCGAGGATATTGCAGCGCTGCGAGCATGGATTGCCAAGCAGCCACATTTGCGCGCACCTACCGATGATCAGACGCTGGCATCGTTTCTACGAGGTTGCAAGCACAGCTTGGAGAAGGCCAAATCGAAAATTGATAATTTTTATACAATCAAAACAATGATGCCGGAGTTTTTTGCCAACAACATAGTGAACGAACAAAACTTGGCATTCTGCCGAGCGGGGTAAGAAACATTTGAGACATTGTCTTAAAAACATTATTAATGTTGAATCTTTCTTGCACCAATCGATAACAGCATCTTTATGAACCTGCCAACGCCTTTGGGCGAGGGCGGACCGCGCATACACCTAACCAACTATGCAAACTTCGACTTTAAGAAATATCATTTGAAGGATCTCTTTCGGTATCAGCTTCTAATAATGCAGATGAGCATACACGATGATGACAATTGCATTGTAAGCGGCCACGTCGAGGTTATCGACTTGTCCAAGACGACGTTCAGCTTCCTGGCACAACTCGATCCCATTGCAATCAAGAAGCTGGGCGTTCTGGGTGAGAAGGGCCAGCCCATGCGTTTCAAAGGCGTACACTTCATTAATGCGCCCAAGGATGCGCACACGATTATTAGTTTCGCACGCAGCCTGATGAGCTCAAAGCTGCAGAAACGCGTAAGTTGTGCAGCGTTTGTTGATGGAGTTTTTCTTATAATGCAAATTTTCTTATTCAGTTCAATGTGCATAAAACTCTGGAGGACCTGTACAAGCACATACCCAAGCAATATTTGCCCGTGGAGTATGGCGGCACCAACGGAACTTCAGCGCAAATTCAAGCCGATACCGAGCAGCGGCTGCTGGCAATGGCCGATTACATGAAGCAATGCGACACGTACGGCGTGAATGAAAAACTGCGGCCGGGCAATCAAAAAATCGATACGGAGTCAATGTTTGGTATTGCCGGGTCTTTTCGGAAGCTGAACATTGATTAGAGGCGTAAAGGGAGTCGAAGGCAGCGTGTGATTAGCTATCAAAAAATACTAACATTATTGTGATAAAGCAAATAAAATACATTAAAAATGACATAAATCAAATTAAAGACGTCATCAAGTCCGAAAGTAATTGGAGGCACACAGCAAGTACTAAAGAGCTGCACAAAAGCTTCTATTGGGCACACTTCACTACTGCACAGTACTGTCAAGTACTGTACTTCAGTGTCGCGGTGACAGCAAATTCAAATGTTCAATAGTTCTATTCTGCAACAAAGCAAGCACTGCATCATTCGAAAACCTTTTCGCTACAGCAGCGAGGGTTCTTATGTTCTATTGTGAAGCAAAACATCAAAACAGAAAGCAATAATGAGGTTAAGTAACGGTAAATCACAGCAAGCACACCGAGTGAAGTAGAACTTCTACTTCACACCGAGTGAAACAGACTTAAATAAATATCAAAAAAACATGTTTTAAACCTGCGTTTTTTTTAACATTACTGTTGTTGTAATGCTTGAAATTCAGCCCAGATTCCATACAGAATATCAAAAACAAACATGAGCTACTCCGATCGTGCTAACCAAAACACCGCATGCTTGAAAATGTTCTACTTCAGTGCTTCACTTCAGTCTTGTTCTACTTCAGTGTTGTTCTACTTCCGTGTTGTTCTGCTTCAGTGTTGTTCTACTTCCGTGTTGTTCCACTGCAGTATTGTTCTACTTCAGTATTGTTCTACTTCAGTGTTGTTCTACTTCCGTGTTGTTCTACTTCAATGTTGTTCTACTTCAGTGTTGTTCTATACTTCAAGGTGTGGTTTCGTGTAGTATTCGTATGAATATCAACAGCTTTCTTCACTGCAGTGTTGTTTTGTAGTGAAAGTGAAGAAGAGCGACAGTATTTGAAAGCACAGCGATGGCTTGCAAGTCATTTTTATAGTGCTTGCGCCGCTCTTTAGTAAGTACACAACATTTGCAGGGCAAGTCGTTAGGCACACACAAACAAGCCTCACGCATACATTGTGCGTAGCGAATAAGAATTCACATTAAGCAAATCTAGTATTACAACGTTACAAACTTTACAATCGCCGTCATTACGCACTGATCAAGTTGTCGTAATCTTTGATTTAAGCACAAACTACACATTGCTTAATGCGTTCGTTACAAACTAATTCAGGGCTAATGGTAGCTGTAAAGTTGTATAAAAAGCGCACTTGTGCAGCAACTTCACTTCAGTTACGCGTTTGAACTACTCGAGCCACGAAAATGGCCACTTTGCGCCCACTGTGCAGCGAGCTGGCCGCAAAAGCCGCCCTGGAACTGAATGAAAACCCAGAACATATCGACTTCTATTTGACTGCTTTGCGCGATTGGCTACAAACGCAGCCACACTTGCGTGCGCGCACAACCGATCAGTTCTTGATTGCGTTTCTGCGAGGATCCAAATACAGTTTGGAGAAGGCCAAACAAAAGTTGGAGAATTTCTATACATACAGAGCCATCTTGCCGGAATTGTATCGGAATCGTGTGTTGACTGAGCCAAAGTTTGAGGCGATTGTGCGCGAAGGGTGAGTGTTACAGACAAGGAGGCTGAAGGACTAAAATGCCAAAATGTGTAATTCTCACTTGTTAACATATAGCAGCACATTTTTTCTGCCCGAGCCGATAGTTGTTGATGGGCCAATCGTTGTGTTTGTGCGTCCAAGCCACTTCAAGATGGATGCGCATAGCATTTTGGATGTGATGAAAGTGGCCGCCATGATGGTAGACATTTTATTGGAGGAGAACGACAATGCCATTATAGCGGGCTATATATTTGTTATGGATTTGGGCAGCATACCCAAGACGGTCTTACTGAACTTCGATCCGGACTTTATAAAGAAACTGACCATTTTGGCCAATAAGGCAGCACCAACACGCATGAAGGGCTTCCATTTCCTGAACGTTCAGCCCATTTTCGAGAAGCTCTTCGGCATGGTGAAGAGTGTCATTAGCAGCAAACTTAAGGAGAGGGTACGCAATACTTTCCATGTACACAAGAATGATGTTGCTATGTTTGCAATGTGATTTTTCAGTTTTATGTGCATGGCAGCAATTACGAGAGTCTGTATGCACATGTTCCACAGCATATTTTGCCCAAAGAGTACGGCGGACAGTGCGATATAAGCAGTGTGCAGGAGCAATGGTGGCTGAAATTAAATAACTACGCTGATTATCTACAGGACGAGGAGCAGTATGGTCTGGTTGGGGAGCACATCAAATGCGACAAGGTTAAAAGTGCTGTCGAAGAAGTCTTTTGCTTCGGCACAGAGGGCTCCTTCCGACAATTGGATTTCGATTAAATGCTCTCAAGGAATTTAGTATCTTTTAATGTAATACTTAGATAAATACAATAGTGGAGTTCACTCTGTATAGCGTTTTAGATGTAAAGTAGCTATTGTAGCAATTTGTTGCTACAACTGCTTTCGAAAACATTGCGATAATTCAAAAATTGCCATGATAGCAACTTTACACCTAAAATGCTACGAAGAGTGAGTACCGCTAATTAGTTGAATACTTAGTTTAGCAATCATTATGTTTAACTTTATAATCTCTTATTAAGAATATTTTGTGGAAAAGTATAGGGTTTTCCAACAAGAGGTGTTATTTTGGTATTCAAAGAAAAATGACATGTTTTGAGATAAATGATCGGATGTTTATTTCATAATAAAGAGGAAGGTATGCCGTTAATAATGAAAAACAACATCAGCCAAATGGCCACCACGACCACGCTTACAGGACCATATCCTTTTCATGAAATTTTCCATAACCAAATCGCAAAGTGGCTGCCCTATGTCCTCGATAGCCTCACGAATTCTATCTTTGAGGTCTTGAATCGACGCTGGGCTGTTGGCGTACACCTTATCTTTAACGTGGCCCCAAAGGAAGAAGTCGCAAGGTGTTAAATCACAAGATCTCGGTAGCCAATTGTGATCACCTCTTTCAGAGATAACACCCAGAGGACCCAATCAGCAAAGACACGACGTTGTTGATGATCGGTCGGCGTGAGTTCTTGTGTTAACTGAACTTTATAAGCCTTAAGACCCAAGTCTTTATGCAAAATACGGTGTAATGACGTTTTTGAAATGCCCAATTCCAAAGAACGACGAGGAATCGACAAACCTGGGTATTCTTCAACACTTTGGGCTACAGCAGCAATATTCTCAGTTGTTCTAGAGCGACATGCACGGGTTTTATTCTTCACATCACTAACTTGACCCAACAGCTCGAATTTTTCCACCAATTTCTGTATTGCGGTCCGACAAGGTGCTTCACGACGACCCAAAAATGCTTTAGTTTTGCGAACTGTGACTGCAAGATTTTCACCATTTTTGTAGTGAATTTTAATGATTTCAATGTGTTGTTGAAGCGTGCATCGTTCAATTTTTAGTGATGGCGTAGTTTCTACTTGTCAAATGTTAAAGAATAAAAGCTTCAAAAGTGACAGCTCCCGAAATACCGTGTGATTCAAA
This sequence comes from Melieria omissa, assembly GCA_963971225.1. NCBI lineage: Eukaryota > Metazoa > Arthropoda > Insecta > Diptera > Ulidiidae > Melieria > Melieria omissa. Next base: position 104,997,889 of record OZ020269.1, read on the forward strand.
ATACCACCTCTTGTTGGAAAACCCTATATTAAAAATAATGCCCCAGCAAACCAAACGATATAGAAACGATATCGTTAAAGCGAGGATTTTTCTCGTTTTCGAGTATTGCTAAAGTGTCTAAAATGATATCGAGAACGAGAAAAATTACACTATCACGAAATCACAATTTTTCGTTTGACAAAAAAATATTTCATTTGACTTGAAAATATTCAAAATCTTCAAGGCAAAAAATTCAAGCATTATCGATATTATTTCGAGAATTTGTCGCTAAAAATTTATATCGAGAAATTGTTTGTGACCCTCATTTGCAATAACTTTAATCACAACGCCATTAATAAAAACAAAAACAAAAAGTGCAACGGCACGGTGCATTGTCAATGTTGAAAACTAATGGCATGTTACCATTGCATTAACCCAGAAAACTGTAAACAGACACACCCACGTACCATTGCCAAGCCTCCAATATTATTGTAGTTTGAGACCAGTATTGATCCTCTAAATTGAGGCCATCCTCTATTGAAAATCTCAAAAGCAATCAGCCAAACTCAGCCGAAATTAGCACTTAATTATTATAAACAATATTGTGGAATTATCACTCTACTAAATATAACAACAACTTGAAGTACAAGTAGCAAAAAATGCGTCATGACAAATGTTTACATGTTCCTGTCCATTACTACCACACTTGGCAGTTTGGCAATCGACAAAATGTGCCCCACGTCGCATGTCAAACGCCAGGAACAAGCACTCCGAACTCTATCGCATTGCTAATGCAAACGCTTTTAAGCACTCTGACATGCAACAATTGAATGATGACACCGACACCGACAACAACACAGCCCGCTCGATAGTCTCCCATACACATGTGGCGTGGGGTAAGTGCGTTTTATCTCTTATCAGAGACAAACATCGACGGGGCAGGAGTCAATGCCGCTAATTTGTTGATCCTACTGAAAGTGTGACATTTTGCGGAATCAGCATAAATGCGTTTAAACAGCACACGGGGTATACGAATTCAATTTCGTGATGGCCTTAAACAGTTCATGAAGAGCAACGGTGGCATTGAGAACAAACAGCAAATTAAGCAACATACTAACAAATCAATTTCAATTGAACATTAGTGAAAAAAGTTGCTGCAGAAAAGCAGCGAAAATCATTGTGTGACAGTTGGAAATTTTCTAAATTTAAATATGGCCGATGATGCAGACGTAAGCACTTCAAAAATCCAATGCAAATGAACAGCAAATTGTCCAGCTTTTACCAATCTCCATCAACAACAGTTTGATTTTAGCAATTGGGACTTTCCAGTGGACCGCATCTGGATCCGCATACCCACTTGGGATATGGTTGTCAAGATTTGCACCTTTGTGCCCATCATACTGTTCGGGATCTTTGGAAATTTTGTCATCTTGCGTCTGATTGTACTGAATCGCTCGCTGCGCACGCCAACCAATGTATTTGTGGCCAATATGGCAATGGCCGATCTGCTCACACTGCTCATCTCGCCCGTAATGTTTATGATTAACGACTTCTATCAGAACTATGAGCTGGGCAGCGTGGGCTGCAAATTGGAGGGTTTTCTCGATGGCGCCTTCCTAATAACGGCCGTCTTGAACTTGTCTGCTGTTAGCTATGACCGTCTCACGGCAATCGTATTGCCCACCGAAACGCGCCTGACCATGCGTGGAGCGAAAATTGTTATAGCTCTGACATGGTTGGCGGGCATCCTCATCTCATTGCCGCTGGCCATATATCGCAACTACAGGGTAAGAAATTTGTTGGAATGCGTTCGGGTTACAATCCAGTATACACGTGAGGCTGCTTGCAGGTGCGCCAATGGAAAAACTTCAAGGAAATGTATTGCAAGGAGAATCCCGAAATCTTACTCAAATATTGGTATGTTCTGATAACGGTTATGGTTTGGCTGCCGCTGGGCGTAATGCTAATTTGCTACTCGGCCATATTTTACAAGGTAAGCATTCCCAGTTAAGTTTTTTTTTTTTAATTTATGATATACAGTGAAACCGTCTTAAACCGGGTTAGGTACCCTTAGGTACTCAATCCCAATTCAGTACTTCAAAAAGTTACATTTATAGGTGAGCTACTTAAGGGGGGCACTCCATGAAACGCTCAAAAAAATTACCAATTTTCTTTATTTAACTGTACAAAAAAAGAAAGAGACAGGAACAATCCGTTTAGAACATCTGTAGGTATTAGTTAAAAGTTAAAAAAAAGTTATATATAAAAAAACAATTAAAAATGGCAAACATATTGAACATCTTCCGAGGCTTGGTTTAATAAAAAGACGTCTTCCCGTCCACACGATGCCGCCCGAAGTTAAAGTCTGAAACAAATTATATATCAAACTAATCAGCAGGCTTCTCGCAAGTGCGTGAATCTCAAAAACTATAAGAATTTTCAAAATTGAGCAACAAAGCCATATGAACTACAAAAAAGTTCGTTTTTTCTTACTTGTTTTTATTAAAAAAAATTTTTTTTTAATAGATTTCAGAGGTTCATGCACTTCTCTGTTCAATATCCTACAAAACGAGTATATATTCGGGTAGATCGGTTCAGTAGTTTTTTTTTTATCATGTGGACGGACTACAAAAACGTGTTTATGAGGAAACGCGTTCCAAAGTTATTCGGAACACCTGGTATGGCTGAGCGCGCGTCGATGAAAAGAACTGTGTCTCCGAAAGTTTTCAGAGTTCGACTTTGAAACTTTGCAATAATGTTCTCGGTAATATATCTTTCGATTAAAGCCAAAAAAAAAAATTGATTTTTCGAAACCATTTCATGGAGTGGCCCCCTTAAGCGGGGTTTTACTGTATAACACATGAATGTCCTCTTATATTGCTTTCGTTCTTAAGTTTCCACTTTTCACAGCTCGATCGCTATGAGAAACGCGTACTCAATCGCGAAAACCCACTCACCATCTCCTACAAGCGCACCGTTGCCAAGACGCTCTTCATCGTTGTTATTGTATTCATTGTGCTGCGCTTTCCGTTTACAATACTCGTCATACTGCGCGACAAAGACATAACAACTACAGACAGTGCGGTGAACAGTAGCTTCCACATATTTTGGTACGTCTCACAGTATTTAATGTATCTCAATGCGGCTGTCAATCCGCTGATCTATGGTTTCAATAACGACAATTTTCGACGAGCCTACGATCAGACGCCACTGTGTAAATGCTGTCGAAAAAATAGGCCACCAGTGGCCAACCAAACGAATGTGAGTTTCTGGTGAAAACAAAATAAGTATTTTCTTATATTTTTTTGTTAAATCATTTCAAACAGCAGCAGCCAGAGACCTCCACTTTTCCTGGCCGATGCTGTTATTGGTTTAAACTGGTGTGTTGCTGTTATTGTATTCGCCATAGTAATCGTTTTAATGTGACTGACGATCAACAATTGACTACAGCTGTCTCAAAGAGCACGAAAATGTCACTGGTACAATGCGTTTTTACCAAACACGGCGATGCATGTGAATCGAAGCCGTCATATCAAATGTTCAAAGAGGATTACAATGATAACAAAGTTATAGATGAGGGTTTCATTTAAGATCAAATGTTTCTTATGATTTAAGAAGAGTGAACCACAAAAAAAATGTATGTAAAGCTATGTGTAAAACACTTATGTATCAAACAACTATTGTAACCAAATTGCAATAAAAGTTTATATTCATAGACAAGCAGCTCCTGGCACAGCAATGTAAATTCATATATTGTTTTCAACAATATTTCTTATGTTTCAGAATTAATTGTTCCTTCAATCTTTTCACCACAACGGTTGTTCTTCTCAAGAACGCAGTGACATCCAGTTTTTCTTTGTTCTACAATCACTTCCAAGTGCCCAATGAAGTTATTCGTTTTGTTTTTTAACCACACAGCATACAACGATAAAGTGAATACCCCTACTATTTTTACAGTTAATTAAAAATACCGTACCACTGCTGCCGTGCACATATTCCAGTCCGAAAGCCTGCAGTTTTGTATTTTTTGTTATTGAAGAAGATTGTGCATAGTGATCCGTAGTGAAAGTTGTATCTCCCTAAATTATTTCCTGTGGTCATGTTCAACATAAAAGTGTGTTTCGTTATTTTCATCTTAATATTTATGAATTTCTGGCAAAGCGGCCTCAGTTTTGATGTGAGTTTTCGTGAATACCATGACGCAGTTGTGGAGCCGTTTAATACGCAAATACAAAAACGGGATATGACACAATTTTTCGACAAAGGTATGAGACAACATAAAACAACTCAACGCTATTCCAATTCCTGGCATATGTACATGACAACAGATCTGCCAAAAATCTGTCCAATATTTTGAAAATGTTTCGAATTTACACATTTGTAATTTTATTTTACATTTTTCCGTTAAAATAAAATCATATAAAATTAAAAAATTTCTAAGTTCATGTACAATTTAATAATAGCTCTACAAATTCTAAAAAAAAACTATGAAGACGGCATTTAATTCTTGAACACCTTAAGCTAGTCCAGGCCAAATAGCTCTTTTTTCATATAGCCCGAACGATGTGTCTCCAAATATTTCACAAATAGCCCCATGTTCATCACACCCTCCTCATCCTCCAAGTCATCGCAAAACAGTTGTTCTTTGAAGCCATCGAAGCGCCGCATTTTCTCCAGTCTGCCGTGCGACACTTCGCTCTTGCAAATGGTGATCTTTTGCCAACGCAATGCCCTGATGACACGCCAAAATTCCTGCGTATTCGTTTGTGCACCCTCGACGCAAATAATGCCCGGCTTGCCCGGTCGGCAAAAGCCGCTCAACTCCAGATTGCGTGCTTCTCGCAATATCTCTTGTCGTTTCTTTTTCGACTTGATGTGATGCGAGTAGATCCACAAACGCTCACAGTCCACAGTTCCATTTGCAGTGTCCTCCACAGCTGGTTGTTCGAATTCGCTGACATCGCGCGCAATTAAATCGTTTATTTGGTCCTGCAGCCAAGACACCACCTGGAAGACATAAGTCTCAGTCTTATCCATTGTGGCAATAAATTGCTCAATTTCCTTCTTCAAAAATAACTCTTTGGCTTTGGTCAGCATCGGACTTTGCACGACCACAATGGCATTCTCGAGCAGCGGATACAAATTTGGCAGCTCAATGCGTATGTCCAATTTATCGTTCGATCTGCTCTGCGTGGCGTCCACTTTCAGAGCAATGGCGTAGTCCAAGTTCGCCTTCAGCACAGCATTCGGTTGGCTCGAGGGCGACTGCAGGAAATCATTGAAATCGCTGATTACACTCGGATCGAAAATATGCAATTCTCCTGGCGAGCAATAAATGGATGAGAGCAAATTCACTTCTTCGAGTTGCTTCGCTATGCAATCAACATACAGATCGCGCTGTGCATCGGTCATTGTGCTGCAAGAACAGAAGTCTTCAATAAGATCGTAATCAATAATTTGCCAGTGTGTGTAGTCCGCTTATTCCAATCGTAAACATTTCTGCACGTACGCAGTGCATGTGGTGGGCAATGTGAATTGTAGTAACAGGATTTTAAGCGCACAGCACATTCAATAACATTCAGTGCGGGTGGAATGAAGGAACATAGCAAATGGGGTATGGAACGTGAAGCTAGCTTGTGGCATACGCAGCTATTGATCAATGGACATGTGAAGAGCGTGCGCAATCAGTTCAAATGCTGCTTAATTCAATACATAATTCAATTCATTTGCATTACTGGGCGGCAGTATACTTAGATGTAAAAGTGTTTCAAGGACAGCACAGTTTAAACAGTATAACAAAGTGCATATTGCAGATGACAAGATGTACATGGTGGAAAATGTTTAGAATGTAGAAGATAGTAGAAAATTGAAACATTAACAATTCTATCATTTACTTCCGCTCACATAGCGTCCTATTCGTTTAATGGCTTCGAGAAGATTGAATCTGTACCTGTGCCGTTTCCCAGCGACATTTGCATATTAAATTTAATGGGCATTAAATATGCAGCTGCCTTGCATAATAATAAAAATGGTGAACGCCACTTTGCAGTATTTAAATTCATTGTAAGTATTTAAATTCATTGAGAGCGAACAAAAAAACCAATTATGCCTTCGCCTCTCAGCAAGACAACTACGAGCTGCTCGCCGATGTGGCCACTCCGAACGCCACCGGCATGGATTGCAAAGCAATTGGCGCCAAAGGATACGTTGCCATAGCACTCAACATCACCACGTCCATTGTGAATGCCCGAGAGGGTTCGCCCATCTATGAAATTGCTGACGATCGCCTGCGTGCAGTCCAGTACTTTGCTTCCGCGCACTTGCATTCCGTCTATTTGCGCGTCACCGGCAATGATCTCTTTCTACTGCAAACATTTCGCAACACCGAGGCGACGCCCAACACACATTGTCCCTATTACAAATGGTCCGGTCGGACTTTCAATAGATTGGGTCGCATTCCCTGCACCAATGCGCGCCACCTGGAGCCGTTCTCGATTGATTACGAGAGCTATGTGGCCGTGGCCAACTATGCCGACCAGCGCGGTCGCACCTCCACATATTCGGAGATTTACAAATTCGATCGCGAGAAGAAACGCTTCCAGCTGATGCAAAAGATCAAAACAAATGGCGCAGTCGATGTGCGTTACTTCAATGTGCCCTACGATGCGGTGAGACGGCAGCATTTTCTCATCTTTGGCAATTCGTTGAACAGGAAAAGCAAGGCGAGCGCGGATGGGGTGCAAAATCTCGAGGCCGATTCGGTGTTCTATGTCTTCGATAAGGGACAGTTTGTGCCTTATCAAAGCTTGTCTCTATATGCGGTGGAACGATTTCTGCCGGTGCAGGTGAGTGCACACTGTAAGCTGTAAGTTGACACTAAACAAAATTATTTGCAGAATACGGATGCGGAGAAATTTCTACTGCTCGTTGCATGCGCAAATCAGGACATTAAAATCTACAATCTCAATGACTGGAAATTCGAAGAGTCCGAGGTGCAGTTCACAGAGGGCGCGCTGAGCAGAGGTGTGGCCAATATGCGTATATATCAGGAGAACGATAACAGCTACTTGGGTAAGACTTTGAAAACAAGCATGAAAACATTATGCATATTCAAATTCTACATTTGAGAAATAAAATCCTCAATATCATTATTTTCCTCAAAGTTATAGCCAATGAGCTAATGACGGACAACGACACCAACATCTTTCTACCCATCTTTAAACAGGATGAGCATGCAAATGCTTTGCGACAGCAGATTATCGATTGGGCCAAGACAACTTTGCATCGCATGGCGCAAATTGATGTTGAACAGCTCAAGCGCAATGTTGAGGTAGAGTTAAAAATTGCACAAAAATGAAAATGTTTAAATATTTTCAATAACAAACTTTAGGTAAAACTAGCTAAACACGCGAAAACGCAAGTAGCAATAGAGGCAAAGGACATATCGAGCGCCAATATTCAAACGGTGGTCACAAATTCGGTACAAATCGATAACAATTTCCTAAGTAAGAAGCTTACAGCACACTTCTTCATTGTAGTTTGTTCACCCGCCCAAGCAATTTACGAGCAATTATTGGAAGGCTCTCAGCTATGCGAATCAGGCTTTGGATGCATTGCAAGCGGAAATCGAACCGGCGAATCCCCAACGCACCAAACGTGAATCAAACGAACACGTTATGCTCGAACGCTCCGCCTACGAGCTGGATCAATTGCATGTTGGCACTTTAGTGGTGCGCAACCAACTCAGTGCTCAAAAGGTGAACGGCGTTTCGGTGCAGCAACCCCAATTCGACAGCATTACAGCCAAGCGGGTGGTGGTGACTGGCAGCTATCAGGCGCCTCGCAACAACACCAACATATCACGCACGCCTGTTGATTCTGAAGCGACCAGCGATAATAATTCGATGCCCGACTACGACGAGGATATGGAGGACAGTGGCGATGTGCTGCAAGTGGAGAATCTTTTAATAACAGGCAAACTAAATGAGTACACGTGGCATGAGCTGGTGAACAACACACTCAAGCGTGCTGGCCTGCAGTTTGTGAAAGCTCCGGCACGCATCAACAATTTGGCAGCCAAAAAAGTGGTTGTAACAAGCAACACTGTGAGCGAACACAATCTGAAAAAATTGATTTCGATCAGTGGGGGCAACTACGTAATCGACCAGGATATTCAATTTGCGGCGCCAGTGATTGCAAATAATGTGGTGATCCATGAGCGGCTAAACGACATTCATGTCCACCAGGGCCAGTTTGATGTTTTGCTAAAGCAATCGAACAAGACGCAGGTAATAGAGGGTGCGACGCGGTTTGATAATGTGCGCATGCTGGAGCCGATAACCATATCAGTAAGTACCACGAATTAGAGAAAATGACGACTTCAAAATTATTAAAAATTCATCAAAACAGGGACAAGTATTGGGTGAACAATTACAATCGATAGCGCCCCACAAAACAGTACATGATGATATTGTCTTGAGTGGTGATTACACCATTAACGGCGACATAAGTGTATCGGCTTTAAGTGCTGCCGATATAATACTTCCAGCTGGTAATGTTAGTGTCAGTGACACCCTGCGAAATGGTGTTAACATGCTCGAGACACTCGACGATGTCAATATCAGGTTTGAAAAGCCCATAGCGGCCAATGATTCGCTGATCACTTTCATAAATCAGCAAGATCTGCAGCAATTGGTTCAGACAAACGTCGATAGAATACAGATGATTGAGGGGAAGAAAATTTTCAAAAACACACTAGAGATCAGAAAGGGTTTCAGTGGAATTAAATATTTGAATGGTGTCGATGTGGAGGCATTGGAAAAGCGTTTGCTGCTGAAGAAAGCTAATCAAACCATTAAGGTACCAATGCAATTTGGTACAATCATAGCCAAGAGGTGAGTGATAAAAGTATACGTTGAATTTAATATTATTTAGCCCAAACTCCATAAAGCGCGTTTCAAGCGTATCGTCGTTTTTCGCTTTTCCCGAGTTTCGAGAAAAAGTATAATCAGTGTATTTGTATGAAGTAAACTCCATGACTTGACGTCGAAACGCCCGAAACGCGTCAAAAGTTGAACTATTTTCAACTTTCTCACGCATTTCGCGCTTAACGACGTAAAACAGCTGTCAGAGCTCCTAAAGATGTCATAAATTATGTGGTTAAATGATAATGCCGATAACAAACTTGTGTTATCGCAAAAGTCGAATGCATTTATTTTACACGAAAGCTATTAAATACATTTAAGAAACATTTGAAATTCAACATTTTAACATAAAATGTGGATAAATTCCTAAAAAATTAGCATAATTCTTTGACAGACGTAACTTAGTCTTCGCTGTATTGGAAATTCGATAGCTTATTCGGTGTATATCGAGTTTTGCTCATTCCTGTGAGATAAATTGCTACAAATTGAATTCAAATGAATCCCTTTTTTATTTTTTGCAATGCTCGATATGCATTTATTGTGTTTAAAATGAAATCAGTAAATTCTATAAGTCTTATAGACTCGTATAGTCGTATAGCAATTTCATTTCGTTCTTTTTCACAATTCACAACGAAATCAATCAGCAGTTTGCCAATTAAAAATTAGCATCAGCTGACGTAAGAAGAAGAAGAAGCTGACGCGTGAAACGCGTGTTATGGAGCATACAACATTGCAACGCGAATAACAGGTGAAACGCCATAACGCGACAAACCCTGAAACGCGCTTAATGGAGTTTGACCTCAAAGGTGATATTCAAGTCAGAAGAAGCAGGCAATAATGTCTGCATGTTTTAAGTAACTTTCACTCAAGTTGTAGACTATAGAATATTAAGTTGTTTAGTAATCCAAATGAACATCACAAACATTTTCTCAAATTTAGCATCCATGCACCCATTTTAAACCTTAACAATCGAACTCTGGACGAATATTTAACCAAATCTGGCAATCAGCACATAACAGCCACGCTCAAAGTCAATCGACTACATGCAAAATCAGCTAATTTTGAAAGTCTACAAACAAATGGTCACATCTTTGATTCCCATCCATCCGACCTGCAACAGCAGAAAGCGAGGAGTGCCACCCAGTACGCCTCTATCTTTCAGAAGAATCGCCAATTTCAAGGCACAATCTATGTGCGTAATCTGCTAACCAATGCCACCATAAATGGCAAGGATGTGCGAGAGATTGAAGGACATTTGCGGCAGCTAAACAGGGATATACGTTTCGTGGGCGACTACAAGTTCAACTACGACATGAACATAACGCACTTGACATTCCAAGGAAAACTGAATGGCATACCGGCAGCGGAATTCGGACACTGTTGGCTGCAAAAGACGGGCGCACAGACTTTCAAGGCGCCGCAAACATTGTCAGCAGCCAACTGCGACGCTGGTCTGCGGCTGGATGGCACTTTAAATGGCTACAGGTTTGAGGATTTCTTCGAAAATGCCATCTGGGTTAATCGCGACGAATTCGCTGGCACTGTCATGTTCCGTAAGTTGGCGTACGAATTATTGTAAGAAATCGCCTAAACATGTATTTGGCTTCACAGAAAATCCCATACAAATACAAGGCGCACTCAACACACGCACCCTAAACGGCCTCCATGTGCCTCTCGATATGCTCTACCAGAGCGCTGCACAAGCGCAAGTTTTACACGCCAGCATTTTGCTGCATCAGGATCTGCAGGTCGCGGGCGGCATATTCAATACCACCAACATCAACGGCATAAATCTCGCCGCCTTGGAGCATTTCCTAACCGGCCACGGCTTTGATACGCTACACGTTGAGCACGCTCACTTTGTGCAGGCGCCGCAATACAACACGCTGAATCAGCACAACTTGCAGCAGACGCTAGACGCTGTGTGGTTGGTTAATGAAAATGTCGACTTGCACCAACACGTGGAGATATCAGATGCCACTTTTGAAGGTCTTCTCGAGTTTGAGGTGGGGGGTAGAAATTTACAATTTTGTTCCGCGTTCTTTAATCTGTATTCACACAGGGCCCCATCAACAACATGAATATGAAGTATTTGAAGGAAAACTATTTCAGCCTTACAAGGCCCCAGCAAGTGAGCACCGAACTGGTATTTGCAGGCGCTGTCAACTTTCAGCATGACTTTCACGCTGATAATCTGCATTTAATGCAACCGGTAGTGGACAGTACAAGGTACGTGTGCGAATGCTAGTCGCTGATTGAGAAAAATACGCCCGAAAGCAGCTGCCTGAGAAAGTCTGTTTTCGTTTAGTGTAAACAACTATTCTACAGCTGAAAAAATACACCATTTCCATATTAAAATACGCCAAAATATGATTTCAAGCATCGATTTTCAAACATGCCGAAATATTTTAATTTATTTACATATACTTGAAATATTTACACTCAAAAACCACTCAAACACTTACAGATTATCGACACTACCTGAACACTTCAATGTAATACTTGAGTTAACCCATATAAGCCCAGCGATTTCTTTTGTCAATATTGGAATGAAACAGTTATTTTTAAGGTTAAATGAGGTCGGACAATTCAAATTTGGGGTAAAAAAAATGTTCCGATTTTTTGTTTTCGAGATAATGGTTGTTTGATTAATCGAACACCTCTACCTATAAATATAAATTCTGGCTAAAATATTGGTTTTATGCGAAGTGTTTTCAAGAGATTTATCAATTTTCAACAAGACTATTGTTAAAAATTATTTTTTAATGATTTTCGAAGCTCTTGAAATTATGTAAAAAATTACCTTTTGTTTGGGGAATTCATACAACCGGGAAGAGGTGTAAAAAATTAATATATTTATCGCATATTAAACAAAATATCGCATATTTACTCATATTATCCCACTTTCGCGTTTAAAGTCTAAAAAAAAAAAGAGTCCCAAAAATTTTATGGAAAAAGCTAAAATTTACTGTTCGATTAATTGACATTGGGCCGATATGGGTTAAACAGAATTGAATTTCTTCTCGCAATTGCTTGGCGTTTTCAACTAATTTCTTGCAGAACCCAAACTTGCACAAATTACAGCAATGGACATTATGTGCCGCAAACTTATAAAATTTTAAAAAATATTAGTTTTATCCTATTTTTATTTTATTTTAAACTGATCCCAAATATCTGCAAGTAAGCAGTTACCTTTCATTTGTTCAACCCATGGCACTTTTCTTTTTTTTTCAAAGAATATTTCGCCACCAAAACAGTTAAAAGAATATGTACAACTTTCGAAACCCATGGTTAATGTTAACAATTTCTTTGTGCCTTCACCGAAAGAGAAAATCAATTCAAAGTTTGAGTGCAATTGCAAGTCACTGGCATCAGAAAGAAACAAAAACAGATGATTCACAAATCAATTCAATAGACAACTTTCCACTTGTGATAGAAAAACACTTTTAATTAATGTTGCTGCAAATGCAAATGTATTTGTATTACCTTTTCGGTGGAAATTGTTTAATCACATTAAAATTTTAAGTGTTTCACACAAGAATAACAACGAAGGCCACACACGAACCACTGCACTATTTACTTCAACTGTGCGAACTTGAAGCGCGAGTGTTGCCAGCTTCGCTCAAGCAGAAAATGCCACTCCAGCAAATGCTGGAAACGGTGTAGCATGTGTGGGTTGTATGAACTTGTTTCGCAACAAGTTACTTAAAATCAAACACAACTCATTGCAACTATTCTGCGTGTATATAATATGATTTAAATGCTAAAACTGCAACTATCATGTGAATTTAATTATGAAATCAAATATTTATTAAACAAGAAATTTGCGTATTGCACTAGCGTACGCTATTTTGATGAGTTTGGCAACACTGCACGCACATGAGTTGCGTGGAGATGTAAATGGCCATATACAGACGCCCTCAAACTGTGCATCATTTGATATTTGAAATGCTTTTTGGGCCGTATAGCTATGTTAAATCAATAAACACATTTTCCCAACAAAAGAAAAATAAAACAAATGTGTATTTTAACAAAATCATCCATTATATGAATTTTAAAAAATATTTTCATAAATAATGTATCATACAGAAGAAGCCTTTGCAGTGCCACCAACGCAATCTATTTTGCACCCATGTAACTGTTTATGTCGCCTCTACACATTTAGAAATGTGCATCTATTGGTTTCCACAAGCGCTGAGTCATTTTAAATGTTTTTGTTGAAATTTTTAGCAATACTGCATTCAATTTCGACGAGTTCGTTTCGAATACGCTAAAAACAGATGGCCCGCATGAGATACGAGCCGCCTGGAGCATAGTCGAGGCGATCATACAGGGCGACCTGCACAAGGTCCGCATCAACAATTTGAATTTGGCGGACGATATTGTGCTGCTGAACGCACCCTATAGGGAAATTATTGCGCCCAAGCGTGCGAAAATGGCGATCATCAAAAAACTCTACACCTCGCCCTCCAGTACCGTGAATGGAGTAGCTGTATCCGATTGGATACGAGGCACGGTTTTCGTGTATGGCAACCATACCATACAGGGTGTCACCACCTTGGACGTTGTCAACATGTACAATGATTTGCATGTACGCGGCAAGGTCAACAATCTGACCTTCGACGAGCAGACACTTCTGCTACGCGATCTTGCGCAGACGCTGCATGGTGACGTGCGTGTGCGCAATATTTTGCCCGATTCGCAACGTATTTTGGTAAACAATATCGAGAATCTGCATGCTGAGCAAGTGAATGGGCAGCAGGTGGCGCATTTCTTTGCGAACCGAGCAAATTTAACGCCTGCAGTGCAGGTACATGGCAACTTGGTGTTCATGCAGCCGCTGGTGGTGCACGAATATCATAATTTAATGGATGACACTGACGAACGGTCGATGAAAACAAGGCGAAGGACTGTTCAGATTGTGAACTACAATGCCAGTCTGGCAGCGTTGGATATGAGTGTGCGATCATTGCAGCAGGCACTCGCTGGTAATTGATAAATCATATCGCAAACCCACTAAAAAAGTTACATAACTAAAAATTTTGAATTTTTTAGGAAACGCAAAAAACTGTTTTTGTGCTGAATAAAAATTTTTTTAAATAACGTATAGACCGTTTAGGAGAAACCCCCTACAGATTATGCTTTAGGATAAGTAACAAAGATGTTTTTTATTTCACACTAGAAAATTCAAAATTTTGAGTTGTGACTTTTATAATGATATTTTAACCCTTTCAGTCACAATGTCCAATATATTGGGCTACAGCTAGATAGATGCATTGTGCACAGTATTAACACATAACCCTGAAAATTAAATTTTTTGAGTTGTGTCACTTGAAGTGGGTGTGCGATATATTTATAAATCCATAGTTTATCTATCAAGAGTAAGAACTCATCTATCTTCTTCTTTAATTTAAGCGCCCTACTATATTTTGGACCATTTTGAATTGCGTCAAACACTCAAATTTCCCGCAACAAGAATTGTATATTTGCCACTATATTTGGAGACCGGTTTGCTAGATGTTGTTGGCATTTTCAATGAATCCAACAGTGATGTCATAAAATATTACCAGTGGTCGCCCGAGCAGCAGCAATTCGTGCCAATTAAAGGTGAGTCGTCCATATTTGAAACCGTTCATTGGCAATAAGCAGCATAGCTATAGTGCTTTACTATTTTTGGCATTGACAGTAGTTAGTTCACATAATTTGCCCACTGTACCAATGTATTGCACACTGAGTTGCTTTGAAGGTCACTTAAGGCGCGTTGCCATATAACAAAAAGTTTTTGCTAAGAAGGGTTAACATTATCAGCTGTCACTACAGTCTGACGAGCATTTGTCATTTTACGTATGATTACTGACAGCCGTGCAATGCCAGAATGTCAATTTCTGTATCCCTTATGACGAGCGGTCAGTTTACGTCTCACTATTGCTTACAATAATTCAGTGATTTAGTGAAACACGAACATCAAACAATCAATCAATTTTCTATGGAGGAAAGCGACTAGTAAGTAAATAAATTCGTTTGAAAAGTGAGCAAGTACTATTAATGCCGTGTTCATTGCAGCGACACGAACGACAGCTCGGCGCTGCGAGAAGCCGATGCCACGACGAAGTCGCAAAATCGGTCACGCCGCTTGTCAAAAAAGTGGTCGCTTATGGAGGCGCGACTGATGGTGGAAATGATGCGCGAAAGAGAGGCGCTGTGGAATTCCAATTCCATATTATATAAGAATTTAGATTTGCGAAAGCAATGCTGGACAGAAATCGCAGAGAAAACCAACCACTCGGTGTGTGATGCAAAAATTTACTGGAACACCATCAAATCCCGATATAATGCAAGTTTACACATCTCTCAGTATTTTTTATATAAATGTTAATTGTGTGTTAAATGTTTAGAGTGAACGGCGAAAAATCCAAGCGCGCAAAACGCATAAGCCGTCGTTTGTCCTGTACAGGGCGTTGGAGTTCTTGGAAAGCATTGCTATCAGAGCCAAACGCACGAAACAAAAAGTTTCACCAATGAAGGTGGTAAGCCTACTAATTTGTTTTCGATGAAGCAGCAGTAAAATGTACGATTTGTTTGCATTTAAGATAAATAAAGCCGAGCTTAGTGACACCATGGACGATATGCCGTCCATGTCGGCAGTGTGGCTTGAGTCGGTAGACTCGAACTCCGAACTAAAAGCAATTGAGAATGACTGCGAAACTATTTCCAACTCAGATACAAGAAAGCACAGACGACTGGCGTCACGCAGCCCCAGTCCTATCAGAAACGCACGCATGACAGAGCACTTCGGCGCACACACAAATCCGGTGGAAATTGTATCTAAGGACCGCTGGAAGAGAGTTTTCACGGAATATATCTTCTGCGAATTGGATAGATATGATTATCAGGACGCGCAAGAGTAAGCAACATTGCAGCAAAAGGCAAAGCTATTCGAATTCAGAGAATTTTACAATATAAGTGAAACTGCACTTTTTTCTGAAATGGATAAAAACATAAAAAATGTTGCCCTTTGCTGATTTCCACGAAAATTGTCAGTGCTATTAATAAAACTTTATATTTTGTATTTTAGATTAAAAAATCAACTGACCATGGTTTGTGTAAATTTTGCTACGGGCACGTTAGACTCGTTAGCGGCACGGCGCGTCATGAGTAATTCCAATTTAAACTGACTGAGAATTGTTATTAACATAAAAACGATGTACCGCGATGATTTATCACAAACATTATACATCTTACAATAATATGGAATTTAAATATTTTAAAATGTGTAGTAATGATTCACTACAGTGAGAAATAAATTGGACTTTTACATTACGTGCAAACGAATTTTTATATAAATTGATCTCATGTCAAACCGCTGTTCAAGACAACTTTTCTATGTGTTTTGTTAGCACTCAGTGAGTGTAAACAGTACACTTTCTTTACATTCCCTCCCACATTTCAGTTACTCCCTCATTTCAATTGCAAGACCTCATATTCCTGTTAATTACTGCTGTTTATACAATTACATGACGCATTTGAGAGCATTCTTATTTCAATATTTATTCGAATGTATTGTACGAAAAATAAATTGTTTAAATCATAATACAATATTATGGATCAATGGGAAATCGATGCAACTCTGAAAATTTTTGCTGAAGTTCTGAACTTGCGTAAAGTTCAAAACACTTTTACGAACCTTTACTTTATCGGTATTGCTATAAAATCCAAACAAAAGTCCATTCTTAAATCATTTTGGAATAAACGGGCCAAGTAAAAAATGGGTCAGTGCAAAGAGCGCTCAGTCGTTAGCGCTGTGTGTAAACTTATGTTATCAAAAAAATGTTTTTAAAAATAAAATACTACTATACGTTAAAAAGAGTCTAAAGTAGTCGCGTTCAGCTCTCATCTGTTCACTGCTCCAGCTCGTCGCTCTGCACATCAATGATGGCACGCAAAATACCCAACTCCAGCTTGGCCGCCGAGCGCGCCTGCAGGCGATTCATAACGTTGGCCACGTACAAGCCGAGCGCTTCGTGCCGCGACGAGTTGCACAGATTCTTAAAGAATGTCGGCGGCAGCGAATTGTCAAAGTTACCCAAATTAACGCTATCCGCTGCAGCGTTGTTCACGTTCATTTTATGTAGAGCATTGCTGCCACCATTGAGTCCATTCGGTCCAGCATCAAAGATGATATCATTGCGCAAGTCCACATCCTCGATACGCGGCGAGAGCCCATTTGTAGATGAGGCCACGGTGGCCGCAGTGGAAGAGCAGGCCCCGCCACCGCTGCCACCGTTTACAAGATCTACACGTGCACTGCCGGGTATTGTGATTAAATTGATACCGTGTGCGACATTGGCAATGGGCGCCGCAGTGTCGTACTCTTCAACCTCCTGCTTCACTGGCAACTGCTGTGATGTGGTGCTGGCATTGGCAAGTTTGCCAACGGCTGGTGGCGTGTGTGCAGAGTTTACTTTCTTACTCTGATTGGCTGTGGGTTGCTCCTCGGACAATTTGCGCTTAATGGACTCGGGCAGCTGGATTGTTTTGCCCACTTCGAGTACATGGCTGCCGGTGCGAAGCGGTGTGTTTTTCGAATGTGTCGTGGAGCCGCCTGATGAGCGCATCAGTAGACTAGCATTGCTGGCAGCAGTTGCAGAGGGCGTGGCCTTCTTCATGGTTATACCCTTCCTGTGCAGCGCGGCGGCGGCAGTGGCAGCTGTTTGTGTGTGCGGCACCGAACGCGGTGCCATTGTGTTCAAGAGTTTCTTTTCCTCGACCATTGCAGTAACTGTGTTATTGCTGCTGCTGTGCGCAGCTTGCTTGGCGAATGTCTTCAGGGCGGGCTTTTCTTCCTTCTCCGGTGTGCCGGCTGTGCTAGTTGACCGCATCGATTTGCTGGGGCTCTCGCCGTCCGAAGCGGACCCAGCCGACACGGCTGGCTGAGTAGGTTGTGATACGCTCTGTTCATCCTCCTCCTGTACCTCGAGCATCTCGTACTCTTCATCTTCCTCGATGGGCGGCTCGGTCTCACTGTGACAATTTTATGTTATTCATCAGTTTCAATTGCACTGCATTTCTTGATGTTTGCACCCACCTCTCCTGTTTCACCTCCGCCTTGATTTCCATCTTCTGGTGTATCTGCTCCATCAAGCTAAAGAGCTTCCATGATGGATTCCGTTTGTTCTTCTCCTGCTCGTACTTCTTCTGGAGCACCTTGAAAATCGAGCGCGCCTCGTGCACTGCCATAAACACAACATTATCTTCACCTCAACACTCCAATTCACACTCTTTAACTACCTGATAATTTGTTGCTCTTGCCGACACGCGTCCAGGCGTCGTCCAATTCCTTTTTGCTGGCGCCTTCATAGCTCGGATGCAGCACCGCCTCGCTGGCAATGTCCGACAAAATTTTGTCCAGTTGTATTGGCATTTCTGTTTATTCCCTCGCAGCCGTCGCTTTGACTCAACAAATTGCGTAAATTTTCACAATTCAAACCGACAATTTCCTCGCCAAGTCGTGCAATTGCAAATTTCACCTCCGCTTCGTTCACGTTCTGCTGCTTCCTCGGTCTTTCCGTTGTGCCACTGCTACTTTTTGTTGTACCTACATTCCAGCCGAAGCGCGTTCCCCGAACAACAAAGCGAGCAGCGCAAGAATGGGCGCGCAAAGAATCACTTGACAAAGTGTTTCAGCAATTCAGCAAATGCTTTTCGCTGCTTACGAATATTCGTAGAATGCAATTAAAGCCGCAAGCTGAATAGTGGAACCTGAGCAAATGTTACAAAGCGCTCCGACAGCTGGTGTTCGTTTTGCGGATTTGTTTTTGGTCCGAATGAATGAAACTTAAAATTTAGAATGAATGCTTTTTATAATAAAGTAAAAACTAAAATTAAAAAAAAACAATTGTAGTAACAAGTGATAAACTTGATCATGCAGCCAAAGTGTTCGCGTTAATGAGAGAAAACATAATTGTGAGTTTCGCGTTATATCCAGAAGGTATTGGCCAATCAATCCTCTTAATTCAGGGACCGAAAATAACTGTTATATATACCATTATGGTCGTAAGAAAGCCTCAGCTTCACGAATATTAAACGCCTTTTAAATTTTTGACTTTTACTATAAAAGTTAAAATGGTTATTTTGTGCCTTTTATCATTTCAGGCAAAAATAACTGTTACTTTTTTTATTTTGTGACTTATTTTTTCGGTCAAATATATCAGGCAATTTGAATTTTTCAAAGGCCGTGTGACCAACAAAAAAAACTATTGATACCACTGTTTTCGTCTCAGCAGATCGCACATTCTGGGCTATAAGACTTGTGCGATAAAAAAATGGTATCAATAGTTTTTGAAGGTCAAACGGCTTTTGAAAAATTCAAATTGCCTGATATCTTTGGCCGAAAAAATAAAAGTCGCAAAATAACTGTTATTTTTCAACGATAAAATAAATAAAATGATAAATAAATGAAAACCGAAATGAAATGATGAAAGTCACAAAATAACTTTTATTTTTATCGGGAAAAATAAAAGTTAAAAGATAACAGTTAAAATCTGACGTTTTTGAGTAAAACCATAACCGGTACGGTCCCTGTCTGAATTGAATCAAGTCTATAATTTGGATTAGGCTAAAAACATAGTGGAGCGGCGAGCAAAGCGAAGAGCAAAGCTTCGAGCAAAGCGACGAGCAAAGCGTAGAGCTATCCATAAGGCATTTTTTGCGAATATTGCGCTTATCAATCCATCCACATAAATTTTTTTTGTTTTGTTCACACAAATTTTTTAATAGCAAACATTTTTGGATTTTCAAGTAGAGCAAAGCGGCGAGCAAAGCGATGAAAACAAAATATTTTGAAATCGTCGCTTTGCTCTTTTCAGCTTTCTTCGCTTTGCTCGTGACTATGTGCGCTTCGATTCAAAAGCGTTGATTTGTTCTCGACGATTTGCTCGCCGCTTTGCTCTTCGCTTTGCTCGCCGCTCCACTATGTTTTTAGCCTTAGTCGCATTGTTTCTGAAGATCTACGACAAAACCAATTAGTTCGTCGGGATCATAAGAGAGATTAATCTCTGACCATAGTGTAAAAATAAAGTGTACCACTGTGGCCAAGATATTTCTAAATTCAGCTCGCAACATGCAGCCTTGGCACAGTTTGGAAATCACTGAAGTGATAAGAGGGCGAAAAACTACAAAATTCATTGTTTACAAAATTTCGGCATACAAAATTGAAAAGAAGCAAAAATGCCGCTAAGGGCAAAACTGCTGGGCGCGTTCCTACTTTCAGCAATGCTGCACGCTAGTTGGCAGCCCGCGCCGCCACTAGACACATCGCAGCAAATGCCGCCAGAACAGATGCAGCCCCGAAGCAGAGCGCTGCCACTCGTAATCAACACTTGGGACTTCAGCGAGGCCAACGCAGCTGCTTGGCGCGTGCTCAATCACCGTCCCGGCGGCAATGCGTTAGATGCGCTCGTCGAAGGCTGCAGCACGTGCGAGCGTTTGCAGTGTGACGGCACCGTGGGTTTTGGTGGCTCACCGGACGAGCATGGCGAAACCACCCTGGACGCAATGGTGATGGACGGTCGCAACATGAACATTGGGGCTGTGGCCGGACTGCGGCAGATTAAAGACGCCGCTCGTGTGGCTCGCTTTGTGTTGGAGCACACGCGACACACGCTGTTAGTTGGCGATGCGGCTAGTAATTTCGCCGAAATGATGGGTTTTCGTCGCGAATCACTGGCCACGTCGCAATCAAAAGCTATATGGCAGCAATGGCGTGAGCGGCAATGCCAGCCAAACTTCTGGCAGGACGTCTATCCCGATCCCGAAAACCAGTGTGGCCCCTACAAGCCGCTATCGCTCACAGAAGCGGAGAGAGTTGCGCGCAGCCGCCACGAATATGCGTTTGGCCCGCGTAACCACGACACCATCGGCATGATTGTGATTGACGCAAGTGGCCACATCTATGCTGGCACCTCGACCAATGGCGCACGCCACAAGATACCCGGTCGTGTCGGTGATTCGCCCATACCAGGCGCTGGCGCCTACGCCGACAACGAAGTTGGCGCTGCCGTGGCGACTGGTGACGGCGACATAATGATGCGATTCTTGCCATCATTGTTGGCGGTAGAAGCACTGCGTGCAGGCTACACACCGGAAAAGGCCGCTCAGCACGCAATGGACCGCATTACACGCCATTATGTAGACTTTAGCGGTGGTCTGGTGGTGGCAGATCGTTTCGGTAACTACGCTGCCGCCTGTGTGGGCATGCAGAAATTTCCGTTTTCGGTGGTGAGCGGCGATGCCACACAACAGACACGCGTGGAATACAAGAATTGCGACAATGATGAGACGGCCTTTTGGTGAAGTTCCATATTTTAAGATAGAGCAATAACCATTTTAACCAAAAGCATTATGTGATAATATGTCTTACATATTGACGAAATTCTGTGTATTATCCTTTGGAATAAAAATTACCTACATACAAGTATTTAAGGCAGACTTTTACACGAAATATGCGCTTTCATTTTAAATAAGCGAAACTGAAGGGCTGTGATGTATCAGAAACTAAATATAACTTTATGGGAACGATTTCGTTTCAGATCTTTTGTGGCTGCCACAGGACAAATCGCTAGTTGATATTTTGGAGTTAGTCTTCGAGCATACAAATAATCTCACAGTCGAAAAGGCAGGTAAGGAGTACTATCAGAATGTTCTGCATCGCGGAACAGAGGGGCTGGAAGAAATACTGCAGCTGCGAAAAAATAATGGTGCCCTGCTGGCAGCAATCACCATCGAAAACGCTCACTGCATCGCCGTTTACGGCAGCCACTTTGATACAGTGCCTTTCTATTGCATGAAGCAGATGACGGAAGGACTGCGAATTTCACAAGAAACTGCTATTCCTAGGCAAAATGTAAAGCAGGTGAGATTGTGGAAAATATTCAGTTGCTTCGCGCTCAATGCAATTATATATGTTGCAGATATTGGCCTTAACGCGCGAGACAGTTGCAGTGATGTTCGACGATGCGGTGGAAATTTGGCACACAAGTGAAACGCCTAACTTGGTACAGCGTATACAGCAGACGCATGCAATGCAAATGGCCGTGGGCACGTACAAGAATCTCACGTACTTGGCAATCATGGCGACAATCAAATCAAATACTTTGCAGCACAGCACCATAGAGATTTACAGGTGCTACAAAGCTCCATTCTAGATCTATTATGAGTCAACTGTAGTTTTTTTTTTAGGTCTGAGAATGCCAACTACTATGAACATCTGCAAAGCATAGACTGCACCGATCCGCTGCAAGTGGCCTTCAGTGCGCTACAACAGTCGCACGATCTACTGCTGTATGTTCTCACCGCCTCTAGCGATCAGCCGCTTATCGTTAATCAGTACAAGGGAGTGGCAGGCTTTGAGAAAATTGTGGGTGCTTCAGTGCTGCCCAGCGCAGCACGTATGCAGCTATTGGAACTTAAGGCATCGCAGCGGCATCTGACTGCCTTGTTCGGCAGAGAAGACATAACGTTTGTCGAACCTGTGTTGCGCCGCTTTTGATGATACTTGGAAAACTTCTACAAATCGCAGTTGTATTTTGTAAATTATAATGTAAATAAAGTGTATATATGACTTAACAATTTGAACTTCTTCGTAAATGGGATGCACCTGCCGGCCTTGCGCCGCACTAGAAAGGAGTGACTGTAATGCGCTTCCGATTTCTAGCTTTTCAAATAAAAAAGGATTTTATTAACGTTGTTTTCTTTCTGTACTTTTAATTAAATCCTAAACCCGGACGACGTTTGCTAAATTATGCAGCAATCTAATCATCGCTGGATTCAACATTCTCAGTTTGTAGGTTCTTGAATGTGGACACTGGCACATAGGTGACCAGCGTGTACAGTTTGTTGGGTGAATCCTCATCGTCGTTTCTCCTGCGGGCCAAGCGCACACGCACACGGAATGGAGTCGACCTGCATTGCAAAAAGATAAACAATTAGATACAAATGTCAGAAAACATGAAAACACACACAACCACCACTTACCGAATACCCTTCGACCAGATGTGCTTGTTCAAACGGGTATCGATTCTCACATCGTTGGTGCCCATTTCCTTCTCGGCGAATTTCCTGATCTCTTTGATCGCGCGCGGTGCCCGCTTCTTGAAGCCAATGTTGTGCACACGCTTCGACAAGTGAATTGTGCACTCGCGGGTGACCACCTCATTGATCGCCGATTTGTTGCGTTTCTCAACTTTTGTTTTCGCCATTTCTTATAAGCGTTTACTAACTGCCGTGCTGCTGTTCAAACTCCTGTAAACGAGAAAAAAAAACATTTCTCCTCATAATTTCTTGGGGAAAACTGGAACAGTAAGAAATTGTCTGCAAGGGGCGCCACCATTACTACTGCGGCACTCAGTGACTGCCCAATGCACTTTACACATCACGTAGCACTGCAACTCATAAAATTATGGCACAGTTTCACTCAAAAATGTTTGTCCAATTCGATTTTACACATTTTGACAAAAAGGAATTTGCATACTATAGGATGTTTAGCGATTTATTAAATAAATTTTATAAAAACCAACCTATCGGAAATGAAAGCCTGACGTAAAAGAAACTGTCATCTGTCAAACGTAAACGTCAACGCCATCTCGCGTTTGGCTGTCAAATACACGGAAAAGCAATGTGCACAGCGACGCCTGGTGGTGAGTTTTACGGGAAGTAAGTGGAGGTGTGTGGAAAGCAGTGTACGGCACAGCTGCTCATATAAACAATAACTTTTGTAAGGTTTTGTTAAAAATATTAAATAGAAAGAATATGCAACTATATAACGATACGAATCGTATAGCATAATATTGACGAAGAACCTGGCATTTTTCGAAGCCAACCCTTTTCAAATAAAAAAAATATTAAAAAATAGAAATAATGTTACAAACAATATGTGAGTGCGTAAACCATACGTTTCAAGTTAGTATAATTAAAGAATTTTATCAATGCAGTATCACTGGTGGGCGTGGGATTGTTGTGGGGCGCCACGAATCCATTCATACGATTGGGCAGTAAAGGTATCGAGCAAATCGACACTGGTTCCAAGTGGCACAATCTGTGGCTGGAGCTGCGTATGATAGGTGGACGTCTGCGCTATTGGATTCCTTTTTTGCTGAATCAATTGGGCAGTGTGTTGTACGTGTGGACGCTGCAGAGCGCCAACATTACATTAGCGGTGCCAGTGGCGAATTCGTTGAGTTTTGTTTTTACAGCCATAACAGGCTACTTGCTGGGAGAAAAGGTGCCAAAACGAAGTACGTATAGTACAAAGCACCCACTTAAAATTAAATATAAACCAAATGTTTAATTGCAGAAGTAATAATTGGCACCGTTCTGGTCTGCATGGGAAGCTCCCTCATAGTGTACGACAAAGTGCAAAGTGAACAACCGAATTCAAATGAAATAAGCGCTCTTTCAACTCTGAACAAATAAGCAAAATGTATGACTTTCACACTGCAATTAAAATTCCTTTTATTTACTGTTTAACAGTCACTACAAAATGCTTTTTGCGCTTCATGACAAACTACAGCGCCTTGTGAACCTCCTCCACCAGCACCTCCATGCTAACAATGGGCGTCTGCGGTGTAATGCCATGTCCCAGATTGGCTATATAACGTGTCTTGCCGAATTTTCGCACCATATCCGTGACCAGTGTGCGCAGTTCGTCCGGCGTTTTGTACATGTCCTGTGGATCGAGATTGCCCTGCAAGGTAATGTTCGGTCCGACCTCTTTGCGCGCCTCTACCGGGTCAACAGTCCAATCTAGGCCTATAATATCATAGCCCAGAGCAGCCTGCTCCTTGAGCGAATGGCCGGCGCCCTTTGCAAAGAGTGTCTATAATGTGGAAGTTTGAGTAGTGTATTGCAAACTTTTGTAAAAGTACTCATTACCAGTGGCACCAAAGGTATTGCCTGCGCCGTCAAACGTTCCGTTAATTTGTCACGAATATCTTTTAGATAAGGCACTGCTACACTAAGAAACTGTTCCTTGGATAAATGCTCCGCGGACGATTCGAATATTTGCAACAATTGCGCGCCCGCCTTCGCCTGCATCTCCAAGTAATCCACAATCGACGCTGTCAGCATGCTGAGCAATTTCTTTGCATCGTCTGGGTAGTCGGTGAGCCAAGCCTTTGACTTGGACATGGTTTTGCTGCCGCCACCTTCAATCATATAACCCATCAGCGTCCACTAAAATTGAAATATACATTGTAATTACAATTACAAAAAACATTGCACTTTCACATACCGGCGCCCCTGTAAACCCTATTAGTGGCACGCGACCCTCCAGCTTGTGTCGCATCATGGTGATGGCATCGCCCACGTATGTTAGCCGGCTAACTGCGCCTTCCGGCGTAAGTTTGGCCAGGTCGGCGGGCGTCTGCAGTGGTTCCGGAAACACGGGACCCTTTAATCAACAGACAATTAATAAGTGAAAAACGGCACCGGAGGAAGGCACTTACCACGCCCGGATGCATTTCGACGGTCATACCCAGCGCCTGCGGAATCACCAGTATGTCTGAGAAGATAATAGACGCATCCAAATCGAAGCGACGCAACGGCTGCATGGTCACCTCACATGCCAGCTCTGGAGTGCGACAAATGGTGAAGAAATCGTGTTGCTTGCGTACTTCCTGAAATTCGGGCAAATAGCGCCCCGCCTGCCGCATTACCCAGACCGGTACCCGATCCACCGGCTCTCCACGTGCCGCTCGCAGCAGATTATCATTCTTCAAAGGCGGAAAATTCTGCAAACAGCCAAACAGAAATTAATTCAATTGCCGTACTGCAGAATTCAAGCGGCCATCAATGCCTTTGCTTTGTGCCAGTCACTGTTGTCATTTTGAGTGACAGCGGCCGTGCAGCAACATGTGCCCCAGGCGCTTATCAACAGCAGCAATTGTACAATTTGCAACTTTTTTATATCAATACACATCTTTCAAGTCAGAATAAATATTCGCTTTTTCTTGTAATGATGTAAGCTGCCGATAAATTAACGGAATTCCTACCTTTGTGTCTTTCATTTTGGTACTGTGTGCGTCTTACTTTTCTATGTGTGTGTGTGTGTGAATTGCATGCAATTCCTTTAATTACTTTTTACCCTATTCTCGTTTTGTAAAACAAAATTACACAAACTACTTTCGCAGAAGCCGCTATAGGCTTTCGGAAAAAACTAATCTTTTACTTTGGTTTGTTTTCCTCTTTTATTTGATTGCCCAATAAGAAAGGCAGTGTTGCATGTCAGTAGTATTATTACAACACACCTAGCCGGCTGGCTTAGGTCCGATGTGCAGAGATTTAAAAACTTTTTAATGTTGACTTCTGCCACAAGACTGGCGGATCCAGGGGTTTTTTGGGGGTTGAAACCCCCCGAAATATTTGGATCAACTATAGGTTAGGTTAGGCTGGCTGACCCACGGGGGGGGGTCTCACATAGACCATGTTGGTCCATAGTGATACCAGAAAGGTTCTGGAGCTTCAGAATATGTTCTTGCTTCGGCAGAACATATACTAAAATTGTATCAACTATAAAACTACATACAAATTAAGAGGCATTTTTATTAATATTAAAGAATTATTTTTTGAAACCCCCGAAATATTTTTCTGAATCCGTGCCTGCCACAAGATTATTATATGCATTGGAACTTTTTGAAATGTTGAGGATAAAAGATGTTCGATTATTAATGAGAATACATACAAATTATTATGTTTGTCAATTGAGTACACAAATGTTGTTCTTCTGATCTTTAATTTTGTACTAATTAAGTCTAAGGAAATTCAATTGCAATAGCTTATTTAATATTTTAGGTGTAAGTTAGTCTTGAAAAATATTTGGTTAATTTGTAGTGAATTTGCCAATTTTATTTCATTTGAATTCACTTTGCAAGAGCGGTCGCATCAAATGCAACTCTACATCAACTCTAATGGGAAAAATTCCTTTGTAAACGGCCTTTTATCGCTTCCCTTTTCCTACGCTTTTTCAAGCACAAAAAATACTTAAAACGGAATAAGTAAGAATCATGAAAAATCCACAGAACACGTAGGGAAACAAAAACAAAAAACGAACAGATTAGTAGACGGCCGAAAGAAGCGAAGCAAACAAGAGCTAAAAAAGAAAATTGCAGTCGTGTCACACCGACAACAACAACAGCAACATTAGCATCAGCAGTCTCGAAGAAGTTAGAAGGCGAATTCCAAATAGAAATTCACAAGCCAGGTGTGTAAAATGGATTTCAACAAAATCGCTTACTAATTGCTTGTTTGCGTTCTTTCCAATTCACAAATACATAACAACGAATTCATTAATGTTAATTTCTTAATGTTGTCTACAGCAAAGACCAGTATTCTTATAGGCCAGCATTGAGCTAGAGCGAAGTCAACGCATCATAGAAGTTTGAAAAATGGCTGACGAGCAACCAAATCTTGTGGCAGGTCATCCACCAGCAGGTAAGTGCTGCTTATTCAACAGCAAACGGTGTGGAAATTGCGTAGTTGTAGTCGAAACGACAACTTCATTATCCTGTTGTGAAAACTGCGTAGTTGTGAAATGCAGACACGCTCTCCCTCCAGGGGTACTGAGTTGTTGGTCGATAGGAGGAGAGGGAAAGGCAACGGGGGCAGGGAGCAGTTGCCCTTGAAACACTAGCAATACGGCAACCAGTGATTATCACTGGCGGCAACGACTAAAACGCATTCACGAATTTTATGTGCGTTCGAATGCTGATAGTGAATGAACTAGAACAAATTGCAGATAACGGTTGGTCAATAAGAGTTAGAAGGGCTGTACACCTGGCAGCATAGCATCCACAATGTTGTGGAACAGTGTTGGACAAAAAAACGATACAAGTTTTTCATAACGTTTTATTTTGATTGTTTTGCAATTATTTAGCATGAAGAAACATGTATGATTAGCTCAAAAATTAATTTAAATTTCCCCCTTATATCTCCACAGTTAAGGCCGGCGGCATGCGCATTGTGCAGCACAAGTTGCCCAATTCAGAGCGTCCAGCCAAGGATGCTGAGGACTGTACCGGACTCACGGTTAGTCCACCTTCTAAACCATTGCAAATTATTTTAATTGTAAAATTCGTTTCTTCACCCCCAGCAACCGGTTAGTGTTAATACGATGTCCGTTAGTGGAGCTCCTGTAAAGGGTCTCAGTGACTACTCGCCAGAGGCAGCGCAGGTGGCACACGCGCCGAAGCCGGCAGCATTTTTTTCAGAAAAACCCCAGATCCACATACAGCAACCACGTAAATGAGTGAATGCTGCGCGTCCCGCTCGCCATAGCAGTCAACAACAACAACCGCCGCAATCACATTCCTCTTTGAAAGTGGACAAAGGCAGAGAACGAAATCGGAACTCGGAACGGGACGCAATGTAAACGAAAAAGAGCAGTCACAATTACTAACTTACACTTAAAGCGTAAAACAGCTAAAATACATTTATTTACACAACAATACAATGAATTTAATTAAAAATATGTTTTATTTAAATCGTTTGACACTTGAAATTTTCAAAATAATTGACTATTCTACAATGTAAACGTTTATTCAAATATCTAAGACTACAAATATTACAGACTTCGTTTTGGTGGATACTTGAAATTGATTTGCTAACCATTTAAATTGTTCTTAACTTAACAAAAGTTTTTGTTTCAATACTTGAAAATGTTGCCATTTGTTTTATACAAACAGCTTGTTGCTGATCACGTAAATTTCATTCCATTTCTGCATTATCTCTTTTTATTTGTATTTTTTTGTATGTGAATCAATAAAATGTGAATTCAAAAGAACACATGCTGTAACTGGTTTGTATTGAATACATATGGAAATATGAAAAGATGCGTACACTTTTTTTTGTACTTTCTGGGCTTATTGGTAGAGATCGAATCAAGTTCTGCTCTGTTCAACTTGCAGTTAGCATCTCAGTGTTCAGTTTTACAACCCCCAATATTTGTCTGACATTTTTGTTGCCCCTGCTTATCTTTAGTGCATATTTGCATTTCTCTTTTAGTTTTTGTATTTTTCGTTCGTTGAGTGTTTAAGCATGTAATTCTCAGAGACGTTTTCGTTAATGGGATGGTATAAAAGCAACTTTAAACGCAACCAAAGGTGCCTCTCTGAACCTCGGTGGTCCGGGGTGCAGACTTCAAATCTGTAGTCGATTAGCGTCGAAGTGGTTCGATTCCACCTGAGGGGCGATTTTGAAACTATTTAAGTGCGAAGGAGTTTTAGCTCTTTTTTTTATTAGTTTAATAATAAGTTGCGCGTCTAAACTAATACCGAAAACAAGTTTTCGAAAGATGTTTTGAGAATGATTACACAGGGCAACAAATTTCGACTTTTGGTCGGCTTTTCTGACTTTTTTCATGTTTGGATTGTAACTTCTAAACCAATAAACCGGTTGACATGATTTTAACTTTGTGGCATTTACAACACCTCACGGCTTCTTTTTCAATGTAATTTATTTTTATAAGTTTTACGATTTCGCGATAATTGAACCTCAAAGTCGGAAAATATGGAATTTCAAGGCGTTTTCTTGGATGGTCAAAAACATGCACATTTTTCTTAAAACTATCAATGAGTTAAGTGTTAAATGAAAGCGCAAACATCAAATAATACAACACAGCCAAATTATTTGGCGTGGTTTCCATTCTTATCGAAAAAATAGGAAAAATGTGCCATCGTGATTTTCATCACTTTTCGTACTTTTTCCTTTAATTTTGCTGTTGATCAGTGTTATTAAAAGGTTTTCTTTGTTTACTACTTTAATGTGAATAGAAATTGTTTGGTGAAACCTCCTCTTTTAGAACCGGAATTTGAAAAATGGATATTTTTAAATTATGTATATTGAAATGATTTTCAAAAATTTTAACATTTGGGCTTAAAATTAAGGGGTTTCGAACAATCGGCAGTCAATGGGACTGAATTACTCTATCAAGTACTTGTCCGATTAGTTATTTTTTATTGATTTATGTTTTGGTATTGGAATTTGAAGTGGTTGATGTGATATTTCGACAAGCGAAAAAGTACAAAAGACATTAAGAAAACACAACTTATCTTGCTGTAGGTTGGAGATAAAATCTTAATTGCTCGATATTCATTAGTGGAACTGAATTTTCAAGCGGAAGCGGAAATCTGAAGTTTTGATACAAATTCTTTTTTTTAATAAAATTTATTATTAAATTTCTATATAAAATTTAGTTTTTCACGGGGGTTCGGGTGTGTGTTGTTCTCTTTTACAAGCCAATACTGTGTAAAGATTGCTGCTGCGATATACTGCACCACTTTGCAATTTTATGTGCCCAGGTGTCTTCTTTGCTATTCCGCAGAGTTTACAGACGCTTACCCGATCTAAACCAATTTTTTACATGTGTTTTCACAGCCTGCAGTGTCCAATTAAAATCCCAGTAATCTATCTGTCTTTGCTGGTATTTCCTCAGCCTGAGGCATCATTCACTTCATTTGGAGTTTTAATATTTAATGAAGTTTTTCGAGTGCCCGAAATCCCAGACATTTACGAAATAAGAAAATTTTGTTTATGTACTAAAATTAACTTTTGCTTTGTGGAAGTTTAAGACTGGGAAAGGTTTCATCAATACGCCACATAAAATAACTGTTGTCTGCATTTTGTTTTTAAATTATTTTTCCAATTTTTTTAATTGAATATATTTCACCATAAATTTATTATTAATTAAATTAAGAAACCATAAAATGTCTTTAAGATTTCTTTGTTGCATAGTGTAATACCATCAACAATTGGCCATAAACAGTTTTGATTTCTCTATCTTGCGTCACAGAATTGCTGATATGGTAGTCGTAAGTGCTATACATATTAGATAGAGAATTTCAAGCATCAAGAGTTTAAGCCCTTCGAATAATCTATAACTGATTCACACATAGCGGAGGTCCGTGGGCAGTGACGTAGTAAATACAAATAATCAAACTGAATCAAATGAAATCAATTCACTATCATGCAGCCGAACGTCGGTCGCGGCAAGTACTCATATTTACATAGATTGCAAGCACAGCTGAACGAACATAGGTTCCCATGACACCTTGAGTACCTGTGCTGTGACGACAATGCGCAATCGATTAAATACAAAGCCGAGTCACCCTGACTGTCGACTTGTAGAAACGCCAAAATAAAACATTTCACTTTAAGTTGATTAAAGAAAGCAAATGAAAATGACAACAGATGGAAAAATAACACCCGCCGAGTTGTTGAGACTGAAGGACGATTGTATGGAGCGCCTTCGAGAGCGCGAACTATACGAATTGCGCAACGAGGCCAAGCTGCGAGCTGTCGGCAACACGCAAAGCTACGATGAATTCAAGTAAGTAGAATGTCACAACATGGCCGCACCTGCAACTGGCCAATTTCAACCAATTTTCAGAGACATAGTGGACGCAGCGCACCTGAAGCCCATATCCAAGCAGGACAAAATGAATGCACAAACCAGAAATCGGCTTTGGAATTCAGCGGCACGCGAAGATTAACTGGCGTCATTTGGCAAATCTTCATTTCTTCATACTAAAAATTAATAATAAATTGACGCAAATCAATGCTTGCAGATACGTTTCGCCGAGGTGTGCAGGTGTATTGTTTTTAAGTCACGCATATGTTACGGGCGTGTGCGTTGTGGACACTTGTGGCGTGCAGATATGAATGGGTGCTTTAATTTTGTTTAATCAAATGCTATCGCTGACTTTTATCGCGACCAATGGCAATGGCGCATTACGCTGTAGGGTTCTTACAGGTTTATGTAAACTGCCATCGAACAATAAATCAACATGTTGAAGTTCTTATGATTGGGTGTGGCCTGAGCCTTGCTGCTTTAGTGAATGGACGAAGATTGGCTCCTCTTCCATTCCACTCAGCTGTAGTACGTGAACTTGAAGATTGTCAGCACCAGCCAGTGCGTCTCTTCAAGTCAATCAAGTCGACCATGAACTGAGTCTTTGCTTCCATGAACTGAATCTATGCTTCGGGCAAGGATGCTTGCCAGGCCGATTCAGGCGGGCGAATGGTCGCCGGCAGCGTGTTGGCCGGCGTTCTGTTCTGTGGCTATGGTTGTGCTGTCCTCCGCTCCTTGAAGATCAGTGCTAATACAATAATTCTCCTCAATATAAACTCGGCTTTTTGAGCGAGAATACTTAATACGCAAGTACATCAGAATAATACTTAGGGTAGTGGAACCCAAAAAACGGGAAAATATAATGCTGAACCCGTTTAATACACCGATATAGGTCGGAAAAGAATCAATAATCGGCGAGTCCCATTGGCCAAAAGGGAGGAAGAGAGGTTTATGACCTCGACAGACCTTGGTGCTCACTGGCCGTTCTAGTCAGGATTAAGGATGGGCTGAGGATCTCTTGGGCCTGTGCACATACTACAGACGATTCGTCCCAGGATTTGCGAACATTGCCGGCAGCTTACGCAAACTGACGAAAACGAATTAAGCTTCAATCACTGCTCCTGTGCTGGCCTTTCCCGTTCCAGATGAGATGTTTGTGAAGAATACAAGCGGGCACAAACCTGACCGCAATTACAGTAGGGAATTGCTGACATTAATAGAATGTGTAGAATCCTTTTACACTTTACTTTATATTGGCACAATGCACTGTGATTCGACTCCATACAACCGCGGGACAAAATTAGAAGGAGTGGTCTGTTCTTCATAAAATTTGGTATACCAGTCAAGCATGGTCTGTTGAATTTAAATCTCCATTTTGTTTTTCTTAAACTGTTGTAGTTTGGCAATGTGTGAGACTAAAATTTGCAAATTTTGTAATTTTTGGAGAGCTATAGCACCAAGTGTGTTGGCTAGATTTTTCATGTTTTACATTTAATCGGCAGCCGCCGTAGCTCAGTTGGTTAGTGCGCGGTCCAGCGAGTCGAATGCAGAGCGACGCAAGTTCGAATACTGCATATAGTAACACCTAAAAAAAATAAAACTCGTTTTCTCTTTCGGTGGCTGTCCTCTCAGCTGGAAATGGCAAACCTCTGAGAGTAAAAATTGCCTATGAAAAAGCTCCCAACCTGCCGTTCGGAACCGGCATAAAACTGTAGGTTCCTTCCACCCGCGTACAAAATTCACACGCACAACACGGGTGGTTGCGGGAAGCTAGGCCTTAGTCTCGCGTAAGCGGGCTGTCGTGCCAATCAATTATTATTATTAATTAAATTAATTACATTTAATCGGTAACCTCAACATTCATAATTCCAAAGAGTGCCAGAAATTGTCTTAGGACCCTCTGGTTTTACAATAAAAACGATAATAATAGATGTATGTTTTGCATTTGTGCAGATTTTTTTATTTTTCATGCTGATTGCATACTTTGAGGGATAAATAAAAAAATTGTTTCGAAAAATACGAAAAATACCACTTTTCAAATTGAATTATTTTCTAAAATCGGAAGATATCGGAGGATGTAATAACATTATCCGACAAAGAAAGAATGTTTCTTAAAATAAAAAAAAATCCAGGAACATACTTTCACATACTTTTTAGATATTTCCCTCTAAGTTTTGCCAATTTTCAGATTTTTAATTTGGAAAAATATTTTGAATTAAAAGTGAAGTAAAAGCCTCAGCTTTGCAAATTTTTGAGATAACATTAAAAGCGAAAATGGCCACATCATTTCTTAATCTATATTGAAAGTTTTAGAAACTTCTTGGTAACCATGTATTTTTGAAATTTTTTTTACTCAGAAAATATTAGTTTCAATTATTTTGAGAAAAAAGTTTCAACTTTGAGCCGCTTTTGCACAGACACTAATTGATTTTGTGCACAGATTTTTTGGGGTTTTCTTGGTTGGAGTTTTTTCTTTCAAATGACATCAAAATCGTTAAAATCTGAGACCATAAATTTTTGGTATTTTGTCTATGGAACGAATCACAGTGCAATGTATCGATACGAACTACGCCTGCAGTGGCTAGCAGATCTATTTTTCATAGCAGTATATATATTATGTATTTCAATTTGAATACGCCTGAAGGTATGCAGTGCAGACTTTCTTGGACATTATATCAAATCGGCGCCACGAATAATAAAAAAAAAGCCTTTAATTATGACTGAAAATCATGATTTGAATGAATATGAATTATAAAACAAGAGCAAATTCAAGTTCATTTTTTTCTATTCTGTTCGCTTAAGTCTTTATCTGTTGGCCGTTGTATAAGAGTTGGCTATTGTTAAGAATATTCGCACATATCTCATTTCAACTACGAACATTAACCATTTTAAAAGAATCTCAACTGTATAACAGTTTTCGTTTCAATTCGTTTTCCATTCAACGCGACTTGTTGACCAATCACACAATCTGGCTAACTGAAGTGCAATGGGCAAATTTTACGCTAAGCTATTTATCTCACTTCTGAGCACAACTTTCACGCACTTCGAGTGTTTTGGGCTCACTAAGACATTTTACCAACTCCTTATAGCCACAAACAATCAACCTACCGGATGAGAGAATATCGCTTGTAAAAATTTGCAAGTCACTTTATCGCATTTATGTGTAGTTGTCGAATTGTAGAGCGTTCAATGCAGAATGTAAAAAAGAGGTTTGATCCACGGTCGGCTATAAAAAGACCTCAAAGTTTCGGTGGAAATCAGTGGTCAGTCACTGTTCCTTGAAGAACATGTTGAAGTTCGTGATCTTGTTGACGGCAATCGCCTGTGCGCTCGGCGCCTCCATTCCGGATGGTCTGCTGCCTCAGTTGGACGGACGCATCGTTGGCGGTTCACCCACCACCATCAGCTCCTTCCCCTGGCAGATATCGCTGCAGCGCAGTGGATCCCACTATTGTGGTGGCTCCATCTACAGCTCAAACATCATTGTGACCGCCGCTCACTGTCTGCAGTCCATCTCCGCCTCCGCGCTGAAGGTGCGCGCTGGCTCCACCTACTGGAACACTGGTGGTTCTCTTATCCAGGTGGCCGCCTTTAAGAACCACGAGGGCTACAATCCCTACAACATGATGAACGACATTGCTGTCATTCGTCTATCGTCGTCATTGTCCTTCAACTCTAACATCAGGCCGATCGGTTTGGCTACTCGCGCCCCGCCCAATGGTGCTGTTGCCTCCGTCTCTGGTTGGGGCACTGAATACTTTGGATCTTCCTCCATTCCCGCAACGCTGCAGTACGTGGACGTGAAGATTGTCGGCCGCAGTCAGTGTTCCTCGTCGACGTATGGCTACGGAAGTAGGATTATGTTCGACATGCTCTGTGCTGCCGCTTCCGGCAAGGATGCCTGCCAGGCTGACTCTGGTGGCCCATTGGTGTCCGGCGGTGTGCTGGTCGGTGTCGTGTCGTGGGGCTATGGGTGCGCCTACTCCAGCTATCCTGGTGTCTACAGTAATGTCGCTGTTTACAACTCCTGGCTGAAAAATGCTATCGCCACTGTTTGAGGATTATGTGTTTTATATTGAAAATAATTAAAATATACTGGTGAAAGAATA
This sequence comes from Melieria omissa, assembly GCA_963971225.1. Classification (NCBI taxonomy): domain Eukaryota; kingdom Metazoa; phylum Arthropoda; class Insecta; order Diptera; family Ulidiidae; genus Melieria; species Melieria omissa. The sequence goes on from OZ020269.1 coordinate 105,033,297, forward strand.
CTTGTAATGCTGTAATTTTGTGGGAGAGTGGTGTAGTGCGGCTAAAAAGTGGGTGTAGGAGGTTTTAGATAATACATACTATTAAATATTTTGCGACTATTTAAAACTAAACAACGAGTTATGAGTCTTCAGCTGTGTGAATGTGAGTGATAATTAACCCTCAAATGCATATTGTCGCCTTTAGGCATTCTAACATATATGTGTATATCTTCAAATTAAACCCCGATATAATATTTTGAAACGACAACCACATTTGAAATCTGTTTGCTAATATTTAGTAGTTTATTAATATTTAATTCACTTTCCAGTGGTTTTCTGTGTTAAAAAGAAAAACGTGAAAATAATTTATGCATTTGAGGGTTAAGAATTTGTGGATTCTATGCGATAAAATAGGCATTTAAACATATTTCATATGTCGAATTCCCTTCGGATGAACTGCCCAGAAATAATCGGGTTTGCCTTCGTATTTGTCCATACCTTTTGATGTTGGTAATCATGTTTGGAGTGTTCAAAGAATTTGTTGTTTTTATTTAATGTCACACTTGAATGTTTCTTAAAATGTTGTCGTTTCATTTGAGATAAGATATTAGAGACTGGGATTGGCTTGTTATGGCCGCGGGGACTGTTTTTTTTTATTGATATACTTTTGGGAAAACCGTGCCCACTTGAAAAGTTTGAGTTACTTGTCTTACTGTCTTGAGATACTGTTGAAACTGACATTCATTGAAATGGTCAAGTATGACTTTCATTAATAAGTAAATAACTATCTAATGCTAAAATCTAATCGCTGATCAATGATTGACACTTTTTTTTACTATAGAATATTCTTTGTGATATAAAGTGGTCTGCGATTTTGATGTGTTGAAATTGGGAGAAAAACAATATTGTTTACTTGGTGTTTGATCCTCGTCGGTAAATGTAGTGAATTGAACGGCAAGTTGATGAATGATTTATTTGATATAAAAAGGATATAAAATTCGATTCTAAGACAGGCATACTTTAATCTATAAATTAACTTGTAACGCAGTGCGTGCAAATCTTTTCGAGATCACATAGATCTTAGGAGAAAAGTTCTCATTACTGAATCCAATAGGATCTACTACGGTAATTGATCCCACAACAGTTCGTTTTAGAAAGCAGTAATGCGGCCTTTATAAATAAACACCAAATACGCGCAACTCGTTGAATCTTCATGAACGCTGCACTGCTTCGAAAAATCACAAAAATGATTGGTTCAATTGTCTCAGGGGCTGCTTGCTGCCGACCATATCTAATCAGCGACCGAAACTTTGCGTTCTTTCGAACAGCCTCAGAACTGACTGAAACCGAATTCACAACATGAATGAAATCTTATCAGCGAAGATTTTTAATAATAAAAAATCCCTGTTATTTATAAAATGCGTGCATCATCGCAGTGCTCAGCAGTTCCACATCACAAAAATGTTGGTGCAGCTAATTGTATTGATTGGGATTTCCAGTGCCACTGTCTACGGAGCTAGCGTGCCCGCTGGCGCGAACGACCGCATTGTCGGCGGCGACTCCACAAACATAACTGAATTTCCTTGGCTCGTTTCGCTGCAGCGCCAGGGCTCCCACGCGTGTGCCGGCTCTATCTACAACAACAACATCGTGTTGACTGCGGCGCATTGCGTGCAAAATGTGAGTGTCGCCGCGCTCAGGGTTCGAGCCGGTTCAACGCATTGGAATTCGGGTGGTGTGCTGGTGCCGGTGGCTGCAATCAAAATCCATGAGAGCTACAATGCGCAAAGCATGTTGAACAATCTGGCAGTGCTACGTTTGAAGTCTGTTTTGAATTTCGCCGAAGACATCTGGTACATCAGTTTGGCTTCACAGCCGCCCGCGGATGGCACTGCCGCCGTAGTGTCTGGTTGGGGTGCCACCTCCTACGGCTCGGCCATCATACCCAGCGGACTACAGTCGGTGGAGGTGCAGATTGTAGGACGCGCCCAGTGTGCGTCCTCGACGTACGGCTACGGTAATGCCGTAACGTCATCGACCATTTGTGCCGCCGCTGACGGCAAGGGAGCGTGCGACGGCGATTTTGGCGATTCGTTAGTGGTCGATGGTCAGCTGGTTGGAATGTACTCCTGGTCGTATGGCTGTGCGTTTGCCAACTATCCCGGCATCTATACGGATGTTACCAATTATCGTTTATGGATTGCGAATGCTGCTAACGAGTTGAGTTACTGAACGGAAGTTTATAGGTGTAAACCCAAAATTATAAGTGCTTAATGTCAATGTGTGAAAAGTGTGGTTTTTATTTGAGTGGACATTTCCGCTTTCGTGACAGGCGTTATTGAAGAACTGATGTATCTGATGTGAAAACTACCAGCAATTAAACAATTTTTTTAAACGTACTTGAAAATTACGCTTTTATCTTATCAACGATCGGGGAACATAAACAAAGCGATTATTTCTTTAAACTAAAATCTGCGTATAAAAAAATCCAAGTTAACACTACGTATTTAAAGAATAATAACTTTGGTTTATAAAAGCACATTTGGTTTTAGATATATCCATATCCGCACCAGACAAATATATTTATATCTATATTCGTATATATTCATATGTTGTGTATCCTTATGTTCATACTGCATAATTTAATAATAGAATTGAAAAATAAAATACTTTAAAGTTGTTTGCAATAAATTGTGATTTGCTAAACTAGCAAATTTAATGTGAAAACTTTTTTACAAAACTCAAAATCAAATGGGGGGTCAAAACTAACTCGTGCTAATCAGTCAAATTCGACGGCAGGGTCAGCTTACGCTCGAACCGCTGCCATTTGACGGTTTCCATCTAATCTGTAGAAATTTTCAACAATATCCTCGAATAAGAATAAAGCCGCTTAATAGAGTAGCGCTTCCTCTTCCTTTAGTTGGTTTTCTTCGTCAATTTGCATCGCCATAGATTTCATAGATTCATAGATTTCGTTATCAAAAATATTAGTCAGCTATTAAGTAAATGGGTCAGCTCGTATATTTATAGATTACAGATAAATATATTTGTCTAATAAGTGTCCATAAATTATGCGAATTTTAAAGCAGTTTGAAATTATGTTTTTGGAGTTGACATATCTGACATTTGGTCAACGCAATCTCATTTCTCACTGCTAGGGACTTTTCGTGATATCAACGTAAATTTAGTGCTATGTTGTCTTGTAAATCGTGATTAGAGTTAAAAAAGAAAAATACTGTTCACTGCACAGCAGTGTTGTGACTAATATATTAAAGTAGTGTAGCTAATTACGTAGTATATTACTTTTGCTTTAAAAATATAGTGTAACTAGTTACTTTTCCCAATAAGTAATCACCGTCAGTAACATTACTACTTTTTTTCAAGTTACTTATTACAATATTACTTTTTAGTCAACAAAGTTCTAACTTTCATGTAAAACAGCAGCACTGATAACATAATTAAGATGTATTACAATTATACAACGCTGCACTTGTTCATACTAAACATAGCTCGCGTGTTTCATTTCCAACTGAGTTTGGTAGTGGAGAAACAATTAGCATTTGCAAGCAAATTCAAGCGGCTTTAACAAAAAAGGTAGCGAAATTCAAATTGTAATTTAAAATTAAATAAACATTTAACCTGATTGTTTTTTGCAGAATGACTACTTTTAATAGCTGGAAATTCCGCAAATATTTCGATTTGTTGACGGAAAATAATATATTACTTTTACATTTACATTACTTCACATTTCCAGTCATAAGTAATGTAACGATATTACTTTCAAATGTCTGTAATGTGTAATAAGTAATATGTTACTGTCAAAAGTAATAAGTCCCAACACTGCTGCACAGACAACATTTCATGGAACTGGCCAGTTCCTCATATTCTACCACCAAGTGAAGTATTTACACTTTTGCTCAAACATATTAAAACATAATCATGACCATTACTCGGTGCAAAAGATTTCGAGTCATCAGCAATACCACAACATGTTCAAGGCAAATCTGAGAGACGAGTGTTCAAGACTAGACTTGGGCAACACAATATAAACACATCAAATAAAAAAGAATATTTTAGAAAAATCAACCAAAAGTAAGAGGACACCTGCCACTTTATCAGCAGGAAATGGAAATCCTCTGAGGTTAGAAAACCTCTGAACCCGCCATTTGGAATCGGCATAAGACTGTAGAACCCTCAAAGACGAATCACCAATGCTTGCAGACACAGTGGCAGCAGTTTTGAAAAGTAAATTAATTGCTTGACTTTAGTTCTTCATAAATTGAAGCTCTAATTTAAGCAACAAATACGAGTCCTCTTTATGTAATAAAAAGTCGAATCGCTTTGCTTCGAAATAATTTCAAGAACTCAATAGTTTTTAGTGCATTTTTATTTTAATTCCGCAGCGATAAGCTTCCTAAACAGAGTTGGCAGCATCAACCACCCAGGAACGGAGTACTGCAACATCGGAATAGACACCTGGATAGTTGGCGTAGGCGCAGCCATAGCCCCACGACACGACACCGACCAACACACCTCCGGAGACCAACGGGCCGCCGGAATCACCCTGGCAGGCATCCTTGCCCGAAGCAGCAGCGCAGATCATCGACGATTTGACAGAGCTGCCGTAGCCATACGTGTTGGAGGCACACACCGATGGGCTGACAATGTTGACGTTGACGGACTGCAGCTGTGTGGGTATCGCCTGGGATCCGAAGTTCTTGGTACCCCAACCGGACACGACAGCGGCAGCGCCATTTGCCGGAGCACTGGAAGCCAAACCGATAGCCTTAACGGTGGAGCTGAAGGACAGCGACGACGATAGACGAATGACAGCAATATCGTTGACCATGGTGTTGGCATTGTAGCCCTCGTGGTTCTTAAAGGCGGCCACCTGGATAAGAGAGCCGCCAGTGTTCCAGTAGGTGGAGCCAGCGCGCACCTTCAGCACGGAGACGGAGACGGACTGCAGGCAGTGAGCGGCGGTCACAATGATGTTTGAGCTGTAGATGGAGCCACCGCAAGAGTGGGATCCACTGCGCTGCAGCGAAATCTGCCAGGGATAGGAGCTGATTGTGGTGGGTGAACCGCCAACAATGCGTCCGTCCAACTGAGGCAGCAGACCATCCGGAATGGAGGCGCCGAGTACGCAGGCGATTGCCGACAACAAGATCACGAACTTCAACATGATTGACTGTAGAATGTAGTCGTAAGTTCTGGTTCGGTTGGTTTTTATAGAAAAAATCGGCGCCTCGAAATATCGTGAAATGGTTGATTGACACATTGGTCACAAAATTATCTGTCTTAACCTCAATTGTGCCAATGTCGTTTTTATCAAACACTCATTTACACAAACTTTCGCCTATCTGACCATCATAAAAATCACTGCAAGCTTACAGTCAGTTCGTTATCAGTTGGTCAATTAATCCCCATGTAAGTTATGGCATGCAGACGACCACTTGCGGGGATTTCATGAATTAATAGTTTGCACACTTCACCAAATTGACTTTTGATAACATATTAAAAGTAATGTATTGCGCACAATTGTTGAATTACTTATAACCTTGAATCTGTTGTATAAATATGTCTCTTCCATTGTGTTGCCATCATTCTTGTAGTCGGTTGTAACCAATTGTAACATGTTGAAGTTTGTAATTTTCTTGACGGCAATCGCCTGCGCACTTGGCGCCTCCATTCCGGATGGTCTGCTGCCTCAGTTGGACGGACGCATCGTTGGCGGATCACCCACCACAATCAACTCATACCCCTGGCAAATCTCGCTGCAACGTAGTGGCTCCCATTCTTGCGGTGGCTCCATCTACAGCGCCAAAATCATTGTGACTGCCGCTCACTGCCTGCAGTCTGTCTCCGCTTCCGTGCTGAAGGTGCGTGCCGGTTCTACGTACTGGAACTCTGGTGGCTCCCTCCTCCAGGTGGCCGCCTTCAGGAACCACGAGGGCTACAACCCCAAAACTATGATCAACGACATTGCTGTCATTCGTCTATCGTCGTCGCTGTCCTTCAGCTCCACCATTAAGGCTATCGGTTTGGCTTCCAGCGCCCCCGCCAATGGTGCCGCTGCTTCTGTTTCCGGCTGGGGTACTAAGACCTACGGCTCCTCTTCGATTCCATCGCAACTGCAGGACGTTAATGTGAAGATTGTTAGTCGCAGCCAGTGCTCTTCCAACTCTTACGGCTATGGCTCTGAAATAAAGTCCAGCATGATCTGCGCTGCTGCTTCGGGCAAGGATGCCTGTCAGGGTGATTCAGGCGGCCCGTTGGTGTCCGGAGGCTTGTTGGTCGGTGTTGTCTCGTGGGGCTATGGCTGCGCCTATGCCAACTACCCAGGTGTCTATGCCGATGTTGCTGCTCTCCGCTCCTGGGTGATTAGCGCTGCCAACTCTGTGTAGGAATACAAAAGTCTTAATAAAAACCTCTTACTGAATGCGTCTTAATAAATGCGTTTATATTTACCGCCTCAAGGTATGCTTGATTTGTTCGACGGTGCTTTTGGTTGGTTATCTCTTTTATTGCGCCACAGTTTTAAGCGCATTTTTGTTGAATTTGATTAAATTCGCTAATGGAAAGAAGCAACAGTGTCAGGTAGAACCAATATTCAAAAAATAGATACAATTTCAAACCTTCCTTTCTGTATAAGAAAAGGAAGAAGGCAACCTACGTTTAGAACAGGTCGTGAAAGTCAATGAATTGATCCGAGTAATTCACGAGGTAAATTTTCTATATAAATATTTGAAAATAAAGAAAAGATTTATTTTATTTCGGAAATTAAAGTCGCCCCGAATCGTTTTCCTCCAAATATAAACATTTTCGGTGTGAGGGACGTCTTGTGTTTAAATTCCAGCACGAATGTTACGTATACGACCCGTTTGACGCACCAGAGCTGTAGTCTCAACACTATGATCAAGGTCATTGTGGTCATCGCTCCTTTGTTAGGCTTGCAGCGCTCCTGCCAATGGCGTATATATCGTCGAGTCAGGTTGGGGCATGCAATCCTACCACCCCTTTTCCATTTTATGGCAACTACAGTATGTGATGTGCAAATTGTTGGCTGCACAGTGCTTTTGCAAATAGTGCAACTATGGCTCTGAATTTAAGTTCCAGTATCGGGAAAAGATGTCTGTTCTGAAGGTTCCGGCGTCCGGTAGTGTCCAGCGGTTTGCTGATCAGTGTCCAGTCGTGGGGCCATGGCTGCGCTTATGCCAACCATTTAAATGTCTATGCCGAAGTTGCAGCAATCCGTTTCTAGGTGATAGCGCTGCCACTTCTGTGTAAGGATGCTGAAGTGTTGATAAAAACCTAATTAAAGTTTCAAAAGTAACATGTTTGGGTATTCATTTTCCTCCGCAAAGTATGTTTGATTTGGCCGACAGTGGTTTTAGTTGACTGTTTTTGTTTTCGCTTTCACTGCGACAGAGCTTTAAGCACATTTTCGTTGATAGGAGCCGCAAAGTTCAATCAGAGCCAACAGATTTAAAATGATAAAGTTTGCGAAAGTGTTAGTGAAAAATTTCATTCAATCTAATCTAATAAAATAATTTGTTTGCAATTTATAAATACCTACAATTAATGATTTGAATGAATTCAAAACGTGAACGTATTTAATGAATAATGATTTATTTCAAATCAAAATAAAAAAATCATAAACTTATAGATACAAAAATGATCTGCTCTGGTTTCTAAATCTAAGATAAAATATATATTATTTGAGCCTAACATTAATAGAATTGAAAGAAAAATTACAAAGTTGTGATGCACTGAGTGAAAACATCAAATTTATATTTATTCCACCGTGCGAAATTTTTTTTATTTCCGAGATGTAGACGTGAAACTCGAGGTCATTTATAATATCCTGAGCTTAAAAAACTTTAAAATTTTAAGGACACACACATTTCAAATATTTTTTCAAATATTTTTGGTTGTGCAATGATGAAGATATAAGTTTCAAATGAAAGAGAAAAATTGTATGCTTTAAACCATAGTATAATAATAAAGTAGTCTAACCTGAGAGAGTATTTCTAATGTATTTCTATTTTGTTTACAAAAATTGGCAGAAAATTTTATGAACAGAGTTTTGAAAATATTTTGTGTCAAATCAATATGAGTTTATGTTTTCTGTTGACAAATTTTGTACATCAAAATGAAATATTGTGAAAGATATTTCAAAAAATTTGTACTCAAAAGAGGGGAGAGTTCAGGTTAGACTACTTTATAATTATACTATGCTTTAAACTAAATTTTCTATTTTGAATTTTCAGATCTTTGAAATAGAAAAAATTTAGATGTATGAATCTATAGACTGAGATCCAAAACATTTATGTTTTCCATACCATACATATTTTGGTCCTGAAAGTTAAAAATAAAAAACAGAATTTATGATTTTTTTAAATTGGTTCAAAAGTTCACTTTTTTACAACTTTCATCGTCAGTAACTTCCCCAAATCTCATCTGATTTGGGCAATCCATATGTTACTAGAAAAGCTAAGGTATTATCTTCTGGCAAACGGACAGCTTGTGTTAGTCGGATGATTCGTTTACGAGATATGTGCTGATAACTGAAACAATAGGGAGAAAACTGGTTTTCAGTTTCGGGTTCAGCGGCCCAAAGTTAGTCTAGTAAACACTTTTATTTTTAGGTGCATTTTTTGTGTCGAGTAGTATGCGGTATTATAAATTATTATGCAGTATTATAAATTATTTGAGAATTTCGATGAGACAAAAAAGCATTAGCGACATGTACTAAGGCTGTTGATATACTTATAAGTTACAAACACGTGTTACTACTTACTTGTTTCCGATAAGATGGCATTGTGAAAATAAGTCTTAGCACCTGAAGACGCACCTGGAAAAAATATAGGGTGTTTCTGCTGGATGTGTCATACAACCAAGAACCAACAGAACAATCATATATTTTTACAAAAAGTGACGATGTTTTTATTTCAATCCAATGTACAAATTTTAAGGTGGGTTAGTAGTAGAAAACAATAGGTATCAGTCAAATCTCCGTCTAGGCTCTTCACACTTTTAATGAAATTTTCCATAATGTTTTCCAATATTGTCTTTGGCTCAATTAAGCCGCATCAAACTGTCACTCGTTGCGGTTGGAGACATTGTTTCATTATTAGACAAATTAACTATTAACTAACTATAGATGTTATCTCCGCGTTATTTCAAACCGTTTTGCATAGATTTTTGAAATTTGAATGCTAGTTTGTATTGATTCAAGTCTAAAAACCTCCTAGTGTTTACTTGTCAAATGTCATTACAATGACAGTTGTGTGTTGACACTTAAAAAGTTGCACACAAATTCAAATGACACCACTTGTTGTACGACACCACTTGTAATAGACAGACAAATATTCTTAAATTAGCAGGAGACATGTTCTACTACGAAAGAATTGGTGGAAAAACACTATTTTTCAAAAACATTTTTTAATCAAGGAAAATTTCATTTTTAGTACAAAAGATATTTTTATACTATCGAAGGCGACGGCACGTGGAATGCTATTTTTGAGGCCTTTCTATTGTTTATTGTTTATTTATTTATTGTTAAAGATTCTTAAGCTACAAGATATAATAACAAGGTATCTTAAATTTCAGTGATAGTATTTTATAAATAAATATCAAAAAACAATAAATTAAAATTTAATTTTTTCATGCTCAACAATTTTACTTTGTCGCTGAGATCGTAAATTATAATTGCAATGGCCCGGCACCTGATCTGACCCTGTCGCACTTATTTCCCCCCAAAAACAATTTCCGCAAAGGTATTTTCGGCAGAAGCAGTCGTTGTTGCAAGTAAGTCACTCTTAATGCATATTTACAATCTTCGATAAACATCTACAGACAGTGGAATAAATTGTATTTAAATAAATGCGTACGTTCTAATTTTATGCGAAAATCCAATCAATCAGTACCTGGTCGATAACGTTGAACTTGAACAAGTATAAAAGCTCTCGTTGGTCAGAATAATCGATAGTCAAACCGACAAAATGTTTCGCTTCGTAGCTCTGTGTTCTCTGGTCAGTGTCGCTTTCGGCGCTGCCATGCCCGATGAATTGGATGGCCGCATCGTGAACGGTGTGGACAGCACCATTCAGGCGCATCCCTACCAAGTGTCGATTCAAACATCGTCCGGCAATCACTTCTGCGGTGGCAGTATCATCAATGAGGACACCATTTTGACTGCTGCTCATTGCCTGCAAAAATACACCGCTGCTCAGATGCGCGTTCGTCTGGGTTCGACCACCTACAAAGAGGGTGGTGAACTGGTTGCTGTCAAAAAATTCACATTCCATCCCGGCTACAATGCCAAGATCATGGTCAATGATGTTGGTCTCGTGAAGCTGGCCACACCGGTGCGCGAATCGGCTACGGTGCGCTATGTACCTTTGGCCACATCCACGCCCAAGACGGGCACACCCGCCGTCGTCACTGGCTGGGGCACCAAGTGCTATATATTGTGTACTTCAGCGCAAACCATATTGCAAGAAATCGAGGTTGGCATTGTCGGCAACAGGGAATGCGCCTCGAACGAATACAAATACGGCTCGGAAATCAAGGATACCATGGTCTGCGCTTACTCTGTGGATAAGGACGCCTGCCAAGGTGATTCCGGTGGCCCGTTGGTGTCTGGGAATAAACTGGTCGGCGTTGTTTCATGGGGTCGCGGCTGTGCCAGAGCTAACTACCCGGGCGTCTACGCCGATGTGCCATCGTTACGCGACTGGATCACAAGAACCGCTGCTATCTTGTAAATGCCTTATTTTAGTAAATATACGCACTATGTGTCGAAATGTACGAGTACATAAAAAATTGGTTGGTTTTACTGAGACTGGGACCATCTCTTGGCTTAGCATTTGAAGCAGTTGGTAGTTTTCAAATACCTTCCCCAGGTTCGTTTATCATGAAGTTGCTGTACTTTGAGTATTATCTCATAACAGCAGCGCTATTAAAATGTTATTGATAAGTGGAAAACATACATACTTCTGTTTTTGTGACGGCGATTTTGATAAAATACCAAAGACTACTGCGGCAAAAAACCGGTCATTAATAATTTCTAAATCCAAAACGTTTCTAAACCTACTTCTACGAATAATTGGCAGTTGAGGATCAATAATGGTCACTGCATGGTATTTGTAATCGTCGCGGTTTATCAGCGTAATACAGTGCGCTGATAGCGAACATATGGAACGCGTACGGAAACTTCTTTGAGCATTGTTTCGCCGAGTTTAGTGCGCTATCGAACGTATGCGAAAGCGATACAATACGATCCGATCCGATCCGATCCATCAAAGTTGTTTTAATCAAAGAACCGGAAACGCGGACATGTCAAGAGTCGCATTAATTGCACTGCTAATAGTCGCGATAGCGCAAGACGCGGCGCTTACGAACTATCTGGATGGGCGCATTGTGAACGGCAACGATGTCACCATAGCGAAGCATCCGTATCAGGTGTCGGTGCGCTATAGGAGCTGCAACGCCTGCGCCTATATACACGACTGCGGCGGTGTCATTTACAACGAGGACACCGTCATCTGTGCGGCGCATTGTTTGCACAAACGGGAGCCGCGCCGTTTTGTCGTGGTGGCCGGCACCGATAACCGTGTCGGCAGCGATGGTGTTGTGACGCGCGTCGCGAAAATTGTTGTACACGAGAACTACAACGCCTCCATTACCGATAACGATGTGGCGCTGCTGTTTCTGGCCACACCGCTAACGCTAAACCAGGCCACCGTAAATGGCGTCGCGCTGGCGACGGAGACGCCGGCAATAGGCGCTAAGTCGGTGGTGGTCGGTTGGGGTAGGACGACCGAAGGTGGTATGTACGCGCAGAAGCTGCAAGAGGTCGAGGTGGCCATAATCAGCAAGGAGGCGTGTCAGGAGTCGTACAGTGGCGGACGCACCATTACGAAGGGCATGTTATGTGCCCGAGTGGAAGGCGGCGGCAAGGATGCCTGCAGCGGTGACTCTGGCGGCCCATTGTTGGTGAAAAATCAGCTGGCTGGCATTGTGTCGTGGGGCAATGGCTGTGCGCGTCCACAGTGGCCCGGTGTATACGCCGATGTGGCTTACTACGGTGAATGGCTGCGACAGACCATTGCGGAGAACTCACAATTTGTATAAGTAATCGAAAAACAAGGGTTTCGGATTTTGTTGCCAGAAATTGAACTTCAGAATTGCATTTTAGTGCGAAATACAGATACAAACTAAATGCATTGGAAATGTTGTTTTCGTACGTGTGAGGATCATTTCTATGTGTGTGTGGTTGTTTGAGATTATAAGTTAGTTTTTCGAAAAAAGTTTCAGCGAAACAATGTAGTTGAATGTTGTTAATCAGCAAATTGATAGCAATAAAACAATCAAAACGAGCTTTTGCAAAGAGAGGACACAATTGTACGTCAGAGATTTTATCGTAAAACCCTGCACTCGCATTTAGTCGACATGTACTACAAGTACAAGTAATTATTTCTGTTGGGTTTTTTATAGTTTGTTTATATTATCTACATTTCGAAGTTACCGTTACTTGTTGAAAAAAGCTTTTAAAGATAATGAGGCAAAAGTAAACCAAAAAGTTTCAAGGTGAAGAACTTAAAAGTTGCGCCAAGTTATTTGCTACTACAAGCTACTTTTTGGTGTTTTATTTACTTTTGGAGTGGTAACTACGATCGAAGTTCATGAAATTTACTATGTGTGGTGTGAAGCACCAACGCTTGATCGGCAGTGTAGCTAACGCCGCAAGGACGTCTTGTCAACGGCATGGACACCTCCATCGAGGCGTCTTCCTATCAGACTTCAATACAGACTTATGAAGGTTCGCATCGTTGCGTCGGCTGCATGATTGCCGAGGTTGTCATTATCACGTCGGCCGATTGTGTGCCGTACAACGGGGAGCCGTACGTCGGCAACACTCGACTCGATAAGATTGGCGAAGTGAAATTCTAGTACATCACCGTAGCATATGTTGCCGGTTAGATTTGCCACCACATTGATCGCGATCCATTGAGTTGTCCGCGTAAAGGCCGCCGGTGGGTACGCGGATCGTGGTCACCGGCTGAGGTGTGCCAGTGCTACAGCAGCGAATGTTCACCGCGTGTCAAATTATTGCACCAGCTGTGGTGCACATTACTGTGGATGTGCGTACGGTCACGACACTTTAATGGCTGCCAGGATGCTCATGGACCGCTGGTGGTGGACAGCAACATTGTTTTTTGGAATGGTTGCAGAGAGGAGGACTATCTGGGTCAACATGGACGTGGCAGCGCGCAAGGAGTGGATTTTGAAAAGGGCGGCGGAAATGTAAATTTGTATTTGAATTATTGAAATGCATTTAAATTGATATTATTGAGGAAAGAATCAAAACTTTGAGGCGTTACTGGCGAAACCCAAATTAGGGTCGTGAAAGTGTTTATGAGTAACGAAAGTATATTGTGACTTTTCCTAAGTTGGAAATTGGTATATAATGTTAGATACCAATTGTGCTCTCGATGATCTTCAATTATTTTTATGACTTATTTTTCACCAATTTGACTTGACTTTGCTAATAAACTTACGTATTTGCTTTCTGGAAATTTACTATCAGTTTGGAAAGAATTGATAGCATTTAAAAGTTTTACTTTTGCGCATAAAAGTATGCTCAATGTTTTAACCGATCTGGTGTTTGTGCTGAAAACTGTTTTAAGATTTTTAAAATAGAAATTTAACGCAATTTTGGGCGGAAAATAGTTTAAGTAGAAAATACAGGTATTGCCTTTTTGAGTTTTGTTAAATATTAACCCTTTCGCTACAGGTTTTTACTGGGGAAAGATACAATTTTAAATTTTTAATTTAAACTTCTATGTGGTTATATTACTAACATTCCATAAAAAATTTTTAATTTTTATACTCGGACCCTGTATTTTAGAGTGTTTTTCTATAAGATAACCACATCGCTGTGGCTCTAATAACTACGAAACCAGTAAATGTTGTACGCATAACGAAAATTTAAATATTTTTTCATTTATTTCAGTCAAAATTAAAAAATAAATGTATCTAAATTGAAAGAAAACGTCAAATCAAAAAGGTCCTCTAATTGTTTCTGCTTCTTCTTCCTCTACTATGTCAAGATAAACGCAAAAAACCATTGCAAAGCAGTAGAAGAAATATGGAAATTTTTAAGTATATCGTATTTACTAATTATTGCTGGTTTCAGAGATTATAACACTTAGGGTCGTATTTTTTAAACGAATATAAAACGAATCCGATAAATTGCTGAAGATACGTGTGCCCATTGACAGCAATGCAGTATGTGACGAAGACTTCGAGGGTCTGATTGACGATTCAGCGTTGTGTGCTGGTGTGCGCGGCGTTGACGGCAGGGATGCTTGACTCCGGTGGTCGTGGCGCGAGGGTTGTGCAAAACTCGAATATCCGGGTGTGTAGGCGAATATTACACATTAGAGGCCATGAATATTGGGGAAGTTGAAAGAATATCAAATAAATTTGGATGAGGTATACATAATTGCATTGGTGAATTGGATATGTGTTTAATTAAATACGATTAGTCACAACGTTGTATTTATAAAGCAATTTAGAATATTTTTAAAGTGCATGGAACTGGATATTGCTGGATATTGCGAGTAGTGAAAAACCAGTTTGTGTTTTAAAATTAGGGGAATTCTTTGTAAGGTGCCACCCCATAGCTTTTTTGCGCATAGCTCGTTAGAAAATTAACTTATCGCCAAAATTAATATACCATTGGAAAGAGGGTTTAACGAGCTACGATACAAGGTAATACTTCATTTCAAGTTTTCGTAAATACGAATTTTACAGGCAATTTCCCAAAGTGTTCAAAATCGACATCCTTAAATTTTATTAATTAATTTTTTAATTAATTAATTAATATACCATCGGAAAGAGGGTTTAAAGAGCTACGATACAAGGTGTATTATCATTTCAAGTTTTCGTAAATACGAATTTTACAGGCAGTTTCCCAAAGTGTTCAAAATCGACATCCTAAAATGTTTTAATGTAAAGTGCCACCCCCTAAAAAAACCGCTAAAAACATAAAAATCTCAAGTAGAAATGCATGATTTAGAAAATTTACGAAAGATTATTTAATTTATTTTGAATTGAATAGAAAACGACTGAAAGCAAACCGAAATTGAATGGGAACGAATAAAACGAATAATTGTATGGAAATTAATAAACAAAACTGAACTAATTTATTCCTCATGATAGAATTAGAGAAAAATTTACTAAGAACACTTTAAATTCATCGTAATGACGATTCCGAGTATCAAAAAGGCATTTTACCGATATAGGAGCACAAAACAATGAAAAAAGGGGGTGGCACCTTACAAAGAAAAAAAGGTGGCACTTTACATTTTCACGGCATTTTTTAAATCATTGTATAAAATTGTTCCTTTTACGATATGCTCGAATATCATTTCGGATTATGAAAAACCATTAAAAATTCAGTCCAACACTGATATTTACCTTAGTTTTTTATAAGTTTTTGGTTACTTTTTCACCCCAAGAAAAACCTTCAGTTTTCATTTCTATGTTTTTTCTTAACCAAATTTGACACTTTTATTTACCCAGACCGTGTTATTGCGTCTGTTCCCCCAAAAACTACTTCATAATTGATGTTAATACATATATACCTTAAATGACAATAGGAATTTTTTTCTTGGATTGCTAGAATGTCGAAATTGAGCAGGGGTGACAAAGAGTGGCACCTTACAAAGAATTTCCCTATCAATTACAAATATATAAATGACGCTAAAGAATAAACATATTTTATTCTGTAACCAGTGCCCGGGGCCTTAATACTATGTTATGCATTTTTTATTGAACCTATGCGACTTGATTTTTGACAAAACATCTTAATTAATGTGTTGAAGAGAATTGTTGATAACACTCAAAAGACTTAAGGCTTAGAGATGTTCTTAATCTTTCAATTGGCCTGTCATATGTGTTAAATAAATAAATAATAAATAAATAATAATAATAATAATAATAAATTTTGTAGAGTACAACATGTTGATGTTATTTGGTATGGAATTCCCTCCTTTAATCTTTAACATTTCATCAAATTCAAAAATCATGATAGGATTTTCTGTCCTACAGTGCTAGTAACTGGAAAATATTCAAGTAATCGGTGTCATGGTCGTTGACTGAACTCCAAACATTTAATAATCTCTACATAACTGAGTTGACAATGAATTTTTCATATATTTTATCAGTTGCCATAGTCATAGTCCAGCCTACAACTGCTATATGCACTCTTAATCTCTCTCTAAAAAATTAGGCTGACTTCCATAAGGCCACTAAGTCTCAAGTGACTTTAATGGCTCATAAATTCTGTTGCAATCTCATAAGGTTTTGTAATACTATATATTCATAAATGTCGATTATTCATAAATGTCATAAATCGATAGGTAACCAACGTTAGCTTATCAGTCAGACAGCTTATCCTTTCGTGAAAATCTCTATGACTGATTGATTTTAGTTGCTTTTCAGCCAGCTGACCATCAAGTCCACAAGTAGGAAAACGCGTAGTTTTTGCTGGTCGCCGTGTTCTGCCGAATTTGCCAGTTTCGAAACCAAGGATTGTAACTCAACTGTAGGTAATCAGTATGAGAATCGCGTTGATTTTCACTGCTTTGGCGGCTTTTGCCATTGCCAGTGTTGCGGCACGTGTTGCGGGCAACAAAGAGACAGAACAGGTACCCAGTCTTACGGATCACCGCATTGTTGGCGGTGAAGAGGTGGATATTGCATTGCATCCGCATCAGGTCAGCCTGCGCTACAAAAGCCTCTTCTATCCATCCAATTCTTATTCGCATTACTGCGGCGGCTCCATTTACTCGGACACGGTCATCATAACGGCGGCGCATTGCATTATTGGTAAAGTGCCTAGTGAATTCCAAATTGCCGCCGGCACCAATAATCGGCGCGGTGGTGATGGAGTCCTTGTGCCGGTGAAGACCATCATAATGCACGAGGACTACGTTCCCCAGCAATATTTGAACGACATTGCCATCTTGATTCTGGCGGTGCCGCTGCCGCTGAACAATTTCACCATAAAACCGATCGTGTTGATGGATTCGGAGGTTCGTGAAGGTGTCACATCCGTAATTACCGGTTGGGGCGCGACCACGATGGGTGGCTACAGTTCCAATAAACTGCTGGCGGTGCGTGTGCCCATTGTCAGCAATGCAGTATGTGATGAAGACTACAACGGAAAGATTCATGATTCGATGTTGTGTGCTGGTTTTCGTGGAGTTGGCGGCAAGGATGCCTGCCAGGGCGACTCCGGTGGTCCACTGGTGGTGGACGGGAAATTGGCTGGTGTGGTTTCGTGGGGCTATGGCTGCGCCCTTCCTGAATATCCGGGTGTGTATGCGAAGGTTTCGTATTTAAAGCCGTGGATATTGGAGAAGTTGCAACAACATCAAATAAACTTGAATGAGAATTAATAATATTTGACAGTTAATTGGTTATGTGTTTCATTGTAGACGATTGGAAAGAAGTGGGGATAAGAGTGAACACTTAATATTCAAAGCATGAAAAGTTTTTGGGTCGCTCCAAACTAGTCAAAGCAAAACGATTTAAGTCGATTATACTGAACATGAAACAGCAGTAACAGTTATATTTGGTAGAAGTAATTGGTATAGGCGATGAGTTTGTGAGAGTACCTTATTGTAATTTTTAGGAACAACTTTGTTGGATTTGCTTTTGAGGGCCAAGAATGACATAACCCGCTTTCGAAAGTATGACAAAGAATTGTTCGTGTGAAAACTGACTCTGAAATGATTCGTTTATGAAGCACCTTTATAAAGTTTTATGTCAATAGAACCATAAATCAAGACTGCCGGGACGACTCCGGTGATCCGCTGGTGACTTATAAAACTCATAAAACTGTAAATGAGTCTTGAACTAAATATGGCATATTCACTGGAGCATACAAGGGAGGTTTAGGGTTATGGGTGACCATTGGCGTATTCAGTGGGTGCTTTTGGGGGTTGAAACCGCCCCCTCCCAAATATTAGAGTCGACTTTAAAACTACATACAAATTAAAAGACATATACACAAACATTTATTATTAAATATTTTTCTGAATCCGCCCCTGTTAAAATCCAATAACCTTGGCAATTTTGAAGCAGTCAATGAGTAAGGACCAGGAAATGTCTTAAGTGGAGATACAGTTGGTTCGCTGAATGTGCGCTAGAAAAATTATTCATGTCAATGCAGTGATCCACTTACTGTTAACACAAGTTTACATTCCTACGTACATATATAACTACTAATGGCGTTCATTATTTATTGTGTTTTGTGCTTATCGCTGATCTAAGATTAATGGCAGTAAAAATGTTTTGCAGATATCGTAAATATTTATTGCATATTCAAAGAAACGCAAATACACTCGAACAAAAACTTCCTTAATTGACGCGAATTTCGAGTCTTTTGCTTAAGATTTCTTATTTTGACATTTTTATGTTGTATGTATGTTATGTATGGTTCATATCTACATTTCGCACACCCATTTCAAAAGTGACTCAACTCAAAATTTTTTTTATTTTCGGGTTTATGTGTTAATACTGTGCAAAATGCATCTATCTACCAATAAGCAGAAACTCAGTATATTTTGTTGTTGTTAACTGTTTCCAAAATACAGTTAGGTCTCTCTTCATGTCGAGAAGTTTGATGCTAGTTGATCGCTGCAGCTCAATGCAAATAGTCCTAACTCCAATTGTGACACTTTTGACGAACAAATTTTTTGTTGAAATTCATTTTAGGTAAAGATGTGACAATTTTAGTATATATTTTCAAATAAAAAAAATTAATTTTTGTGATGTGACAATTTTAGTATATATTTTCAAATAAATAAAATTAATTTTGAATTGAAAAAATTTTTCTTTTAAATATTTAACTGTAATTTTTAATTATTAAATTAAGCAAATATGACATAACTTAAAATAATTCAGTAATTATTGAATTAAAATATCATCAAAACAGTCACAACTCAAAATTTTGGATTTTGTAGTGTAAAAAAAAAAAAAAATGTTGTAACTTATCCTAAAGCATAATCTGTAGGGATTTTCTACTTAACAGTTTAATACTACGTTTACATTGAGCCCAAATGCGTGATTTGGCAAAATTTTTCAAATAAAAAAAAGAGCTGATCTATGGCTGTGGCAAGAGGACATAGTCATTGAGCAATTGACAGTAGCTGCCAAACAAAATGCAAATGAGGCAATGTAAACACTTTGAAATGACTCATTTCAAACTACGCATTTGGGTTCAATGTAAACGTAATATAGTATAAACGTTATTAAAAAAAAACTTTTTATTCAGCTCAAAAACAGTTTTTTGCGTTTCCTGAAAAATCAAAAAATTTAGATTTAAGTCACTTGTAGTGGGTGTGCGATATACTCGTATATTATATTATAAATATATAGAATGTATGTTCTTGTGTTACTGTGGCTTTGAATAATGCAGTATTATTATTCCAATTGAATTGGTCAAGGTCACATTTTATAGAGTCGATACAAATGATAAAAATATCACAAATATTTACGGCAACTATTCAAAATTTTGTTATACAATCAAATTAATTGGATAATTTTGCGAGTTGCCAGTTTTTTTAAGTAAAACAACGCACTACAATATCTAACCACTTTATTTGCCTAATCACAGTTATCAATTGTGATAACATAGCCGACTTTGGCTAAAACTTGTCATTGACAGTGGAACACTTTTAATTTATCGTAACCGATCACAGTTCGATTTGAAATTGCGCGCGTTATCCAGTTTAGTTTTTAACGACAGCACATTCGCATTGGACGAGTAAAAATGAAGCGATTTCAACACGCGTATTTATTGGTTTTTGTATTGTCAGCTGTTGTCACCGCATGCAGTGCCATTGTAAGCGGCAGCACGGTGACCATAGCGAATGCACCGCACTTGGTGTCGCTGCGCCACAAGCAGAACGAATCGTCGCCGTTTCTGCATCGCTGCTCCGGCACCATCTACTCGACGACGGTGGTGATGACCACTGCCAACTGCGTCATTGGCCTGGAGTTGCGCCACATACAGATCGTGGCCGGCACCAGCTATCGCTCACAAATTGACGGCTACGTACATCCGGTGGACAAACGCATCATACATCCGGAATTTAATATCTGGTTTAGCGACAACGATTTGGCATTGCTGCAACTGTCCATCGAGCTGATCAGCACTCGGCCGAAATTGATTGCGCCCATTGCTGTGGGCGCTGCGGTTCCGACCGCCGGCAGTGCGGCTATGGTGGCTGGTTGGGGTGCCACTGTCGAGGGCGGCGCGTACGCAGAGCAGCTGCAGCAGGCGCAGGTTGCGGTGATAACCGATGAGCAGTGCAAACAGTCGTACGGCGAGACGCGTATCACGGCGGCCATGTTGTGCGCAGGCGCCGCAGCTGGCGACAATTACGTGGACGCGTGTCGGGGCGATGCCGGCGGCGCTTTGGTTGTAAAAGGCAAAGCCGTCGGCTTGGTGTCGTGGGGTAGCGGCTGCGGACAGAAGGACTTTCCGGGCGTCTACACGAATTTGGCCGTTTTCGGCGAATGGATTGCGGACGAAGTGGCAAAGTTGCAACAACAATTAAATTAGCTCTGAAATTATGTAGTAACAATAAATAATAAAAAGTAGATATCTAAAATTTTTCTGCTAATTGCAGAGCGAAATTGTGGCGTTTGTTTTTGTTCTCTGTTCGGCAAGCGCTACTGTCAAGTGTACACACGGAGGAACTTTTAATATCCCCAATTACCGTTAGTACAATAACATGCACAGCGTTAAGGTACAATTTGAACTCATTTGACGTTTATTACCCAACTAACTCGCTCAGGTGCGCTTATCACGCTTATTGATAGCGCTCCGGCGATACCACATAATGCGGCTAACCGTCAGATACGCCGCCGTCAATTAGTCGAATTTAGAACGTTTGCTCTTTCGATCGTTTTTTGCAGCCCGACATGCAGCGCATGCAGCCTTTGCTAACATTGACATTGATCGCGGCCGCCGCAGGCGCCGTCATCGAGCCGTACATAATCAACGGCGACCAGGTGAACATAGCCAAGCATCCCTATTTGGTGTCCATACGCATTCGCTTGACGGCCGACGGTGCCTACTGGCACAAGTGTGCCGGCGCCATTTACTCGGAACGTGTTGTAATCACGGCGGCACAGTGCATTCTTGATATCGGCTCGAATACGCGCGCGCTGGTGGTGGCCGGCGCCAATCTACGCACAGGCGTCGACGGTCTGCCGTATCCTGCCAGCAAGTGGTTTGTACACGAAAACTTCTCATGGACCACCGTCGACTATGACATCGGATTGTTGATTGTGGATGAGCCATTCGATTTCGCGCATTTCAGTGTGGGCAGCATTCAGATTGCTGAACAGCGGCCGCGTGCTGGCAGGACGGGCGTCGTTGCTGGATGGGGCTATCGCGAGGAGTTTGGTCCGTCGTCATATAGCCTGGAGGAGGCGGCTGTGCCGACTGTCAGTCAGAGTGAATGCGTTGACATCTACGGCGTAACCGAGGTTACGGATCGCATGATTTGTGCTGGATACGTGTCTACTGGGGCGAAGGATGCCTGTCAGGGCGACACTGGTGGACCGTTGGTCTATGACAATAAGCTGGTGGGCTTGGTGTCATGGGGGCGTGGTTGTGGTAGACCCGGCTACCCCACGGTGTATACGTATGTGCCCAGCTTAAAGAAATGGATCGACGACACCATTGCGAAGAATGTATAAATAAGATGAATTGTTTACAATAAATTTTAATTTGATTGAAGAATGTTTACATTGAATTTGAAAGTGCACATGTATTATATTTTATTCGCAAATCATATCTAAGAGAGGCCCTTTTAGGTAACGCAGATTACGCCGGTTATAGTGTATCAGCCATTAGACATGAGTGAATACTACTTAAGGCGAATTCATACAGGTGACCTCGTTGAATCAGCTGATTTGATTTTTTTTGGTGGTGGAAAGGTCTAGATTGTCAAAATGCCGGTGTACAACTATGACAATTGAAAATTGAAAACAATCAAGCCTTGTTCTGATTGGCTGATTTTGACAATCTAAACCCAGAAAACAAAATCAAAATCACCTGCATGAATTTGCCTTGGCACTACTAAAGAACAAACAATTGTTGTAGTTATTGTTGTTTGTTTTGTGGTAATGCATACACCGAATGCCCATGACCAACATCGAAACATTTTCATATCGGCAACGCCTTCTTCTAAGCGTAGACATTGCAAACTGAATGGGAAAATCTTCAATCGAAGACAATCATACAAAATCTATAATTAATCAATCTGATATACTCATACTGTCCTCTTATCTAAGTAAACGCTAAAGTGACGCTAAAACGTTTTCCGTCACTGGTCACAAAAACAAGCTAATCACAGCCATTCGAGGAAATTTTCAATCAGTTCATTTTACACGTTGTCAGCTACCAAAACAGAATCGCCTTCAAAAATCATGCAGACCTGCAAAGTGCTCATTGCTTTGGCACTGCTGCAGTGTGGCGCAGCAGCACCACCACAGCCGCACATAACCGGGGGCTCTACGGTGCAAATTAGCAAATTTCCCTTCGAGGTGTCGATACGGCACCGCGCCTGTGCCGCCTGCAGCTACGAGCACTACTGCAGCGGCGTTATTTACCAGCCGGACGTGATCTTGACAACAGCTAACTGTGTGCGCACGGCGGACGTGGCGTACACGCACATTGTGGCCGGCACCAGTTGGCGCGTAGGAGCGGCAAAGGACGGCCACATTTACCCGGTTAAGGAGATACAAACGCCCAAGGATCAGCGCATCGATATTGGTTTGGTGCGCCTGGCGCTACATATACAAATCAACAATTTCACCACGAAGCCAGTGAAGCTGGCCGACGAGATGCCGCGGCCGGGTAAAATGGCAACGGTTGCTGGCTGGGGGCAGGTGCAGGAGTTCGATGCATACAGCGAGGAGCTGAGGGAGGTGCACGTGCCGATAGTGGCACATGACGCTTGCGAGCAGTTTTACTTTTGGTCCGACATCAGCGAGTATGAACTGTGCGCTGGCTATGCTCACGGCGGCACGGACGCGTGCCAGGGCGATGCGGGCAGTCCGCTGCTGGTGGACGGCAAGATGGTGGGACTGGTGTCGCGAGGATATGGCTGCGCACGACCGGGTTATCCGGGCATCTATACAAACGTGGTGCGGCTGAGCGAGTGGATAAAACAAAATGCCTGAAGTTTGTGTTAACCCTAGTTCCCAGAAGTGAGCCTCACAGTCAGATTTAAAATGGTGATAAATCCAAAAGATTTTCGATTCCATTATTTTATGTAATCCTTTGCATTTATAAATTTAACATTTTAGACAGTTTTTGTACAAATGATTTCAGTAATTTAGCTTATATAAGTCTCACTTCTGGGTTGACGTTACTTTTAAAATTCTGGAAGTTAGTGTTAAGTTACCCCGGTTGGACAGGTTTTTACTACGAAAATGTATTAATTAAAACCATGTTTATTGCTTAAAATAACTGGCACAATAAATACACTAGGAGGCATTAATCGAAAAGACTTTTATTAGTTTCAATACTCAAACGCACCTTCGGCCGATAAGATTAGAGGTCAGTAAATAGCAATGAGACGTTATGTGTATGTCCGAAAGATTTATTATGGGTATTGATTATCTAGTCGACTGGACTGTAACTGTAAAATGTAATGTCAATGGTCGTTTTTAACGAAGCAATAAAGACAAATGTAGACACATTTTGACAGGGAAGGTTTTTGTTTACACAACTTTGAAGCTTCGATAATGCTAAGTTTTTTTTTAATATTCAATACTTTCATATATTTTTTATAAGATAAGAAATTGAAAACATATGCGGTGCGCACGGAGTGTGGCTTAATTAAAACAACAACCGAATTAATTTGTGACAGATATTTTACATTCCGCTAATTTCCGCATCTAAAACCCTTCAAATGGTTTTAACTGAATATGCTTTGCAGGGCCTAGTTAGCTATTGAAATTCGCTGAGTTCCAACTGCTAAGCCAGTTGCCTCAGATATGAATTCCACCAATGCAACAATAAATCGATTCAATGAATCAATCAATGAACCAATTAAGCCTCCTGCAAATGACAATCACCACTCTCGGACTTGTTGTGTTATGGCATTTATTTGTCTCAATACTTCGTCGATTCAGCTTACTCAATCGTATTATCGGCCGCTGTAGCGTCGATCCAATCGGCCAGTTCGGGCACAGATGCGTAGACGCCGGGATAGTTTGCGCGCGCACAGCCGACACCCCACGAAACAATACCCAACAACTGATTGTTTACGATCAGTGGGCCGCCCGAATCACCCTGGCACGCGTCCTGACCGCCACCGTCAACGCCGGCGCACATCATGCGGCTCGTCAGCAGCACCCAGTACGCTTTGCGGCACTGCGAGTTGTCGACCACTTTGACGTTGACCTGCTGTAGGCGATCGGGAATGCTGCCGTTTTCGACCAGTGTACCCCAGCCGGTGACGGTGACCTCGGTGCCGGTCTCCGGCCGTTCCCTGGCCAGAGCAATGGGCTGAATGTACTGATTGAAGTTCAAGCGCCCGTTCAATACCAAAATGGCAACGTCGTAGTCGTTGTTGCCTGCCTTGTAGCTGCTGTGCATGATGTACTTGAGCACCGCAATCTCTACGTTTTTTTGGCTGAGCAGCGTTGAACCGGCCACAATGCTGAGCAGCGACGCATTCACTCCGGCCACACAATGCGAGGCGCTGACAATGATGTTGGCCGAGTAAATGCTGCCGCCACACCGATGACGCCCATTGTAGCGCATGGAAATCTGATGTGGATACTGACGTATGTCGGCGTCTTTGCCGCCCACAATGCGACCGTCGGGCATGGGCACCATGCCGATTTGTTCGGTATGGGCGCGAACACCGCCAGCGATCAGCAGGGCGCAGCAAACTACAATTGCGAGGCGAAACATGTAGAAATTGCAATAGGAACTGTTGTAGAGTTGGGCAGCGTTACAGCGTCTTATATTGTGGTGGTGGTGTCAATGTCGGCCAGCATGTTATCAATATTAAAGATACTATAAATCAGGGTTTTTTAGGTTTGCCCTTTGAAAATCCCATAGAAATAAAGTGGATGAATCTTAATTTATGCCCTAATAGACATTACACCAATTTGATTAGATTGTCTGCTGAAGCACTACTCCCGTTGTTCAAGTGATTTGTGGTTTGTGAGTTTCAACAACAACATCCAGTGGAAATATTTATTGCTGTTTAAATTATTTGGCAGCAATGCTTTTACCCAGAAGCGGTTTGATGTTGAATGCTTGAGGAAAGTTTTGGCAAAGGATTTTGAATCTAAAATAAATGAGGAAACGGAATGAAACATGGTTCTTGTATCGTTTCAGCAATATTTGTATTGAAACGACTTTTGGTTCAGATTTTTGCAACACCCTTTAAGATCGGATTCCATGATTACTTTAAATTTCTTTTAAATATTATGTATAAACTGCTTTTCAACAAGAAGTTTGAAATTATTTTAATTCAATTTTTGATCCGTTAAAATTCTTGTATGCTTGTTTATGGTCTATATTACGATGCATACTTTAAGGCTTGCTAAAAATTTTCTACCTGAAAATATTCACACTTTTTACACCACAATATGATTAATTTTGATAAGTCAACCATAAACAAATGATATTTCTCTTTTATTAGCAAAAAGCGTTTCCGAGTTTGTGTCTGTTAACTTGTAAGATAAGAAGGTATATTTTCTAATCGTTGATTATGAATCTTCGGCCATCTATTGATTTGTGTAGTATTTTGATTTGATATTTTTTAGTGTTTTGTCGTATGCTCTGACATGCCAGAAGTACCCTGTCACGATTAGCTAGATTTCTTCACGTAGCAGTGTTTGTACAAGCGTTTCCTCACATGTGTCATAACCGTATCGTCAGTTTGTAACTGGAACTGGGGTTGATGATGAACGGCTGTACTTATGATTTGGGCACTTCCGTTAGATTAAGTGGGCACTTTTAATTGAAAGCATTTCGTCATGCCGATTTGATGCATAATAATGACAAGATTTATCATGACGTGACAAACACCATAAGCTGTATTCCAAATGACCGGTTATCGATAACTAAAGAAAGAAAGAAAACACTTTCGTTTTAGACTTTTTGCCCCACTTTCGTTTCCGATAAACATATACTCTGTTTACTCATTATACCAGAGATATCAATCAATAATGTTGCTATTGTATAAGCAAATTTCAGCTAATTACCGCCTTAGGCTTTATTTTCTAGCTTATCTTGGTGGCTAATCGCTGGCATTCGAAGCCAAAGGAATTGGGGGCAATTTCTTCTGTGAAGAGTACCGAAATTTTATAATGGATATAAACAATAAAAATTATCATTGTTAGTGTTCGCTTCAATAATAATATTCTTATGCCAGACGGTCAATGGGCTAGATAAATGTATATACTATATGTACATATATGTTACAAGGTCCTCGCCCTCCCACCTCATTGCCAGATCCATATGCAATGTCGTTATATGGTGTGGGAACGAAAGGCCAATTGATGTGTGGAACTGTTCCTTTCAAGCAGATTGAACAGAGCTAAAAATATTAGAGTCCGACCGATACCAAATTAATACCGATACCGATTAATCGGCCGGACGGTTGAGAAATGGCCTATGCCGATTAATCGGCCGAAAGGGAGATTAATACAGCGAGATTTGAAAAAGATATAGAAATATAGATTACGTTTCAAAAAATAAAAAAAATTAAAACAAAAAAATTAAAGCAGCAAAATAAGAAGGCCGATGACGATACCGATACCTATTTTATTGGCCGATACTAGCCGATACCGATTAATCGGTCGGACTCTAAAAAATATAGTTTTTTGAAACCTTTTTCAGCCCTTTTTGTAAAAGAATCATTCCTCATAGCCTCCGATATTATATTAGCAACACTTGTAATCAACCCAATTGCAATTACAGCACAGCACTTTGCCCTCGCGCTGCAACGACGATTTAATGTTTACCGCCAAATATTTCGCATATAAAAGGTTTTGCCAGTGCCGTCGCACTGACACAGTGCTTTTAATCTCGTCTACATCGAAACTATAACGAAATGACGCGACTTGCTTTTGCCTTACTGCTTGCTAGCGCCGCGCTATTTGACGCTGGCGCAGCATCGCCCCCAAATGATCCTGAAAAGCGCATTGTAGGCGGCACACAAACATCCATCGACCAATATCCGTATCAAGTGTCCGTGCGGCTGGACTCTTCGGTCCTCATACACATTTGTGGCGGCTCGATTTATGCGCCGCGCGTCATCGTCACTGCTGCGCACTGCCTGAAGGGACGCTATGCATCGTACATACGCGTTGTGGCCGGCAGCTCAACTATTGACGATCAAACGGAACAGGGCGTTGCGGCCAAGAAGCTCATCTACCACAAAGGCTACAACAAGAAAACGCACGAGAACGATGTTGGCCTCATCATTTTGGCGAAGGATTTAGTGTGGTCGGATGTGGTGCAGCCGATATCGCTGGCCTCCGAGTATCCGGCGGCGGGCACACACGCCACCATCACCGGCTGGGGTAAGAGCGATGAAGAGGCGGCAACATTGATGAAGAGTCTGCAGGCAGTCGATGTGAAAATTGTCGATAGGAATTTGTGCCACGCCCAGTACACGGCCAAGGATTATAGCATAACCGAGCAAATGGTGTGCGCCGGTGTGGAGGCGGGTGGCAAGGACACATGCCAAGGCGACTCGGGCGGTCCGATGGTGGTGTCCGGCAAGCTGCTTGGCATTGTCTCGTGGGGCATAGGCTGTGCGCGCTCCGGCTTTCCGGGCGTCTATGCCAGTGTGCCATATCACGCTGGCTGGATCGTCCAACAGGCGCAGCCCTATTTGTGAACGCGTTGTCAGGTGTTCGTGGTTGAGGCTTTGAGTAGTTAAACGTACGAGTGCCTGCTGTATACGTTTATCAACCTATGTGATCTATCGAACAAATTTTATGTAATATTTAGTTTATTGTTTTTTTTTTACTATTTAAATTTAAGAATTATTTGTGGTGTGAGGGATTTTCGCAATTAAAATTAATAAATAAATCGCATTCGTACATCATATATAAGAAGAAGAGACAAGTTTTCTTGTAAATCTTGACCCTCTTTGTTATTAATATCACTCCACAGAAAAGTTGATAATGACTTGGATCGGCTAGTGAAAGTTACTCGTATGTCAACCAGGTTGTATGAGTAACTTGTAATTCCTACATTTTGGGTACAGGTAGACCTCGCTTAATACAGAGGTTACGTTCTTGGAAAATGCCGTGTTTAGCGAGGTCTAGCTGCTTCTACTTGTTTGAAACATACTTACATATTAATGATTAAAATGAGGTCTGAAGCAAAATTTGAACCGTATTAGAAGAGTCACGTGTTAAGGAGGTCTACCTGACTTAAGGTTTGAAGTGTTGCTAAATTGTATGCGATATATAAAGATTTGTCGAAATTTACCACAAGCATATATTTCCATATTCTGTTTTTGTATTATTATACTGAAAATACCAAAATACAGTATTTTCGTACGGACAAAAAATCCTGAGAAAGCAACGTAGACACTAGAAAACATTTAAAATTTGTACATTCGAACAAAGATGTAGTCTAAATCGTTGTTTTTTGTGTTTCCAAATGTACGCTACGATAATAATGTCGCAGCAGGTTTATTTGAAAATCTTTAATGAAAATTAAAGCTCACAAATACGAAAAATTTTATTTTTTAGACCAGTTTTTATTAAAGCAATGACGATGCAACACTGTGTGTATTTAACGAAGATTCGAAGATTTCCAAATTGCCGCCAAAATAAATTTCATCATGTTGCCATTTCGAAACGAAGGAAGGCTACTTTTCACAGAATTGCACAATTTGATGTAAAACTTTTACAAGTGCGCAGCAGCGCAATGATCAAGTTTAAAAAGCTTTAAACATTGCTGGTATTTGCGAGCTGATAGCATGCATGATTAATTATGTTTTATTTGTCTCTCTGGCTACCAGCAGCGGAAAATTTTCAATATGGCAATGCCATATTTGTTATTCAATCTATTAGCATTCGAAGTTCGAATTCGAGCTTCCACACACACTTCGCTGCATACTCAACCGCACGACAAAGGGAAAGAAATTTGTAGAATTTTCATCAAAACGGCAGAAAGCCAAACAGTGCAGCAGTGTAAAAAACAAACGCAGTATTTTTCCAGTAATTTCGCAGCAACAAATTGCAAACTTATATCAAAAGATTGAGCAAATTTCAAAGCCAGCTGAGGAACATAATTGAAAAGCGGAAAAATGTCAATTTTCGGCTCGTTAATGGGAGATTTCGATGATGACCTTTTTATGGGGTAAGTATGCATTGGGTCGCTATAGCGCTAGCGCTCCGGTGCGCGTGTGTGTATACGTGAGTGTTTGGAACGGGCGTCGAGCGGTGGTCGTGCGGTATTGTAAATTTTCCAGGTGCTGGGTGAAAATTTCACAAACTGTGTGTAGTTAATTTGAAGATCAGTGTGAATAATTGCAAATGGTCGTGTAGGGCTCATGGCAGCGAGATGTGGTGGCGCTGCATTGGGCATTTTGGGGCGGTTGATTGTGTTGTTGCGGTGGCGGCGATTGTACGAACATGTGGTGTTGCTGTTGTTGCCTCTGCATTCGCGTTTGTCGCAACGCAACTTTGTCACGGTCGCTTCGTATTGGCTGCAATGACTGCGTTGCGGCCGCTGCTGACGTTGCTGCTCGGTACGTACGAAAGCAGCACAGTTGGCAGTGGCAGCGAAAATCGATAACTAGCCACCAGCTTCCACCCTTTCCATCTATGTACATTTTTTTTTAATTTGCTTTGATTCCATGTTCTGCCAGTGGGTTTAGAATTTTCTTGAAAACATTTGCGTTTTAATTACTACAACTAGGGAAATTGTTGTTGCCATATGTAATGTTTGAGCCTAGTAAGTTGCATGAGCAAAGTTGGTTCGAGGTGCTTTGCAATAAGCTTAATATTCTATGGATGGGGTTCAATTAGAGTTCGTCACATTTGGCACAGTTGCCTAAGCTCGAACGCACACAACTATGTGAAATTGAGTCCAGAGAGGGTGAGGTTTCACGTCATATGGCGAGCTATATGCTTTGTTATATAAATTACTTCCAGTGTTGTTGGGTTACATGCAGAATGCACGCCATCACAGACAATTACAATTTTCCTAGATTTTGAGATATTCAAAATATGCCTACATCAAAGTTTATTGGATTTATAATGCTTTTCCGCATCATTGCTTGGCGATTTATTAGCGATTTCGTTTATTGTTGAAATCTGCTAACTTCATTAGATGCTCTAAAGCGCAAATGACATCATTTCTTTAGGCCTACAAAATAAGAAAGAAGAAAAGGTTTAGTGAATTCTTTCACTAGAAAAAGTGTTTGTTGGTGTGCGCCTGTGTACACGTGCTCTCATGAGTTAAGAAAAAATATAAAAACAACGAACTTTTAGCTCAGACTAGGGGAGGGCGTAGGCTTATTTGGAATGAATAGCGATTAGTTTCGCAATTACTTGTCACAATAATGTTTTTAGAGAATATTCATCAGCGTGTTGGTTGCAAAATACAAAAACTGTTCAAATAGTTGAAATTCAAGGCGTGAAATCAGAGTCCCGTCCACCCGTAGTACGCGGATTGAAGACATATTTACACATTAACCTTACCCGGTGTATCATTACTTGTACTTTAACGATACAATGTAAATTTTACTGAGTTTGTCGCAGCTCTTCTTGTCATCAAACAATAACATTACAGCTAATAGTTCAAAAACTCGGATTGTATAATGTAGTAAAATATCAGACCGTCGTAGAAATTTACAGTTTTGACTTGATTTTTGGGCTTTAAGGCAAAGAAAAAATTAACCAAAACAAAAAAAATATATAAATGCATGCAGTTTACTAAGAATTCAAAATCAAAACAAATAAATTTCATAAGTTTGATTATGCTAAAACTTTGAAGTTTCTCGTAAAACAAATTTGTTCGTGAAAATGCCCACCGAACATCGTGTGCGCGAAAGAAGACAAAAATCGTATGTGACGTTTTAAAACTGTCTAAATGAATAAAATACAATTTTATTTAATTTTGAAATAATTTTTAGCAATCACATGAACGCCATGAACATGCAGATGCGTTCAATGAATCGCCTAATGAACTCACTGATGCCGGACCCGTTCAATATGTTGGCTCCCTTTGATCCTGGCTTCCAGCAGAACCAAATGATGGAACGCGGCAATCCTCACAACAATCCCATGGGCGGCCTTTTCGGTTTTCCAGCAATTCCAAACATAAATCGCCTACTGAGTGCAGGTAAGCAACATTGGCAACTTGGTGACTTGAGCACTTGGTGACTTGAGTAAATTACTTAAATTTGTGTTCTGCCCGCATTTACAGATATTGGCACGCCCCCTGGCGCTTCTTATTGTTCGAGCTCGGTAATAACAATGTCATCCGGACCGGATGGTCGCCCACAAATCTATCAGGCAACCACCAGTACAAAAGCCGGTCCGGGCGGCATACGTGAGACACGCAAAACTGTGCAGGACTCTACACGTGGCCTAAAGAAAATGGCCATTGGTCATCACATTGGCGAACGTTCGCACATCATCGAAAAGGAGCAGGACTTGCGTTCGGGTCAATTGGAGGAGCGTCAAGAGTTTATCAATTTGGACGAGGACGAAGCGGAGGATTTCGATCGTGAATTTTCCAATCGGGCACGCATGAGCGCCAATCGCCGTGCGGCCGAGTTGCTCAGCATCGAGCCGGCCGACGACGACGATGATCGTCCACGTCATCATAGACATGGCGGTCATCATCGCAGACAATTGCCAGCATTGCCCGCACCACCACAGCAGAGCAATAGGTGAGTTCAAATTGTTGACAGTTTAAGTGTCACAGTTTTTGCATAATTTTTGCCAGAGACAGGTGAAATTTTAAGTTCTTGTTTGGTTGCGGGTGCTAAATGCAAACGATAATGAAGTTCTAGTCTGCAGTGTTGCAGTCTTAAGGGAAGTGCTTTCACTGCCAGTGATGGTGTTTATTGAAATGGGTAAAGTTGTTGAGCTACGAGTAATTTCTCAGTGAAATCAAAATCAAACCAATATAGTAATGTATTGATTGCGCCATGTTTCGCTGGGATAGTTATGGGCTCGAACAAATTGTGGCTTTTTGGTTGGGTAATTAACGGTTAGAATGCTACGCGGCGCAAAACTGATCCGATAGTTTGTATCGAAAACTGCGGCGCGGCGCAAAACTGCTGCGCGCGTCAGTGTGTTTTTGGTGCTCCGCGGGAGTAAACGTATTCTAACCTCGCGCTTAATTTGTTACTAGAGTGCATTCTTATACTTTTAAAAATAATAAATAAATACATAATAATTTGCATACATATTTACAAAAATTGCTTAGCACTAAAACGGTTAATCAGCGTCAGCTGATTAGACATAAAACGCATATTGAGAACTTATGCTTTATATTTTATGGGTGCATGAATTTTTAACTTGGCTTACATTATAAATTAAAACAAAATTTGATTTTAATGGGGAAGGTTAACATTTTAGTATTTTCCAAGTATTACTGATGATGACGATGGTTATTTTAGATACCATACGACGCCAACATATTGCTGCGCTTTTATCTTGATTTCTCATTTAACATTTCAATTATCAAAATGTAACAAAAGATTTCACTTTTACAAAATGTGTGCAACCGTCCTTTCTCTCCCAATCCGCATTTACCACAAAATGTTTGTGTTGTTCCTTTTCCTCAATGTGTGTTCTACAGTCTTTACGTTTTTGTACCACTTCACTGTAATTTATTTGGTAAATTTTATGCTTTTTATGAATTTCTCTTTTCCTTCGTAGCACAAATTTTCTCAATTGAAAATCAACAGTATTTGAAAGTAAAACTCACTTGTATCCTAAAATCTCAATTTGTATTTACTTGCAGATATGACAAACATTAAAAAACATAAACTAGTAACAATTGATTGAGGATTGAATTTAACTTCAACTACCTACAACTACATTCATTCCTAGAAAAATAAACGAAAATTAGCTTAAAACAATTGCAAGCAACAAAAAATTAGCACAGACCAGAACGAATCAAACTGAACTCAACTAAAAAATAAAAAATACCGAAAAATAGCAAACCACAAAACATAAACGAGAACGCAATGCTACTAATGCAAACTAAAATTCACTCCACTCCACTGCTACTAACCACAATGAGTTGTATTGTATTGCAATGTATGCCCTGCTCGTTTGAGGTAGGCCAACAAAAATCAAGTTTTGTCTTCGTTTCTTATGTGTTCTTGGTAGTTGTTTTATATATCTTTGATTCTGCTACTAAATTGTATCTGCCAAAATGTATTGTAAAGTTTTGTTGTATTTGAACGTTTCCTTCTCATAAAAATCTTTTTTAGCATTTATTGAATTTCACTTTTGAATTATACCAAGTTTTTTGTTTCAACCTTTTACACATTCTCCATGATTTTTACTTATTACCGACATGTATTTCGTTATGTCTCCGCAACGCACGACGACACGTCTCAATCGCAATCGCTCTGCGTTCGGGCACAGCGCATCGCGTCTTCATCCTTTGAATGATCTCTCATATCCATGAACTGCTCGCCCATCTGCGTCAAGCCAAAACAAACGCAAACATTTTGCTACGAATTGTCAAAATATAATTGAAAAAAAAACGACTACGCATTTATATTACCAACAAATTAATGATAACTACTGCTACTACCAACTATTACTACCACCATCACCACCACCAACACCACCACTACTACTACTACTCTACTGCCTTATCGATTTAGTCCAGAACAGCCAATATATGAATTTATTGCATTTTGAATACGAATACGCAAATGAAAATGAAATTGAATTGAATTTTTCCGAATTCACTTCGTTCACTCAGCTCGTCGCCGACACCGACACCAACACCAACGACAACGTCAACATCAACGCCGTTGCCAACTACGCATAGTACGAGGCCTTCGTCGCCGTTAGCCGCGCATGCGTCGCGCGCCAATGCCGCCGCCATTGCAGCAGCTGCACTCAATAACAACAACAACTACTTGAGCACAACACCCAGACGCGCCTATCGCAGCCATCTGACCGGCGCTTCGGCACGTCGCCCACTGCGTACACCGAGCTCCTCGCCACTAGCTACGACACCGACCAATCACAGTCACAGCACAGCAACAACGACAAGGTTTGTGCAAAACAAAACAAAAATCCATCCCAGAAATCAAGTCAATCCGAACAGAACAGAATACGTTGAGAATTTGCAACAATTTGTGGCAGTGCCACCACGCCCACTGCTCGCCGCAAACGCAACAGTGTTTTCTTCGCGCATCCGCACTCAGCGATCTCGATGCTCTGCTCTGCAAACAGTTTAAGTTGACCATTTCCGTTGACACGTACCCGAATTGGCAATTGGAAATTCAACTTGAATGTGGAGAGAACAAACGAACAAACAAATGATTCGCGCTTATTTTAATTTCGATATTTTGGTTTGCTACTTGGGATAATTTTAAGGGGTAACTAAGGCCTATATATGGACCGGGGATTAGATACTCGGCACCTACAGGAAAGTAGACCACCATTTTCCAGGCGGAAATATACGCCATTGCAAGGTGCGCTCACTTTAATCTGGTGAGGAAATACAGAAACCGGAGGATCGCGATGCTGTCAGACAGCCAAGCGGCTATCAAGGCATTTGAATCCTACCAGGTACCCTCGAAACTGGTGTCGGAATGTCTTGAGAAGCTAAATGAACTTAGCAGTTACAATCAGGTATGGGTCTCCTTGCTCCCGGGTCACGCCGATATTGATGGGAATGAGGAGGCCGACAAACTTGCAAGAAGTGGGGGCGGCGTCTACCCCTTTCGTCGGCCCAGAATCCTTCTGCGATCTTTTCTCACCAAGAAAGACGAGATAACCACCCGGAATCAATACTGGGAAAATAAGCCAGGCCTTGAATATTCCAAGATGGTTATTGGATCTTATAACAAGAAAAGTTTCCAGGAATAGGAGTTTGAGGATGATTTTCTCAAAGAATAATCTAAGGATTATCACAGGTATATTGACAGGGCATTGTAGATTGAACTATCATCTAACCCAACTAGGTATCATGGTAAACGAACTCTGTAGGTTCTTAGTGCAGGACACTGAAACTGCAATACACATACTAGGCATATGCCCTGCACAAATGCACAAACGGAAAAAGCACCTGGGTGACTTTATTATACCAGGATCGGACTGGGTTTCCAAAGGCTTAGGAAATATACTAAGATTCCTTTTGGATACTGGACTCACGGACGAACTGTGAAGGCCATGAATGGGGCACAATAGATCTTTTAGGTTGCGGTGTTCATCTGTGAGCCCAATTATCGAGAGGAATTTTAGTATATCTCCTATACCTATATAACTAAGGACTAGACTGGAAATAACATTAAAGCCAAGACTTTCAAGCTGTGCAATTAAGTCTTTGAGAGACATTTTTGAGTCTCATATTAATTGAACCCAAACAATCAGATTTTTTTAATAATTTACTTTGAACTAGGTTTTTATACATTTTTAATTAGTTTGACATATGAAATTTATTAAACTTTATTATTGAATACTCTTGGTTTGAGAGCAAACCATTAGGCATCCAGTTAGCAGTTACTATGAACCATAGTATAATAATAAAGTAGTCTATTCAAAGACAGTACCCCTAAAGTACCTCTATTTCGATTGACAAATATTGTCAAAAAAGTCATCAGCAGAGTAAACAAAGTTGTATTAAAATATACCTAAGCATTTTCCCTTTGCTTTTAGTACGATTATATTTGAATGAAGTTGCGTCTGTGGTTGAACATTTTTTAAACTGACAAATTTCAGACATCAAAATTGAATTGAATTTCAAAAAATTTTGTTTTCTTTGAGCGGGAGACTTTTGATTAGACTACTTTATTATTATACTATGCTATGAACTAGATTTTTACACATTTCTGATTAATTTGACATACGAAATTTATTAAACTATATTATTGAATACTCTTGGTTTGAGAGCAAATAATTATGGATCTAGTTAGCAGTTTTAAAAATAATATTTAAATTATGTAGTTCTTTAAGCGGAAGCAGTGGTCCATTCAAGACTGTCATGTTAAGAAGAAGAAGTTCTTTAAGCATAAGAAACTTTACTCCAAGAATTATAAAACTAAACTTTTAGGCCTACAATAGTTTACATTTTAGCTCAGTGTTTGCACATCCAAAGTCGTTCTTATGGTTTATAAATTTGACATCTTTCGTCGACATCGCAACGTTGGACCATCTTTATTATCTCTTAGTTTGACTAAATTCCAAATTCCTAACATCCACGTCTCCGTACTGCGCCGCAACTAATATTCACACTGTAAATAAGCCCACATTAAGCCAGTCGAAACCGTTGAGCCAACTGCAGCAAACTACTAAACCGTCTTATCTCTTTTTCTCCCTTTTCCTTCGTACCATTTCAATGTGTTTCTATGCAGAGATTGGCGTTTGTACAATCCACGATTCTATCGCAAATAGAAACACACCATCAAGCAATTTAAACAACAACTATTACAATACAATGTAAAGCCAAATATAAATGGAGAAGAAATTCGAAATTCAAAGAAGCTAGAAACATACATTCGAACGCAGCTCGAGGCCTATCTATGAAATCAACTTATTTACTATACGAGCATATAAAGGAATTATATAAAGAATTAAAGAGAATAGTGGAAACATGTCCCACGCATGACAGGAACATCAGCTTGATTGCCAACTGTCATCACTCCTCGTACACACAACAACAAAATCCAATCCAAAAATCCACACCAAAGAGTTGTTGTCGAACTACAGAATTTGGCTTTGACTATTCCCAACTTTACCCACAACGCTTAGAAGTCCATCATCTACACATCAACAATTGCCGAAACATCTACACGCGACCCCAGCGCTTTGTTTTTTGACGTTCGCTTCGAAGCTTGCAACCGTACTGCAATTTTATCGTCGTTGTTGTGCGGCTCGACTGCGGCTCCAAGTGTAAGAAGCATTTTGTACGCCTTTCAGCTACATTCGTAATAATATTTTCTTTACGTTAACTGTGTGTGCATCCATCTTTCCATTCAGCTCCGCCTAATCAGACACCAAACACAATTCGTCTCGCTGCGAATGTGTTTGGTTTCTCGTTTCTCTCCTCTACACTGTACACTTTCGTTTACTCCCGTTTATGTATTTATTATGTTTTCATCGTTGTTCGTCAATCACAGCGCAATGGAGCAACGAAAAAGTAAAACAGCGAACGGCGGAGTGGAATTTCGCAGCTGCATATAAATTTCATTTATCTTGGCTGCTGGCAGCTTTATCAGTCAACAAGCGCTTCGATTGCCTATCGTCGTCGACGTCAGCTACGCTTCAGCGTCGTCAGCTGCGCTTCAGCGTCGTCAGCTGCGCTTCAGCGTCGTCAGCTTCGCTTCAGCGTCGTCAACTTTTGCAATACTCGTCGTTTTTACTTGTAAAAATGCTGCTTACTTCATGCTGCCACGCCTTCTTCATGCCACCTACACAATAGCTGCATTTATTTCTGTGTGCACGCCAACTCTGCGCTGCTATTGTGCCTGGTCGGTGTCTGGTCGGAATCGTCAAGACATAACTGTGCTCGAATGGTGTTTTCGTTTGTTTTGGCTTTGCGCGCGATCCTTGCACGTTCCTCCGTTTCACTTTATTACGTTTCAGTATACAATTGTGTGTCCTATGTAAAAAATTTATATGATTGTAAAACATTTTGTTAAACCTTTTTTGATGTAAAGCGTTTTGTCAAAGCGTTAATGGGTGTGAGTTGGGTTTTTGAAAGTTCAAATTTAATAAGAAAAATAATATTAATTTCATCTCTCTTCTCTAGTTTTTCACTTGATTAAACAGTTCTAATAAAATCGTTATAGACATATGATCCTTGAATTATACAAAAATAAGTAATTTTGCTAATGAAATCTGTGTCACCTAATTATAAGATGAAATATAATCGGCCTCTGTTCCAATCCTTCACACATTTCATTCTCTTCGCAATGCATTTCAAATATATTTTTTGTTTTTTTTCCTCACTTTTAATTTAGTCATTCTTATTCCTATTTATAAACAAATTTTCGCTTTTCTTAACATTTTCAATCACTTTTACTTTACTTAGTCATTGTTCATCTTTAACTTTTCTGTTAGAAAGATTTTGTTTGCTTCATTTCGAAGCTGCTTGCTCTTTCTTTCTCCTCATCTTTAACTTTTCTGTTAGAAAGATTTTGTTTGCTTCAATTCGAAGTTGCTTCCTACACACCATTTCCTTTTGAAAATTATGTAATTTCCACATAGATATTTCTTATTGCTCACATTTAGAAATAGTTACTTTCTTTTGTGCGCTGTGTGGCAAATAAAAATACAAAACTTTTTAACCCTTTCAATACGACTTTTGGCCCAAAACACGTGTTGTGAAGTACTGACTACAAACTACTGTTTAGTCCCATCCCAGCTGGCCGGCCTTGATAGTCCAGCTGGTATCGCGCTGGCTTCTCATACCAAAGGCTCCATGTTCGATTCCTGGCTCGGGCTGGTGAACAATTCGTCTACTTCTATCGCTATCCACATGAAGGGAATGAGAATTACAAGAATCGCACAAGTGCGCTCTTGGCAGGCAACGGCAAAACCTCCAAGCGTGAACGAAAAACTGCCAATCGCCGTTCGGATTAGGCGTTAAACTGTAGGTCGCCTCCCCTTTCCCCATCCGCTTGAAATGTGTGCTGTAACATATGTTGGCAAAACAGTGTTGCATACGCATTTCAAAAACGGGTGAAATATGAGATATAACTCTCATTTTCCTTCCCCTTCCTTCCTTCCTTCCTTCTCCCAGCACTTTAAAAGCGAATACTTTTCGCACCAGCAATTTTTGAACATTATCTTGGACTTATATATCCCCGCAGTATTGAAAGGGTTAAATTTCTGTAAACTTAAGAAGCAAGGAGAAAACTTGCTCCTGCTATGAGAATTGCCCTTTGATGTTCTGGTAGTTTGACATGAATTCTTATATTTTAAACCAGGTTAATTTAACCCAGAACTGAGCTTAGGGTCCCTAACTTCCGGGGTAGAGATTGAGTTATTTAAATGAGTTCATACCCGTTTTGTTGTTCTTAACACTAAAATGTCCCATAAGTCCAACCCCCCTTAACTCTTTCGACCCCGAATTGGACACTGTGTTTCGATATTACTTTTTGTATTTAAATCTTCAAACACTTTCCTAACGGCACACGACATTTGAAGTCGGCACGCCTCTTTTTTAGAGTCATAGAGCTAGTTTACTTTTAAACAATGTTAGCTTAAAACGGTTTAAATAAATTTTGTATCAATATTTTTTAGTTACAGAAATTATTTAATTACAGAATTATTATTATTATTTACAGAAATTATTTAATTAAATTATTTAATATTTATAGACAAATACAAAATTATCACTTTTGATTTTATTTAACTATTTTTAAAGAAACAGGGTTTTGATCAAACGCGCCCAATTCGTAGACTTCAATTAGAACACAAACTTTGCCTGATATCGCTGCAAATTGTTGGAAATTATTTTGGGTATAAAAGTAAAATTTTTTTTTAATTGATTTGAATTCACTTTTAAAAATATTTATTTTAATTTGTAATTAAAAATATTAAATTAAATTCTAAAAATATTAATAAATATTTCATTTTGCCTATTTAAATTTAACCCATAAATCAATCGTAGCTTTTGCTATGAGATGACAAATAGGTGAAGTTGCTCTCAGGCAACTTTGGGGTCGAAAGGGTTAAAGGTCCAAATGAAATCATACAACAAAATAGGCTTAAACATTTGTTCAAGAATATTTTAGGTTTTTGTATTTAACCCATTCGCTGCCAAGGACGAGTATACTCGTCTTTGGCAGGGTGTCATGCATTGCCAAGACGGGTATACTCGTCCTTCTTTAAATATGCAAGCTTTTATAACATGCAAGCTTTTGAATTAGCAAATTTTTTGTGGCCACAAACAATAACACTCAAAATATAAATGGCAATGGGAATGACCATATAATTTAGGCTTGGCAGCGAATGGGTTAAGTTAACTTCAAAAATAGTAAAACTCACCGAATATTTGCTTTCAGTGTTGCAATAAACTAATAAAAAACCTCTATGGGTCATAATGACCTCTTGGGCATTCTAGTGTTAAGAATATTTATTATTTATTCTCCAGAGCTCAGCTAGATTCTTCAGAAATGGTGAGACGCGTGACGTTAGCTTATTTACATTACCATCCCCACCCCCCCTCTTTACTCTTATCCCTTCATGCCTTTTTTCCATTCAACACTTGATTTTGCCTTTTAATCCGCACTGTTTTGTTTTACCTTTTTTACTTTATGTGTTGTCCATTGCAACTTTTGTTTGTAATTGTTGTTACGTCTTTCTTATCACATAATCATCGTTATCATCACTATTGTTATCGTCAGTGTCATCACGTGGTTACCGTAACTGAACTAAACCTGATTTTCCTTGTGTTCCACTTTAATCATATCTTTCCATTTTGCATATTAACAGTCAGTTCCCTACAAAAGCAAATTCTCCTTTGCCTGCCCCGAGCTTGTCCAAGCCTACCTCTTTAATTGGTTTTTAATCGCAGCTGATTTCCTTATTTTCTTCATTAATTGATTTCATTTCAGTTGATGATTCTAATTATTTAGATAATTTTTCAAATTGAATGACTTTATTGATCCAATAAAACACCATGTTCTACAGTTAACTAATGAATTTCAATTGTAATTTTTACAGCGTACACCCACATCCATACAATGCGTCGGCCGCTAGACGCAACTATCGGTCAAAACACTCGAAACAGCATCAGCAGCCGCATTCGCAGTTAACAATAACCGAAATCACCGATGACGAGCCCGAGCCAACTCCAGCACCAGCACCAGCAGTTTCAGCAACCAAATCAAAGCATTAAGCCGCCGCGCCGAGAGGAACAGTGGAGACGAAAGCAAAGGGGGAAATCTATTGTAGTTAAATCTTAGTTGCGAAATATTCTTGAGTGGGGGATTGTGTTGTGCTGTCGCACTGAATGATGAATGGATCTGAGTCTGCGTGACCGCATCCAAACAATTAAAAATTATAAGGGAACAATAGCAGGAAGTTTGTGAATTTTGTATCGCAGAAAATCAAACAAACCGAGTAATTAAAAGCTGTAATGATTTGAAGTGACGATGCGGCAACTGCCCCAACATGAACCATGCACCAATTCCACGCACCCAACCAAACCCAAACGAATGCAGCTGCATAGTTACGCGCACAACATGTTGTCGCATGTGAGTGAATTGATGGTTGCGAGTTGTTGTGTCGGACAGGCAAAGCAGTGCTGCTCAATGAAGTCTGCGGGGTGGAGTTGTTTTCTACGAATTTGCTGTTATTTTAATTGATGTGTTTGCGAATGCAACAAGTGAAACAAGTGGAAATGTAATGAAAATCGTAGCAGCAACAATGTAGGCATTTTTTTGGGGCTTCTTTCGTGGTGTTGGTGGTCCGTGACACAGGTGTACCCGGTCCATCGCCTGCGTCCTACAATTTTGGTTAATTGTAAACATTTTGTCAGTATAGGTCTTACAATTCACACAGATCTATACAAATTTAACGAGCGTATTTCGTCAATGTCTCAGTTATTACACTAAATAAATTTCAAATATTCCATGAACACACAACAAATACGAACACCGGATGTTATGGCAAAATTTTTGTGTGACATAGTACAGTAAAACAGTAATGAAGGAAGAAATTGTATACCACTTTACTGTTGTATTTCGCCTATGTGCTTGAAGTAATGTATTGAAGTGATTGAATGAATAAATAAACTCGTACTCTGTGACCCCCGTAAGTTAATTTTATGATTTAAAACGGCACTCGCGAACCATTAGCAGGTCAACACGAACGCAGTGCTGCAATATTCTAGAAATTCGGTCAAAACCGGCGGAGAAACGCATTGCTTCCGTATCAATGAATTGCACTTTTAACATTATTTTAAACAGAGTTTTGAATTCCATGAGTTTTAAAAATTAATCAATGTTTCATTTTAGTTATTGGCATTTCCAAACACCTTTGTTTTCTAATATAATTTAAGTACCTCAATTCAAATTATCACAACTTTTTAAGTTTGTAAGCAAAACATTGTCAATTGCCGCATTTGCTCATTACTTTCATCATTTTATCATTTTGCTTTGACTTGGTAGATTGCAATTTTCATTGTTTGTTAAATTAGTCTAAGTAATATTTTACCTGTAATTCGTTTTGTTCAAAAGTTGCGCTTACTTTGCCTTATATTTCACTTGGTTAAAACTATAAAAGCTATGCCTTGGTCTTTCAATTATAATTTTCTCAAAAACTTAAACAATGAACAATTTTAGGAATGTCTGCGTTCTCCATCTCCATTTGAAAAGTTCAATTCAAGCCGTATAATGAAAATTTGAATTTGAAGAATTAATTAAAATATGTAATACAAATAAAAATGTAATTGACAACTTAAGAAAACGGAATATGTGGTCTTTCCTTTGTTGAGAGAAGGGTCAAGTTCGGGAAATTGAAAACATTCGAGTAGAAAGTTAAGCTATGGTAATACTTTGGTGCCTCTCGTCCAGTGATGTCTGCAGAAGCTGTGGAGATGAAAAAGAAGTGGAAACGGTCCAACACTACCTGTGCCACTGCCCGGCTCTGCAGGAGCGCCGTCTCCGTACCCTGGGGTCAAGGTTCCTGGCAGACTTGGCTTGCGCGGCAATAGTCGAAATTCCGGACAGAGAGCCACTGGTTAGCTCCAGAACCTTCCAAGGGATTCATAATGGGCCATTTTGGCCTCCGAGTGGAAGTGCGGCCTCTGGGTCGCACACAACCCTAACCTAATACTTTGTGAAATAGCGGTGTAGCGATATGTAAGTACAACTGACTTTTAAGTCGGACCGTGTTGGTGAATTATGGTACTTTAATTTTTTATGAAAATCGTTATTAATACCAATATTTATGCACAATTTTTGGACGGTCATGCCTTTTCGAAAGTTGAATTTATTTGCAAAGAAAAGTACAATCATTGTATCTCCTATTTGACCAACAATTGTAGTCTTTACTTAGTTCACATTCAATTACAATACAACTAAAATAAAAAAGCCAAAATATTCTTGAAGTAAAATTACACTACAGTGGACAGGAGCCTAGTCCACGTTCCCAATATCACCAGCCACTGAGCATTCAGCTCAGTTGTGTTCCATTTGCGCTTCCGACTCGCGCCAATTGCGTTTGATCATCTCGACAATTTGTTGGCAGAGTCGCGACTTGGCAAAGTAATTGCCCATACAGAGCAGTATGAAAGCCCACGCCAGCAGTAGCACATAGTCGATCTGGGGCACTGGCTGCATGGGCAGCGGTCCGCTGACATCGCTTTCGAGTAGCACCGGCTCCGCGAGCTTGATGCCCGTGTGTCGTGTCACGAACGCATGGAAAGTGCCCACGTCGCTGTAGAATTTCACAATGGGTCGACCCTGATGGAAGAGCAGCAATGTGGGCAGCCCAACAATGCCGAATTCCGTATTGAAGCTGGGAAACTTGAAGGCATCGATGGCAGCAAAGCGCAGCGTCGGAAACAGCACCGGCAGCGAGTTGGCGTACGGCGCCACATGGGCGCAGCCCAAACTCGACTCGGTGTAGAAGAGCACAATGACACAGCTGCCGGGCTCGTGGCGTTTGGTCGCATTGCCAACGGGCTTGAGCAGTGCCACAATCTCCTTGACGCTCTGCATTATGAGCAGCGTGTTGTCGTTGCGAGTGGCGTTGGCATCGGCATGCTCCTGCTGCTGCAGACACTTGACCATTATGGGCGGCTTGCGACTGCTCTCGTTCACCGTGGACGGCAGCAGGTGCAGAATGTAGTGATCGTCGGGCGCGCACTCGGTGCGATCGCGCTGCTGAATGTAGCGCAGAAAATCGTACACGCACTGGCCGCGCGAAACGCCCAGCTCGTCGAGCGTCATGTGTGCAATGTCCTTGATGCGGCTGCTGTTGCTGTTGTAGTCGCTACCACCGAAGAATTTGAAAATTGCCTGAAAAGCGGGCATCTCCGCCGAGATGACGCTGAGTGCTGCATTGGAAATGGAAAATGTGAGCGGTGAAGTGCGCGTGCAGTGGGAGATTATGCTTACACAGCGACAGCAGCAGCAGGATTCTCAGCAACGGTCGCAGCATGTTGGTGATTTACTTGGCGCAGGCAGTGGATTAAATATGTGTTCAATGCCGTGGAAAACAAATTGCCATTTGTTGTGCCCCACAAGGCGTTGGAGTATCAGCAAAACAGCAAAAACACGACGATGGCAAAAACAAAGTAAAGATTTACTTTGGCAAACAGCTGTGCAGCTGTCAGTGGCAACAGCTGTTGCTTGTCAGTGTAGTGCGAGCTCGTTGAATGTGGCAAAGCCAAGGCCAGGGTTGGCAAATGTTC
Source organism: Melieria omissa (assembly GCA_963971225.1). Taxonomy (NCBI): domain Eukaryota; kingdom Metazoa; phylum Arthropoda; class Insecta; order Diptera; family Ulidiidae; genus Melieria; species Melieria omissa. The sequence goes on from OZ020269.1 coordinate 105,077,947, forward strand.
GTTAATTTGAAAAAAAGTTGCGCTTAAATTTAGAGAATTGCGAACAAGGCCAATTGAAAAGGTGGCCGCATAAGAGCGGCTAATATATATTTTTTATTCCTGATTGTTGAAGACTTGATTGTTAAAATTTTGTTTATTATTGATTCGTTTATGATTTGAAAATTCGTTTCAAAATCAAACAAAAACACCTTGCATTATGACTTTGATTGTGCCACGAAAAAAACAAAAATAAAATAGATTAAAATGTGTTTTTTCTTACCCAACAAACAATTTCTCGATATAAATTATTAGCGACAAATCCTCGAAATAGAATAGACTAGAATAGAATTGAAGAATTCGAAAATTTTCACGCGCATTTAAAAACGAGTTGTGTTTTACTTATAATCGTTATTTGATTTAAATAATGGAATGGTCCTGCGACAGTACTGTAAAATATAGGTTTTTTTCGTTAAAAAAATAAAATATTTTCGTTAAAGTATCGAAAGTATTGAGAGCAAGAAAAATTGCGTTGTAGAAACGATATCGAAATTTTTAAAATTTTTGACATCGTTACGATATCTTGGTTAACATAATTTTAATATCGCAACGACATCCAGATTTTTAAATACGTTATGATAGTGTATCGTTCTCGTTCTCGATATCAATTCAGACACTTTAGCAAATGAAAAAAATTCTTGTTTGCTTTGTCTCAAAAACGAGAAAAATTATCATCAAATGTTGTTAAACTCAAATTAAAAAAAACACGTATTTTTTATTCTTTAATATACTTTATTTTTGTAAGATTTTTTTTTAAAAAGACATTTGGCTGCATATCTGCAACAAAGCATTAAAACTTGTTTTTAGTTTAATATGTTTAATTTTAAAAGAAAATTTTTAAAGCAATTAAAGCGTTTGTGGTAACATACTCCTACTTCGCATTTTCCGTAAAGTGTTTGGGTAAAACCAGTATATTTTGAAACATTGCCATACAAAGTCTGGATTTCTTTTCCTCCAAGTAGTTTGATTTTGTCCTTTGCCTTCGAGTTATTATGGATTTTAGTGATATTCCAAAGCTTACATCCTTTTCAATTTGGTAATTTTCTGATAAACTTTCAGACATCCCAGGATTGGGGTCAAATATTGGATCATGTTCATAATGATTGCTTGAAAAGTTCAAATCATCTTCAATTTTCATTACAAATTTACGATTTCATCTCCTGACAAAAACTTTGGAGCCATATTGGCGAAAATTTGTTGTCACCGAGGCGCTTTGTTGCATTTCTCCAACCAGATGAATTATACTTTTTTTCTAAAGGAACCTTGTTACACTTCTGCAACCAAGAGGAATCGTAGACTATTTACAATTTAATTACAATTTTCTTTAATTACATAAATTAAAAATATAAGATAATGTACTTACCAAGTATAATATTGTAATTAGAAAGTGTTTTTTAGTTTTTAATTCATAATTTTTAATCACTTTTGTTTTACTAAAATAAATGCGTGCAACTTTTCACAAGAACGGTAAAATAAGTGCTGTCAAGCAACATTTAGCTACTTTTCCCCACTATTAATGCCAGTATTTCCAAAAAGGAACGTTGCATATTTGTAAAATAGCAAAAAAGAGTAGTTTTGATAATTACTTGAGAAATTACGGGCAATTTTTCGGATATGCAATTGTACCGTGTAAAGGGTTAACGATACCGTTTCTCTATCGTTTCGATATAGTTTGGTTTGCTGGGTTACCGCATCGCTTATATCAAGAAGAAGAAGCGTGTGAGAAGTTTGAAAAAAATGGGGGAAAACAGTAACGAATTTATTTGCTTCTTCTTCTTCTTTTTTCAGAATTGGTACTCAAAGTTTTATTAAGTGCTCTGGTTAATAATAAATAAATAAATAAATATATAATAATAACAACAACAAAAAACCATTTAGAGTTCTCTAAAGGCAAATCAGTATTTATAAGATTACCGCAGAGATGTTTACAAAGAATTATCATTATATTAGAATTCTTGAAATTACTTAACACATTGAATTTTAAAGCGAACACTGCTGTGTTGCTGGACGAATTTTCGTCAACTTTGGTGAGGGAAACAAAGCTTAACCACAACATGCAATATGCTTATTCAATTCGATACAAAATCTGTTATGCCAAAAATGACTTTGGGGCAAAAGGGTTTGATTGTATGTAACCTTGTCAGGTGTGAAGTTTAAGTTTTTGAGGTTAAGGTTGATTCGGTGCAATGAGAATGCAAATGCAATTTGTTGGTATGTGTATTGCCGCAAGTGCTCAAGTTGGCAATGTACAAAATAATGATGGCGACCTCACATGCAGCGCAACCAAATGCGAACAGTGACAAATACTGCAATGGGACACCGATGGGCGGCAACATTGCGACATTCTGTGCTATGAAGTATGTGGCAAAGCGGTTAGTTTTGGTGTTGGTGCGGGTAAAGAACAGTGCAACTAAGTGGTTGTTTGTGGATTTCTGTATGGATTCGCATTTGATTTGAAACAGGTGCCCGGCGGTAGCAAATGTGTTTACCAACACTGAATAGTTGCGAATTGCATAAACGTTTAATGGAAATGTGCCTTGTGTGATGCATGAACGAAGGATTGAATGAATGGGTGCATCAAAGCATAGTTTACGGGGCAACCCAAACTGAACATTGCTTTTCAAAGCATTTTCTAACGTGTGAGTTGTCTCCCTTAATTTTTATGAATTTATTTAATATTCTTTAAAGACTTTCAAAATGTATGCAGCAACCTTGTTATGTATAGCTTTAGTTGGTAAATAGTAGTTTGCTTGTTTAGTTGTTGTGTGTAGATATTTACTTCGGCTTCTCACTCACGCGAAATTTTAATTTTTTCAACACGCTTGGCCCACTTTCGTTCGTCTTTCATGCGCTGCAGTCGCTGTTGTTGTTATTGTTGTATTGTATTATATTTTGTTGTTACTGTAATATTATATGTATATTCCTGTTGTTGTTATTGTTCTATTATGCATTTTGTGCATACTGGATTATGCATGAGCATCTGCACGACTGCATTCACTACTCGAATGCGTGTGCGTGCTTGTTGCGGCGCGCTTGTATGAGTGCGAGTACGTGTATGCATGTGTGTGTGCATGTAAAAGCCTCTTGCATGCTTGCCTGCGTACACGATGTCTGTTGTCCTTGTACGGTATTTGTAAGTAGGAGCTGTGATTCTTCCAGTGCACACACACAACTATGTTTATATCGTACTTGTGGTTTTTGTTGTTGTAGCCATGTTGCATTATATCAGTGGCGGATTCAGGGGGGTTGAAACTCCCTCAAATATTAGGGTCGACTTTACAACCACATACAACTCAAAAGGCATACACATTAACATTTATGAATATTAAAGAACTATTTTCTGAAACCCCCAAGTTTTTTTTTTTAATCCGCCCCTGAACTAGAGCAACATTAGCGCGTCAAGTTATTCTCTTTCCAAATGGTAAGCAAAATCATTCCTTCGAATATATAAATATATTTAAAAAAATGCATATGCACGTACGAGGTCTGTTCAAAAAGTATCGCGATTTTTGTGTTTTTTCAAAAATAATTTTTTTTAATGTTCATTTTATTTATCTATCTATTTTGTCTGCTTCAAAAACTCCCCATCAGATATTATACAAGGTGGGCCCTCTGTTTTTTTACCCTTTCGACCCCAAAGTTGCCTGAGAGCAACTTCATCTATTTGTCATCTTATAGCAAAAGCTACGATTGATTTATGGGTTTAATTTAAGTAGGCACCAATAAATTTATATTTTTAGAAGTGAGTTCAAATTACAAAAATCTTACTGTTATCCCCAAAATAATTTCCAAAAATTTGCAGTGATATCAGGGAGAGTTTGTATTCTAATTGAAGTCTACGAATTGGGTGCGTTTGATCAAAACCCTGTTTCTTGAATAATGGTTAATTAAAATCAAAAACTGGTAATTTTGTATTATTCCATAAATATTGAATAATTTTTCTGTAATTAAAAAATATTGTTACAAAATTGATTTAACCCGTTTTAAGCTAAAATTGTTCAGCTACTTTTTCGATGCCATCTTTATCTCCTCAATCGTAAGAGTAGCGTCGTCCTTCCATCGGCCTCTTCAGTTTCGTGAGCAATAAAAAATGGGGCCTGGTCTGGGAAATACGGTAGCTGAGACATCATTAGTGTGTTGTTTTTTGCCAAATATTCGATATCTCCCGGCACTCTGAGAACATTTTGTACCACCGATAAACGTTGCTTCGGTTCAAGGTAGCTTCACCATATGCCACAGTCAACGTTTGGAATGCGTTCACGCATTTAATTTTTTTTCACACAAAATAATATAGATTATTTGATCCATTTTTTGGAATAATGTAAGACGAACCAGCTGTTAAAACTTAACTGAACATTCAAAATAGCCACAAGTAACACAACGCTACAAAAATATCAAATATAGATACGTAACCCGCGGAAAATTTGCCATACTTTTTGAACAGACCTTTTTTATACTCGTAATATATGTTTGCATTGACTCATTGCATAATACAGGTTTCAATGCATAGATATCAGAGATGGTCTATGGAAAGCTCCCCACTTGCCATTCGAATTCGGTATAAAACTTGAACCGGACACTTGTTCGTTGTTGGGCTGTGAAGCCAAATCACTGATCAGGATTTGTTCATTGTGCCTAATGGCAAAACTACTCGTTGCGTCAATAAAATCGTACACTCCTCCTATCAGTAGTTTCACTCACTGTCCCTGAGTCCTACCTCCACTCTGCAGCTCGTTGGAGTCATCACCAGACACTGCGGATTTGATCTATGTTTACCAAATGGCGCCTCTCGTCCAGTGATGTCTGCCGTATCTGTGGAGATGAAGAAGAAGTAGAAACGATACAACACTTCTTGTGCCACTGCCCGGCTCTGCAGGAACGCCGACTCCTGACAGAGCTGGCTTGCGCGGCGGAAGTTGAAATCTCGAATCTGCTCTCCTTCATTAAGACGTCGAACTGGTTGCCCCCTGACTGAGACTGTTGGTTAGCTCCAAAAAACCATAAGAAGGGATTCACAATGGGCCATTTTGGCCTCCGGGGGGAAGTGCGGTCCTGCTGCATACACCCTTCCTTACCTAACCTAACCTCCTATCAGTAGTTTTCATTAAATCAAAGCGCAGAGTCTGCAATATTAGAATTGTTACTATCAGAGATTATCCTTTAGATTATAATTTATGGTGTGAAACCAATTTCAAATCGGTTCAGTGCAATACAACTTCCTGCAAAGCTCATCCAGTGCTTTTAAATTTTGGAACCAGATGCACATTTATTATTACTGCACACTAAACCCCACTGACTGTGGTTGGGTAATTCTTTTCCTCAACTTTTTGTTGATTTATTTTGCTCAGGCAAAAAGTTAGCTACTAATAATGCACATCGTAATGTGATAATGATGTTGCAGAAAAAAATGAAATTTCATGAGCTATGAGCGAAGACGACATGAATCTTTTGCAAACTTCATTAATTGTTGGCATATTTTAAATAGCAAAATGTGGCAAGTGGCAGGTTTCCCCACATCTACGTTTCGCACTCGGCAAAACCGCAAATATGAGCTGAAGCTGGCGCTGGTAATGGCAACGTGTGCAGGTGTGTGCGCACGCACGCATGCGGTGCTGTGTGTGTGACTGGCTGTGTGTGTTTCGACATCTTTTTCCTGCATGTCTGCGGCGAGCACAAAGAGGAAAATTAAACGTTAATTAAACTTCTTCTGGCTGAGGAGACATGCAGCTGTGGCGGACAGGAGAGACGACGAAGGTGTGCGGCGGCAGCAGACGGCACAACAGGAGGGAAGCAATAAACCATTCGGTTGCTGGCAGGTTGCACACTACGTGCAAGAGCAGCTCTGCGTCTAGTCTGCATGTGTTTTGGCCTAACCGCATAACGGTTAAAGGAGTTTTGTCAAGTGTTGCCATATGTTTATGGTTTCGGGAAATGTATTTATGCAATGCGTATGCGGACGAGCGTTGGTGCAAATTGTGAAATTAAGTTAAAAGTGAAAATTTAACTTTATTTAAGTATTAATTATGAAAATCTACTGTTTGCGGTTGACATTTTGAACGTTTGAGAAACATGGAAGTGATTCGATGCTGTGGTAATATCAATGACTGGATAGTTTTAAAACTAAGTAACTGAAACCACAAAATAAGAAAAGGTATGAATTGCAAAAGTTGTTGGATTTACTTGGCCATGGGATTTTCAAGGGTTGGCTTAACAGCTTCAAGACCGCTTTGAGTGCACAGCACCCAAAACTCGCCAGCGATACGTGTCTGCATTTTCTGATACCATTAGGCGGCCCCATCCACTTGCCGTAAGTTCAATGCTGTACCGCCAATCAAAATGAAATCAACACGCAAATGGCTTTTGCAAAACTTCCTCATACCACTGCTCACCCATCCACCCAGCGTCGCACTCCGTCCGCCCTTCATACAACGACTTTGACGATTTTGCTAGCGCAACACATCGTTAGGCAAATTATCTGAAATATTGCAACCAAGAGCAGCAACACAGCAACAGCCACAGCCACAGTCAGTGTAACGGCAAATATCGATTAGGCGCTCAACAACCGACAACATTGGCTCGCCCACGTTGATGAAGTTCGAGCTCAAGGCTCCTCACAGCGACTCCATCTACTTGTGCTTTCTTCCTTCCTTCCTGCCTTCCTGCCTTCCTTCCTTTCTTCCGTTCTGTCACAGATTTTGTTTGTTGTTGCTGCTGTTGTTGTTGCTCATGGTTGATGCTGCCGCTCTAATGCCGTTGATGATTGCTTTAGTGTTGTTGTTGTTGCTGATGGTGTGTTGCTACTGTCAATATGATGTGGCGGAGGCCTTTGCTTAAATGCGATATTTTTGTTGTTGTTGTCGTCAAGAGTGCACACAAGCTTGAGCGATTATTTTAGCCATTTGATATCCACATCCACCTCCAACACTTTCACATCTTTGGCAGTAATTTTTATCGCCAACGCCAACAACAACAATTTTGCATAGCTCGCTGCCATTGCGCGCCATTGAAAATGTTGGCCCTTCATGTTAAACGAATCGTGTGGCAAATGTGCGATATGTCAAAGTAGACACACACATACACATACACCCACCTATAATACTTGTATACATACAAAACTCCTTTCTAGAGACGATAGTCTTTGAAACGGGGTTGAAAAGCGAGATATTTGGTGTTTGAAATATTTAAAAACATAAGTTGATAGGATAATGTTTACTATGCTGGAACTGCAATATTGAGATATTTAAAATGCTTTTAGCCCATTTAAACACTTTCTTTTCATTATTTTAGTTAGTGTGGCAGCTAAGGGATCTCACAAAAGCCAGACTTGGCCAATTGGGGGAAAATCCCAAACTACAAACTCTCGCGTAGAATAGAACAGGAAGCCATTAAGTCTTTCTTACCAAGCGATTCCGTTGATTGGCACATTTTTCTATTAACTGGTTCATGAAATTTGTTAGTGTACGTTTTCGTTAACCTTTGGAAGGTTTAAATTGTGCTTTAAATGATAACATCGTGTGACAAAAATAAAAAACAATTTTCACACCGGAAAAATCCATATGGGCGTGAAACTAGAGACCAAACATAGTAATACTGCGATTTCAGTTTTTCATTTATAAATCGTTTGTCCCTCAAAGGACTTCAAAATTTTGAAGGGGATAAAAAATAACAAAATATACAAAATACTTAACCTCATTACAATATGGCGTTATGTACCTATATCAAATGAAAGAGGAAAGGCTCAAGAATTTAAATAAAAATGATTATTTATCTATTTGAAAAAAGGATATGAAAAAGGTCCTTTGAAAATTTTAATCCTTAATATCCCTGAAAATTTATAACGAATTTTCTTGAAAAGTAAGTATGTTAAAACCCAAAATCTCCTTGATCACGTGTCAAAATTTCATTATTCTAGCTTCTTTTTTATTTGAAATACTGATACTCAAATAAATTAGAATTTTTGTACTTCATTAGAATTCAGATTTTTTAATAATTTTCGAACCAATAAAGTTAGAGTTAGAGAATTAAAGACATTGGTTTTGTAGTAGAAATGTAGGATTACTAATTTTAAAAGAATCAAACCCTTCAAACCGGAACAAATGAATACGAAACGAAACTTTTGACCATTCAGGAAACCTAATGTTCTGACTAAAACTTATCGGCCTGAGTTGTTTATTCAATGTACTCTACTTCTAGGTTAATATATATAGCTGATAAAATCTATAATATAGATATTTAATATTTTGGTTTTTAAACTTTAACAACAGCTTGGCTTATATTTTTTTAATTTTAAATTTTTTTCAAAGTGGTTTTCTAGTAACTAACTTGCATTAAAAAGAAACACCTACGTTTATTTTAGGTTAGGTTAGGTTAGGTTAGGTTAGGTTAGGTTAGGTTAGGTTAGGTAGGGAAGGGTGTGTGCGTCCCAAGGCTAGCACTTCCACTCGGAGGCCAAAATGTCCCATTGTGAATCCCTTCTTAGAAAATTCTGGAGCTAGCCAGTGGCTCTCAGTTCGGGGCAAACCAATTCGACCTCTTGATGAAGGAGAGTATATTCGAAATTTCAACTATTGCCACGCAAGCCAAGTCTGCCAGAAACCTTGATCCCAGAGTACGGAGACGGCGTTCCTGCAGAGCCGGGCAGTGGCCCAGGTAGTGTTGGATCGTTTCCACTTCTTCCTCATCTCCACAGCTTCTGCAGACATCACTGGACGAGAGGCACCATTTGACAAGCATAGATCCAATGGCGCAGTGTCCAGTAATGACTCCAACAAGCTGCCTAATAGAGGTTCGACTCAGGGACAGTACAAATCGTGTTTTCCTCACGGAAAGGGAAGGCCATATTGCCCGGCAGGTACTGCAATCAGTTCTGCTCCGCCATGAGGACTCGATGTAAGTTTTGCTCAACCTGTCAATACGCAAATACAGGGCAGATATCGGAGGTAGCACAGAGTTATCCACTTCGGTGTGAGGCAGGGCGACCCCCTTTCTTGCCATCTCATCCGCTGCCTCGTTTCCTGCCACTCCAGAGTGGCCCGGAACCCAGCAGAGAGTGACTCGGTGATGCCCGATTCCTCGAAGTGCAGTGCGACAACTCTGCACTACCTTTGATTTCACAGTGGCTGATTCCAGCGCTTTAAGAGTTGCCTGACTATCCACACAGATTGTGATATCCGTGGGTGGTAATCTGCTGTTGCGGATAAGTTCAGCAGCTTTCCAGATTGCAAAAATCTCCGCCTGAAAGATGCTACAGAGGTCCGGGAGTCTAAAAGACCGTTGTGCCCCCAGTTCATCTGAGAGACCAGCTCCTGTACCTTCCTCCATCTTGGAAACGTCTGTGAAGATGGTGATGGAGGCGTCTCTTGTCACACTTGTAAGCCCCCATTCTTCCCTTGAGGGAAAGGAGGTGTGCGCGCACGTTTATTTTACAAACAAGAAAATAATCCATGCTTTAGCGGGTTAACATAGATTTTAATTCCTAGCTTATTTTCAATGTAGACTTTCACAACTCACATCTCTAAACATTAGCGTCATGTCCCTTTAATGTTTCATCAAATGCAAATCTTTATAAAGTTGAAAACACTTGGAGCATATTTGGTTTTATAATTTTTTTCAATGCAAAACTTGCAAGTTTGGATGTGAGTTAAGGACATCAACCGGAAAGGGCACAATTAAGTTAAATTGTTATTCTCAGTCAGTCACTTGAGCAGTCAATGTGGTGCGGTTGAGTTCGTTTCCATGCTCAGAAGTATTTGTATCTTAGTGACACTTTGATGCACTTTAAATTTTTCTAATCACGTTTTATGGTAGATTGCACTTTATTAAGTGGCAATTTATTAAAATCTTTTTGCTTGCATGAATATTAAGCGAGACATGCATATTGTACTGTATCTACATATCTATAAGTATTTTAAAATGGGCTTTAAGCAATGTTCAAGTGAGTTGATAAGCTTTTGGTTTCAAGATTCCATATTAGCTGAAAGCATTAACTGCATTTTGAGAAAAAGTTTTCAAGGAAATAAACTCGAATCCTTAACACCAATGTTCCTAATGATTTACTAAACACAGAAACCACATTTTTGTTTTTTCGGTTCACTTATAAGCGATCACCTGCAAATAAATAATCACTTTCGTGCTGTTACGAAGTTCGTAACTTTGTGGTTATTTTTTGTTTGAAGATAATTAATGGTACAATTTCCACCTCAAACGCAACGCTCTGATAATATTCAACGACACGATGCATAAATCAAATCTTGCCTATGTAAAGCTAATAAAATTAAACTAACTTAAAAGCGGAAAGAAGTAGAACACAGAACAACGAACCGCACCAAGGCTGAAATTGAATACTTTGATTGATTTTGGACAGAGCGAGTCGGTAGCCGGTAGTTGGACTTCCGCTCTCTAACTGCCCAATGAGTACAAAAGAGTACAAGTACAAAAAACTTCCATGAGGTGCGCCGGAAAGGGGCACAACATTTTCGAACGAGCCGCAAGCGCCATTAAAATAACGATTCGCTGAAATTGAGATGCCATTGAACAATATAATTCTACAACAAAAACAACTATAGAGAATTTGCTGGCCATACAACAACAACAACAAAACCAACGAAAGCGGAAATATGATAAAGGCAACACATCAACTGGTACAATGACGTAATAAAAGGAAATAATAAAAATGAAATAATTTGGCTTACTTGAGCAGAGTGTACCAAATTTGTAGATCTGCAAGGACTAAAAGAGCTAAAAATATTAAACTTTTTGGTGCATAAAAAGTTTAAAATCTAAAATAAAAGAAAAGAAGAAAATTAATGATTGAAATTAAGTGATATAGTAGCAGAGTATGAGAAATTTGTTGATCTACAAGTATTAGCAGCCTTAACCCTTCGTTAGTCAAGTGGTTACATATCTGTGACCGTAAGGAATAACAGCCAAAGTCGAGTTAGGACAAAATTGAGTTATTACCACAATTGCATTCGTCGTATTCAAATGTACTACTACACAAAATTCTATGGCTTTTGCTTATAAAATGAATATTTTAGGCTCAAAAATCTAAAATTTATCTAGTTAACTCTAAAGCAAATTCAAAAATTAAAAGTGCTCTCCTGAAAACTTCATAAAATCGACTTTGGCTGTTATTCCTTACGGCCACAGATATGTCACCCACAGATTCTTAAGTTGCATAGGTTACAATTTTAATTTGACTAACGCAGACTTAAACATTGGTTCCATTTAGATGAGATAAGTCACAATTACAATTTAAATAGGAATAAGTTAAGAAAAGAAAGAAAGGAAAACTAATTTTAAAAATATTGTAGTGTAGTTGTATAGAGTGTGTCTAACTTGTGAGACCACAAGGACCTCAAGATTTAAAAATAATAAATTTGCCCAGTGGCTTAGTACGTAAGTTAAAGTTGAAGTTTTAAAATTGCTGATACTAAAAAATTAAAAACCTGGACACTTTTAAAATTATTGATTGAAGAATTTTTTGTTAATATATTTACATTACATTTTCAAGAAGATGACATTATAGTATTTTAGAATTAAGGCTTTGAGTTTGCATTCTTTAAACTTAGTACAGATTTAAGTAATTAGTTTTGATAAAGATTGCATCATATAAAAAAAATCCATAAACATATAATTGTTCGTCCTGATTGACTGACTGATTCATTATTGCCCAGCCCAAGCCGCTAAAGTTACAATTATGAAATTTGAACTGTAGATACATCTTAAAAAAATGAACCTCCGCTAAGACGTGATTTTTTGAAATTCGGATTCTAAAGGGGCAAAACATTTGTTAAGGTGTTGTATGAAGAAACTTGATATAATAGGCTTATTGATTTCAAACTTGGTGATAATACTCCATATCAAAAATTATTCGAAATGTATTTTAAAATTTTTCGAAAATCAAAACTTAAAGTGGTGAACCGAGGGTTAATGGGAGACTACGAAAGAACCCTGAATTGCCTGGTCTATTGACTCCAATGTTGGTAAAAACACTTCAAATCAAAAATAATTTGACGCGTGTTTCTCTATTTTTTTTTTAAATCAAAACTCAAAGCGGTAAACCAAGGGTTGACAGTTTGTATGAAGAAATACGATTTTTTACGACTTTCAAATTCAAACATGGTGAAAGTACTGAAAATATGAAATAATTCGATACGTGTTTTTAATTTTTTGGAAAACCGAAATCGAACAAGGTTATTGACGGGTTAAGAGTTTGTATGAAAAAACTGTGAAAAAACATGAATTAATGGACTTATTGTCTTCAAACTTGGTGAAAGTACTGTTAGTGAGAAATAATTCGACACGTATTTTTCATTTTTTCAAGAATTCAAATCTTACAGGTTCAATAATGGGTTAAAAGTTTGTATGGAAAAACAATATATTATACTATGGGCCTTTTGAATTCAAACTTAGTGAACGAATTTAACATGAGAAATAATTCGTGTATTTAATTTTTTTGAAAATCGAAATCTGACGCTGTCAACGATTGGTTAAGTGTTTGTATGGGGAAATACGATTTTATGGGCCTTTTCACTTCAAACTTAGTGAAAGCACTTAAAGTACGAAATAATTCGACACATGTTTTTCATTTTTTGGAAAATCGAAATGTGACGGGGTCAATGATGGATTGAGAGTTTATATGGAGAAACATGACATAATGCGCCAATTGACTTCAAATGTGGTGAAAGTATTTCAAATGAGAAAAAATTAGGGAAGTATTTTTTCATAAAAATCTGATGGGATCAACAAAGGGTTAAAAAGAACTTAATTTATTAGCCCCATTGACTTCAAAGTTTAAACAAGATATCATATAAAAGCAGCATTTAGATTTTTTTTATATTGTTAGGAATACTAGTTCTATTGGGCTAGTACGTCTCTCTGGATTACGCAATATAAATAAAAACACACTCAATTTCTCAAACGCAGTCAATAAAAAACCAACAATCACTTTATTTCACAAATTTCACACTTTACTTTCACTTGTCTAAACCAAGACTGACCCGCTGCGCCGTACCCGGCTGCCTTTTATACCTGTCCAATTATCGCGCAGATCGTTCGCGCACATTCTAATTGGACTAAAAGTTTCCATTATTATTGCGGGCCATCATTGCCATATCGGAATTATAGCAAGTTTGCTAAACTCTACTCTAAAGTGTGTGCCTAAAAGTATGCCCTTAAAAGCATTCATGCATAGCACAGCAACAGAGTGCCTTATCGTTACAATATGTATGTTATTCCAAACCGATTTTTCATTTAGTAATTGCTTTTCTTAACCCTCCGATGCCCAACAAGCTCCATAGGGACCTTCTAAAAGCAATTATTTTGTATTGTATACGTGTTTGCCTATCTGTCTGTAGTAAAAGATACATATAAGTTAACTAAAAAATATACACCAGGCTTAGCCTTTCGGCTTTCCAAACACATCTACACACATTATGTAACACTACATTACACAATTACACGCCTTATATGCCATATTACAAAAGAGGTCCTTGTTGGGCCTTGGCCTTGGAGGGTTAACTCTGGGAGTACAAGGTGTAGTGGAAGAAAGTCATTATTTTTGCAATAGATGGCTTCGGAATTTTTATCTCGCGTCTCGTACTAAAGAAACTTCTCAGACAGTGTTGTGATTGCTTGACTCAGTTCTGTTTGAACGCGTGTCAAAGATGGATTTCAGAAATGACAAAATATGTTTTGGATAAAGGCTAAAACAAAAATGCATCAAAGCCTTGGAAGACCAATTGTTAAAAAGTCGCTAAAATTGTAAAAATCTTCGAGTCCGACTGTCATGTAAACACTGTCTTGATTGTCCTGAAGCTAAACATTGCACAGAAAACCTTTTGGTATTATTTGAATAGGGCGGGATACAAAAAAAAGCTCGCAAAAAAACCACATGGCCGATTCGAGTTGGACTAAGCCGAGATTGACGGTCAGCAAGGTTGTACTGTATGTTTGATGACATTGACAGAGAATCATTTACTATGACCAGCCAAACGCTGAGTTCGGACAAGTATGATCAACAATTGGACCGCCTGGAGCAATCGCCTAAAAAATAAAAAATGTAGCCCAGTAGTGCAATAATAATCAAAAATCGCTTAAAATGATTGTTAAAAATTCAAGCGTTAAAAGTTTGACAACTGCTGAAAAGCCGCAAAGAAATACTTAGGAATAGCAGGAATATAAAATGTATTAATCAAAATTTACCACACTGGCACTGCGCTGCACTAAGTCAGCCCAAAATTCCTGCTTTATTTCCGCACCGTCAACAAACCGAACACTGCGCTCGACCCGAACATACTTTCGCTTGTGAAGCACGTTTTTAGGCGCGCACAATAGCGTCCGGAAACGAGGGCTTTCAAAGAAATGCACAATAACCAAATCAACAAATAAAAAGAACAACAACAACAAATTTTATTACAATTAAATGTGCGTAGAGCGAGGAAAAATCAAGTGCAATGCCTTCGAGCTGGACGCAGCCGCCCACGCACGCTTGCACGCCCATAAAAAAAGGAGTGAAGCAGATTCGGCCACGAGTCGTGGCCATCCGGCTTCGATATTTATGGGCTCAACATGCCAAAAACACAAATCGGCACTTTTGCGCATTCTAATGTCCGAGGTGCTGATTGTTGCTGTTGTTGTTTGTTTGTTGTGCGTTGGTGTTGACGCGCAATGTTGCGCCGCATATCAATTTCAAGTGCGGGCGTAGCGCAAACGCCTCCGCCTGGGTCGGACAGTGCGTCGATTGCAATGTGTGCGGCCTCTTGTCGGTTGTGCTGCTAAGTTGACCCAAAGGAGCGATAATTTGATGCGTGAAAACTTGCTGCCTTCGATGCTGTTGTTGTGGCGGCCACTTTTCCCTTTTCCCTTCGCTTTTTCCATCATCTCGGTGCGCTGTCGTTGATTTGCTTGCAAAATTGTGTGAAATTATTATTTTTCGGTTTTCTACTCACACATTCACTTGAAAGACGCGCTGGCCACCGTAATTACGTGACAGGGGTGTGGTCACACAGTAATGGCTGCCGCCCCGCACATCGCCCGCCTGCAGCCGGCATGCACGCGGCAATAGGCCAAGGCAGCGTCTGTGGGTAAAGTTTCAAATTGGCCAAAAGGAAATTTACATAATTTTCACATACTCCTTTGGCCGCTTTATAATTTTGTGCATTGCCGAGCTGCTCTATTGGTCGTATGAGTGCTGTTAAAATTGCAATTTAGCATTTTTATGAAAATTTTATGAAAATTACGGTAGCGTAAAAGATATTTCGCCATGCGGGCAGTTGATGCGTATTCCGCGGGGAGGGGGCGGGTCTGGTTATTGCTAAAGATGGGCGGCGAGCTACTGCAAGAAAGGGCTTTTCTTATGCTTATTTCTTATGCATAGAAGATATTGAATAATTTTGGGTTGGAATGAACGGGCAAAAGTTTCATATTCAAGGCATATGGAAATTTTTGGAAGAACCGCCGATTGACTGTTTTTTTGGTATTCAAATTGTTTTCTAACTCTTAAATATTTGCAGATTATAGCAAATGAGGCCCAACTGTAGAATTACAAAAGTATTGATCTTGTTTTTAGACTAAAATTCTTTTAAACCTTAGATTGTTTTGTGCCTCAGCAAGCAACTGTTTGTCTTAACTTTCAAAGTGAATTCCATGAGACCAGATTTGTGTTTTGGTGGAAGAAAACATCTGTGAGATGACTTACCAAAAAAAGGAAAACAACGTAAATGTTGACATTCTTTGGGTCTACTAAACTCAATGGAACATACTAGTGTTCGATCGAATTTTCATCTTCGGCCTTGGTATTCGGCTAATTTAAACCCTTCGGCTTCGGCCAAAATAGCTGAATACTTTAGCCGAAGGTTTTCGCCCTGAAATGCAAGTCAATTTGCTCTGTTTTGAAGTATTTTATCAAATATCGGGTTTTATCGGTATTTCGAACTCAAGGTTGCGATTGATAAAAATGATCTCTAATCAGATATTTATGTCAATTGGATTGTTAAATTTTTTGTTTTTGTAAAAAACTATTCTTTTTCTTCTCTTTTCATAATTCTTAAGTCGAATAAAGAAAATAACGGCTAAATTTGAAGGGTTTTTTTCTTTAAATTTTAATCAAACACTCATTTTAAACATGAAAGATTGCAGAAAAGAAAGAAAGAAAGAAAAATTTTCTACCTAGTCGCCATCTCATCATTTAGGCCTTACTAACGTTTAACTTTAAGAAGAATAGTTTCCAGAAAGTTCCAAAGTTTCAATTCCAGTCCATATGTGTCAAAAATATTTCAAATCAATTTTCAATCACAACAGTCAGATTGAAAACCAATCAGTATTTTATTGGGTTAAGTTTGTAACTGTTTCAAATGTTCTGACTCCAAATCGTCCATTAAAAACTGAACCACTGCAGAAAACTCTGCAGAACAGATTCTCTGGTGTAAAAAGCGACATTGAGTACACTCGCAGGTTTTTTAAAATGTTTTTTATTTTGGCTTCGGCGTTCGGCCTAATATTTTAGCCTTGTTGAATATTCTTCTTCTGCTTTGGCCAAAAATCCAACTTCGGCATTGGGATTGGGACACTAGAACAGACGATAAGTATTCACTTTCTGAGGCAACGAATTGTGAGCTTGAAGACTAATAGGTATTGTGTTGGGGAAAAGTATGCGGCGATTTATAGTAAAAATATAAATTTTCGTTTATTCAAAAACATTTTATTAATCGAATTATAACCTTTTCTTTTTGCTTCTTCTGCAATTTTTCGGCCAGAACCATTGCTCCTTTATTGAAAAACTGGCACAACTGCCAGTTTACAGTTCTCTTTTGAGGCCAATTTTTCTAAAACAGTGGGCCATCTGTCACTTTACTTGCAGAATGTAAGCGAGTGAAATCCTTTGCTGGCAGTTGATAAGGACATAGTAACTTCTCCCCGCCTTTTGCCTACAATCTCCTCTCCTTCCCTATTCCCCATGGGTCCACAATGGTCCGAAATGGACTGAGTGCTATGGAATGCTTGTAACCTTCCTGCCAGAGCTGTTAAAGAATGCAATCATTTGCGAATAATTAGTCAGTTGATTTTTTGGCAAAAAAGTGCATTCATTTTTTGTATTCAATGAATAAGAATAAAAAAATGAAGTCATTATTCAGACTAAAAATTTATGAATAATTATTCATTTTTACATTCATTGTTTGCTAGTCATGTGATTGCAATCATTTGATTGCAATATCAAAATGAAGTCAATTGAAGTCATTTGAAGTCATGTGAAGTGATTTGAAGTCATCTGCAGTTAAGCTAAAGCCAGCTACCCTAAGGGCCACTGTTTCAGTGCGAGTTTAAACCCAGTTCAAACGGAGTTTGCTTGAACTTGGTTTAAATTTGAACTAAGTTTAAACGACAAAATAGTTTTTCAGTGCTAGTTTAACTGGAGCAAATATTTGTCATTTGAGTATGGCCATACTTTTATCTAGCTAATAATTTTCCTTTGTTTTGATTGTCATTCGTAAATAAATTGTTTGCGCTCAAATAATGTATTTATGTAATTAAAAAATTCAACATTTTTCGTCTCGGAAAATCGAATGTCTTCTTGCACTTTTGAAAAAAAATATACAATTGCTCGAGTGCAAGAAGGACCGCGTGAGTACCGAGGAAAAACAAACCAAATAGAAAGAAATTGAGGACGATTTCGATTCAAAATATGTTGATAAGTTCCGGTGCGCGAAAACGTTGCAAAGTATAAGAATCTAAAATAAAAAACTCGATTTTGCGTTTAAACTAAGTTTAAACTAGAAACTGAGTTAAACTCGCACTGAAAAGTTGGCCGTAAGTCAATTCACTTTATGCTTGACATAAGCCTTCATCGATAACAATGCTGAATCGCTATCCAACAATTAAAAAAGCGTATGTAAAATATAACACACCGTTACCTTCTTCAGCTGCCGTGAAACGGTTATTTTCGTTTGCAACACTATTAAATACGCCTCGTCGAGGTTTCCTTTCGGACAAAAATTTCAAAAAATTATTATTGTTGAAAGTAAATCATGTCATTTAAATGAATTTACATTCATTTGATTGCTACCTTTTGTTAGAATGAATTATTTTAATTTTAATTTTGTTAATATATTAAATAAATAAATAAATAAATCACTCAACTTCGCCATAACAACACACGTTTTTTAGATGCCTGCGACGCATTTTTCTTTCTGTCCTAATGAAATTGTAAGATATAACGTATTTTTTTCTGAAATTTCACTCATAACACGACGCGCCATTCTTTATAAAATATTCACAAATAATCAAGTCTCTTGTAAAGGAAATAAAAACAAAAAGCCAGATGCAGCTAATCGTTTCAAAGTTAGGTTAAAGTCAAGCGAATAGAAAATCGCCAAATATGCACTTTTTCTCAAATCAATATTAAGTCAAAATACAAATTAATATTAATTTATTAGTTCTCGAATTTAGAGATATTAGTAGCGTGACCAGTGGCGCATACAGGATTTCATTGGAAGGGCTTGCGTACAACTTTTGGGCCGAATACCTTTGGAAACCATATTTGGTACTAGCAATGTTTGTGTTTTGGGGGGGTTTGAACCTTCTCCCTCCCCCTTTGTGCGCTTTGTGCGTGACCAAAAATGTTTGGTATGTCCCAAAACAGTCCCAAACATGTTCTTCTAGAAGACTCAATATGCTCGACCCTGTAGAGCTTGTACGTTAAGGGAAGCGTCCTTCTAGGAAGGCTGATTGTCTCTTTTTATGTACTTTTATGTCGATTGCCGAGATTGTAGGTTGAAGGTTCCACAGATTTATTTGGCAGTCCAGAACGTTGCGAGGTTATTGCCCCCAACTCCCCAAAGTCTGGGAGTCTCAGAAAATGACTCAGTGATGTTTTAAAAATTGTAGCAAGGTATATATAGTAATTTCTTCTTCAGCTTCTCTAGCGTCTTTACAGACCCAAGATTCAGCAGAATCTCATAATTTAAGTTTTTTCTTGAAATAATTTTTTTAAACAAAACTTTACTTCCATTTACGTTTCGAAGCCTCAATTATTATGATTATTTTTTTTACTTTTTGGGTATAAACTCAATTTTTTAAGCATATCGCAGCGTTTTTATGTTGTTTTCCTTTTTTTCTACTTTACAGGGCAACCTTCTCCGTTAACATGAACAGCACAATTTATTCCTGTTAATTTTTGCGCCCGGCTCGCAACTTTTTTTTTTAATTTTCTAAAACCTTGCAAACTTTTCTAATAAGTCACATATCAAAGCGCACGAGTACAAAATGAAAAACAAAAAACCTGTCCTCGTCCCCGAAAAAAATAAAAAATTGCACATCCTTCACAACAGCAGCGCAGCTCAGCTACCAATTCCTCTAATTGACTCACTTCAAACAGCAAAGGCAAACTTTTCGGCGCAGCAGCGTAACCAGAAGCATTGGCCGCCGTCAGTTACCATTGCCATCGCCATCGCAGTTAACGTCAGCGTCACCAGCGCCTTCACCTGTGCGCCGAAACTTTTCTTATCGCCTGTCAAAGATTTCAGCGCTTTTCGGTTACATTTTCATGTCAGAGCTCAAGTTGTTGTTTTTGTAATTGCACTTTTTTCATTGCTGTTGTTGCGCCATGATTGTTCAACTGGCCGCCAAAAATCTGTCAAAGCAACGCAAAAACGAAAAAGTCGCAGTCGCAAAATGCCAAAGAGGAAGCAATGAAGTCGACGTGACTGTCGAATTGGGTAAACCAAGCAAAAAACAACAACAACAACAGTTTGAGCCGACTTTTTATTTTGCAAAATACCACCCGCACCGCTCGTCTTCTAAGCTGCTTACATCATTTTGGCTTGCAGCCCAATTTAATAGTTTTAAAATCGTGCTTCCGCTGGCGCTTCCGGTCCCGGTCGGCGTATTTTCCCTTTTTGCCGCTTTGAATTTTTACGTTTTCCTTGCCGCACTTTTGCACTTTGGCGATTTTTTCCGCTTCCGACTTTAAGCAGCGCCCAAATTTAAACGTCGCCCAAGTTATTGTCCGAACGAGATTTCTGGATTTTGCGCCGCTCGTGCGCGTATTTCGCTGCACGCTATCGCGTCTGTCCAGCTGTCGTTGCAACTGTCTACTTGCGGGCGCGTTCACAATATCTGGCCGCATGTGTGTGTGTGTGGGTGTGTGTGTGTGTGTGTGCGGTCCGCTCACTGGCATAAGTCAAGTGTGCGCCAAGTGCCCGAAAATTCCCGCCGCACGGATAACGAACGAATGACTTTTGAAGTTTCATGGCGACTTCCGGCGGCGGTGTGGCGCTTTTTTTTTGTAAGAATTTGCTGACAGTCACCCTACGGAAAAGGCATTGGAGTAGTTGATTCGGGTAGTTAGGTAAGTAGATGGAAATTTCTAGAGTCCAAGCGATTCCCATTTTTTTGCTGATGTTCTTTTTTTAGCTGATGCCGGTTAATCGGCCGATGTTGATTCCGTAGAAAATATAAAACGAATGGATTCAATGAAAAACAGTTTATTTTACCACGTAGTTTATTTTACTAAAATATTGACGTAAAATCGACTTATTAATACATATTGCATTAAAATTCAGTTTCTTTTTTAACTTAAAATGCGACAAAAAAACCAATGCCGATGCCAATTAATCGGTCGAACTCTAGAAATTTGTCAAAAGCATTTGGATTAGAGGTTCTTGACAGATTCGAGTACTGGGAAGGTACAACAGACTGGAGGCAATTGTGTTTTTTTTTTTTTGGTTTAGAGATCCCATCCGAAAGAAGGCTTAACTTTAAAAATTAACTGTGATGTGGGAGTATTTTCATTTAAGAACACATATTCAAGTATGAAATCAAGACAACAACAACAACAATACAGCCAATTTTTGATATCGCATCTCCTACAATTTCTCTTCAGAAGAACGAATATCTTAAAAAAAACAAACAAACAAAACGAATATCTAAAAAACAAATAACAAACCTAAAATTTGTATAATCTATATACTCTTATTGCTATAAAATACAATAAATAGACTTAAAAAAAAATCGTTTATAATAGTTAATAATATGAACCTTAGTTTTTTTTCTTTTCTTTTATTTTATTTTATTTTATTTTATTTTATTTTATTTTATTTTATTTTATTTTGTTTTATTTTAGATGAGTTGATTTTATTTTATTTCATTTTATTTTATTTTATTTTATTTTATTTTATTTTATTTTATTTTATTTTATTTTATTTTATTTTATTTTATTTTATTTTGTTTTATTTTAGATGAGTTGATTTTATTTTATTTTATTTTATTTTATTTTATTTTATTTTATTTTATTTTATTTTATTTTATTTTATTTTATTTTATTTTAGATGAGTTGATTTTATTTTATTTTATTTTATTTCATTTTATTTTATTTTATTTTATTTTATTTTATTTTATTTTATTTTATTTTATTTTATTTTATTTTATTTTATTTTATTTTATTTTATTTTATTTTATTTTATTTTATTTTATTTTATTTTATTTTATTTTATTTTATTTTATTTCAGAGAGAGTGAAGCTCACCAAATAGTCACTCTCGCTGGCACATTGTGCCAATGATTTTTGTTCCGTTTCTGCTTTCCATTCAGCTACTTGCTGCCGTTGTGTCTGCATTTCGACTGTATTTTCATTTTCTCTCTTTTGGCCTTTGGCAAATTTGTGGCTTTGTGTGTATGCTTTCATACGTTTGAGTTTGCCTGGCCACTTTATTTTCATGGTTTCGTGCTTTTTTTTTGTTCGTATGGCATTTGCAAAGTTTTGGCGCGCGCAAAATGAAAAATTTCAATTGAATTCATTTGATTCCCAAGAAAGACCCAAACGAGATGCAAAAGATCCAAGACAACCGTGTTCCAACCGACGACTCTGAACGGCATCTGAAAACTCAAAACTGAATTGAAAACTTTCAACGAAATTTCTCATTGCGAAGGCCAAATGTTACGGTGCGGGCAGCACCCGATATTGGTGGGGGGCAGTGTGCATAAGTTTTGGAAGTCATACCTACATGCTGGACACTTATTCGCTTATCTCAATTGCAATTCACATTTCAAAGGCAAAGCGGGCAACGTTGTGGCACAGCGCCAGTCGTGGCTGCATTTCAGCATCTTGATAAATTTAACAGTTGAGAAAGTACACAAAAAATGCTTGCAATGTCACTTTATTTTAATTGTAACAAGCAAATAGTTATTAGCGGTGAAATGGCACAAAATGGCAGTGCGCTAACTTTAATTGAAATGGCCACCTTTACGGTTACATTTAGCTGAAAGCAAAGTGAGTTGAGAAGAAGCATTGAGCAGTGAAGGGTGTTTGTTTTGTATTTGCTTAAGGGGTTATATACACTTGCGCGCGAGAAAAAAGGCATTTTTACGATTTTTTTTTTGAAAAACAACACAACTTTTCTTAAAACACTAAATGCCTATTTATTTATACACTTCGAGAGATGCTTCGTGAATTTTTTCAAAAGAAAATATTTATAATACTAGTCACAGTAGCCATTATGCCAAAACACAATTTTCCCAACATCGTCCGCGGTGACCACGATAACGAAGGATCTGCTCATCTGGAATACAAAAACCCAAAAAATTTATGTAGTTTACACCTATACGCTGTTCGTGAACGAAGGATTTTGCAAAATAAAATTTTTTTCGAAAATTATGATCGTCTTTCTAAAAAGTTCGAGTTTTGAACGTATAAAATTCGGGTTTTTACATCAGGAAAAAAAAAGTTGTGCTTCAAATTGAAAATCCTTAGTTCACGAACAGGCTAATATTGTTTTTAATAAGCCTGGAAAATTTCAGACTGATCGAGTTAACGGTTCTTTAGTAATCGTGGTCACCGCAACCACACTTTTTGAAAAAAACAGTTTCGAGATAATCGCTCGTGAAGCGTGACTCGCCGTTGACTCGTAGTTGCAGATAGCGCGCTATCAATAGCTGCCAATCTGGTTCTAATGCTCGGATCTTTATGATTTTTGGGGAAAATATTCTCTAAGATATGTACTTACTTACTTACTTACTTAACTGGCCATAACAACCCGTTATCGGGTTACGGCCTGCCGCAAAACTTCTCTCCATGCGCCTCTGCTTCACGCGCGCCTTCTCCAGTTGGTCACACCAAGAGATACCAGGGCCTCTTCCACTTGGTCCTTCCACCGGAGACACGGCCTCCCTCTTCGCCGTCGACCTCCAACCATCGCATCGAATACCTTTTTCGCCGGAGCTTCGTCGTCCATGCGGCAGACATGACCGAGCCAGCGTAGCCGCTGGATGTTAATTCGCTGCGCTACGTCCATGTCCTTATACAGCTCATACAGCTCGTTAAGATATGTACTTTCAGAAAATGCAATAAAAAAATTTTCGATTTTTTTGACCAACGCAAGTGTATATAACCCCTTAAGGGGGCTAATCACGTGTAGCAAAGGAAAAAGAGTTTGGATTTACATAGTTGTTGCTTCAAAAAACTATAACGGGATTTAAATTAAAGATGTTTATACATGTGATAGCCTGTTTTCCTGCTTTAAGTCACTGTAACTCGAAATTTTCGGAATTTTTAATTATTTCTTTCCGGAAATTTGTGCGACATACAATTTTTTTCGAAGATTTTTTATTCGACATCGATCGCACTTTTTATGGAACGGCTTCATAATTTTTATTAAGTAGGCTGTGTTGTATCATTCTGTTCAAAAATATAAATCATAATAGCCGTGGCTACAAAGTATGAGTGAGTCTTGTAAGCAGTTCTTTGCAAGAATTTAAAAACCAGCAAGTGACGGAACTTCTGCGTAAGAATTTTGAAATATGGGACATTTTTTTACAACAAAAAGCTAAACAATTTCAAAGTTTAAATCTCAGTTGAGCATTTTCTTAAGTTATGGGTTTGGTTATATAATATTTACGTTCGCATGCCTGCCACGCCCATCTGTAAGCTCGAGTCTAATTATTTATGATTTTCAGTCAATTTTGAAGTCAGTAGTCCATCGGTTCATAACTTTTTCGTAATTTTCTCGTATAAGAACCTTAACCCATCGTCATCTCCAAATTAGGAAAACTTGACTCATTATTTTTTCAGTCAATTTTGAAGTCTGTAGGTCCACCTGTTCCTGTTTTTTTCGTAGTCTTCTCGTATACGTGACTAATAAAATTCAAATATTTGGCAATTTTCGATTGGAAATAAATACTACTATACGATTTTGTGTTTTACTGGGCAGACACAAGTTATGTAAGGTTAGTTACTATTTGCCACCCCCACTACGATAATACCATAAGAATCGGCTATATTCAGTACCTTTCTGCAAAGCTATATGAATTTTAATTGATTTTGATGGAAATTTATTATTGATGGAAAAAGGGCATTGCAACAACAACAACGTTTGTATAAGGCCGAATAAATGTGAATACATTTTTTATAATTATCCCTTTCGACCCCAAAGTTACCTGAGAACAACTCCACCAAATTTGACCGGGAATTTTCAATTTAAATGAAGCGCGCACCAAATATTGTCAAATTTCTGATGGCATAAGGTTGGTAGTACTGTTATAGCATTCCATGTCAATTTTTAGCGCGATATGTGCATTAGTATGTTTTTGACAGCTGTGTAAACAAGTCTACCTCGAGTTTGTTCTGCGAATTTTACAATGTCTGAATCTGTTGATCAAAGAATTTGCATTAAATTCTGTCTTTCCAACGAAATTTCTTGTGCCGAAACGTTAAGAATGTTGCATAAAGCCTTTGGCGAGTCTGCTATGTCGAAAACACGGGCATATGAATGGTACAAATCGTTCAAAGAGGGTCGTACAGAGGTCGAAAACTTGCCTCATGCCGCTCGTCCATCCACATCAATTAATGACGAAAACATCGAAAAAGTGATGGCGTTAGTGCTTGAAAATCGTCGTGTGACTCAAAGAGAGATAGCTGAAGAGCTTGAAATATCAAAAACATCAGTTCAAACCATTTTACACGATGTTTTGGAAATGAGACGTGTTGCAGCGCGACTTGTTCCGAAAAAGTTGAATTTTTTGCAAAAAGTGAATCGCAAAACTGCGATTATTTGGCCAAAAATAGCGTGAATGTCGTTTCGCAAGCACCGTATTCGCCAGATATGGCTCCGTGCGACTTTTTCCTGTTCCCTAGGCTCAAATTACCGCTACGTGGAAAGCGTTTTGATTCGATTGAAACCATCAAAGAGAATTCGCAGAGGGAGCTGAAAGCCATACCGAAAGCGGCCTATGAAAAGTGTATCGAAGAGTGGAAAAAACGTTGGCATATATGTATTGCATATGTGATTGTTTTCAAGGAGATAAAATAAATATTGAAGAATAAATGAATTTACTGTGTTTTTTTTACAATTTCCCGGTCAAATTTGACCAGAAGGTCATAGCAAAGCTACGATTTATTTATGGATTTAATTTAAGTAGACAACAACAAATAATTCTTTTTAGAAGTGAATTCAAAGCAAATTAAAAAAATTTTACTGTTATCCCCAAAATAATTTGCAATAATTTGCAGCGATATCAGGGAAAGTTTCTGTTCTAATT
The DNA here is from genome assembly GCA_963971225.1 of Melieria omissa. Lineage (NCBI taxonomy): Eukaryota > Metazoa > Arthropoda > Insecta > Diptera > Ulidiidae > Melieria > Melieria omissa. Next base: position 105,103,512 of record OZ020269.1, read on the forward strand.
GAAGTCTACGAATTCGGCGCGTTTGATGAACCCTGTTTTTTATAATGGTTAATGACGTTTTTATTTTTTGTTGTTAAAATTTATGTTTTCTTTCAATAAAATCATTAAATCATGAAACTAAAAAAAAAGAAACAAATTTCATGATTTCTTACTCCTTTGCGAAATGTTCAATGAGAGTCAATATTTTGAAGAAACAATTTTTTGTCTTAAGAAATGCGGAAATTGACTGGAAAGGGTTACAATTTTTAAGCAATATTTTCAAATCTACTTTCAAAGAAAAAAACAAATTCATGGTTTACTTGAAATTCTCAACTGAAATACGCCCTTAATATTTAGTTCTTGTGGCAAAAGCTTTTCTGTGTCGGCAACTAAAAACTTTACTGACCGGTTGTCAGGAGTCTTGAAGAAATTTTTTAGTTGCAGTGTTTCATAGGTTCCTTTAGTTCTTAGTTTTCACTGTTATCTGTAATAAAAAGTAATTCTTGAATATTATAAGTTAATGTTGTTGTTCGTATTGTAAGGAAGAGCATTAGAGTACAACAGTTTTCCCTTTTGTGACGGTTGTTTGCTTATTTTTCTGTAAATAAACTAAACATTAGCATATTTTCTTAAGGTATAACCTCCACAGTCTCTTTTCATTAGTCACTTCGCTTTTCATTTTTTTACACCAAAACTACTTTCAACTCCCACCAGAGTTGCCATTTCCTTATTGCCTTGTTTCATTTTCCCCGCATAGAGTCTCCACTGATTTGCTTTCTTTAGTAATAAAATCTAATTCCTTCACACTTAACGCCCTCAGCTGCATTTTCACATACTCCGCTCCGCCCTTTGTCGCATGCGCCCCCCCGTCAGCACGTTAGTGCGCATCGAAGCGCAAATGCATTCGTTGCTTAGTCACCTGCAAATATAAAATGGCACTAAGTAGCGTCTTATGGCAGCTTTTAAAATATGAAAATGCGCTTTGCCACAGCGCCAGCGGACAAACGCAACTCTACACTTTCACTCACCGCTTTGCTTATCGTTTTACAAACGCCAGCCGTCACCGCTTTCCACTTCAGCCACAGCCAAACCCGCAAACGCGACATTTCCTGCGCTGCGAAACAATGTTGCCAGCTGTTTTTGTTTCTCCTACCAGCATTTAGCGTTTTTTTCCTTCACTATTTCGTTGCTATTTTGTTGTTGCATAATATGGAAACCAATTAAATTTAAAAGCCTCTTTTTGAACGCGCGCCTGTGTCCCATGGCCGCTGTCTGCTTCGGCTTTGGCGTCGAGTTTTTGTTTCGTTTCTTTGCCGTCATTCCTGCGCGTTTCACATTGCCTGCAGCGAAAATTTCGATTTATGTGATTTCGAAAATGTTGCGCTGCCGTTGGTCGTGCGGCGCAACACTACTAATAAGATTGTGGCAGACGTTGGCAGCTGTTGTCATTTGTGTCGAATACTTGATACTTTTCTTGTTGGTGTTGTTGTTGTTTTGATGTTGCCTTGCACTTGGCGCTGGCAGCGACAACATGAAAGGAAATTATTACAAGTTATGGAACTTTAACTGCTTTGTGGGGCGTCCTGGCAAATATTTCACATCAAAGAGATTTATTGATTGCTTCAATATAAGATTTTCAATTTATGTTAAATGATTTTTTTATATAATATTTTAGATTATGTCAAAGAAGAGAAAAAGCAGAACAAATGCGTAGAAAATGGGGTACAGTACTTTTGTTTTCTTAAGCAACTCTTGTAGAATTCATTAAAAAAGAATTTTAAACTCTTTGCGCTGCAGAATCGGATTCAGAAAAATATTTGGGGGGGGGGGGGGTTTCAAAAAGTAATTCTTTAATATTCATAAATATTTTTTAATTTGTATGAATTTTAAAGCCGACAGTAAAGTGATATTCGGAACGATTTAGGACCTATTAGCATTTGAAAATGAGCAAACTTCAAAGTCGGATTTCTCTTAAATTAGAGCCAATCCAGCCAAACGGCTGTTGGATCTCAACTCAGTACACCTATAGAAAAGTCACTCAGTAGGACCCCCCCATGTCTGAATTTTTGAAGGTAAATTTCACGCACAGTGTTATTAATAAATTAAATGAAATGAAATTTGGTGCTTTCACCGAAGACACGGCCTCCCTCTTCATCGTCGACCTGCAGCTCCCGCATCGAACATCTTCTTTGCCGGAGTTTTATCTCCACAAGGCAGATTTGCATTGTTTAAAAGTCTCAAAAAACTTGCATACATATCTTTTCTTACTCTTTAATGTAAACTTAATAATTCGTTAATTAAAAACTGGAAGAGTGCAAATGAGCAGTGAGCAAATGCTGGCAGCCCTAAACGGATTAGCAGGCTACAAAAATCCTTAATCTCACCCAACTCGAGTCGTATTTTTCGAGCGTTGTTGTTATTTTATTGAAGCGCATTTTACTAAATTTTTTTATTTTCATATTTTAATATTTTTGCCAGCGTTTCCTGGGGTTTTTTTTGTATAATAAAAAGCTTAAGCTCGGCGTGCGTTTACTTAACGCACAGTTGACTAAATTGAATGCTGGTGGTTGAAATAAAAAATAAATAAATAACAAAAAATACTGGAAAAATCTGGCAGTCCTCATTGTGTGCGGCGCAAAATTCACGCTACATGACACCGAAACAATTGCGGCAGTGCGCTACGCAACTGTTGCCTAAATGAATGTATAATTTAATGACAACAACAACAACAATGTACACAATATTATTCGTAAGCTTGGTTGACTGTTCAAAAAAATGAACTGTTTATTAAAAATATGAAAAATGTGTTGGCATGCGAACTTCTCTTTTGGATGGCAACTCTACGCGGCGCATAGCTTAAGCAACTAACAGTGGCTAAGATTTATTTGCGTGCATATTATTTTTTTTTCATAGAGCAAACAAAGCAGCAAAATATTACAAAAATTATATGACAAAAAGAGTGTGAAAGTGTTGTGTCAGAGGCGCTTAGCGGCGCAATGCGACGCAGAGAAGCCACAAAAAAGGAATTTTTCCCATCTTGATTCTTTTTGGGGTTTTATTTTTTAATAACAGACAGAACAAGCGGCAGCATTTACTGGGGGCGAAACCACACACACCAAATTTACGCACACCTACACAGGTACACTCAAACACACGCACACACTAAGCGAGAGCAACTGGCATTTGCATACACACATCAAGAAGTCGAAGGCGTACACGCATGTTAACAAACGCTTAAATGCAGATTTATGGCTTTAATATTTTAAATATTCAAAGGCAGCCAGACAGGCCGCACCGCACACATACCGGAGCGACGGCGGCGCACGCCAGTCCCATGGCAATGAAATGAAAATCTGCTTTTGTGTCGTGTCTGCATGTCAATGTATGTGTGTGTGTGTTTTCATTGGGGCACTCAGGCTCACTGCAGCACTGTGGCAGAGTCTCACCGGACGCTTACAGTGTGTGTGAGTGTGTGTGTGTGTTTTAGGAAAGTGTTGAAATGGGATTAAATGGCAGCATTATCTGTGCATATTTTTGTAATTTCTGGTATGCATTCAAAATTGCTGTTGTTGTTTTTTTAACAACTCCTTTATTTTGTATTTGTGTGTGAAAATGGTGCATGTTGAGTTATGGGCCTTTCACCAGCCGGCGCACTGCTTCCGGCCATGCATTACTTTTCGCTCGTAAGTGTTTCAGCTGAAAATTGAACGCAATTCGCTGCCACTTTTTTAAACTGTTGCACATCTGCATGTTGATAGTGCACACTCTGTCTTTTGTTTGCCGCTTGCTGCCGCTTTTGTCGGCGTCGAGTGTAATGGCGGCAAACTTAAACGCTCGACTGTGAGTTATGCCACAGCGACGCAAGACTTTCCTCAGGCGCGCATATTTATATACAGACGCGAATTTATTATACGCCAGCGTGCCGCATAAACGAATGACAGCATACAAAAACACCCACACACACAGAGACAAGTGTGTATATGCATTATTATTTTAATGGTGTTTTTGCTGCTTTGCCTAACATTTCGTACGTTCCAACAGACAAAATTAGCTGTTCCCACGCTGTGGTTTATGTACTCGATTGCATTGTTGTTACATACATATTTATGATACATGTGTATATAGGTACATGCACTCAAGCAACAATTAATGTTAGTGTTGCCACTTGTGGAACCGGTTACTTACTTAACTGGCCATAACAACCCGTTATCGGGTTACGGGCTGCCTCGAAACTTCTCTCCAGGCGCCTCTTTTTTGCGCGCGCCTTCTCCAGTTGGTCACACCAAGAGATAACATTGCCTCTTCCACTTAGTCCTTCCACCGGAGACACGGCCTCCCTCTTCTTCGACGACCTCCAACCATCGCATCGAACACCTTTTTCGCCGGAGCTTCGTCGTCGTGGAACCGATTACACAATGAAAAATTCATTGTTTACTTGATAGTTTATGGGTCTGAAGGTTTTTTTGATATAAATGGATCTTAAATTGTGTCATAATGTATCGTTGCATATATATTTTTGAATTAAGAAAATGAAGAACCTCTTCGTGGGTTTGAAAATGTCAATGAAATCATATAAATCATCGACTTTCAGCGTCATGTAAGCACTGTTTGGATTGAAAAACTGTTTGAAACCACTTGAATAGTGTCCGACCGAATATTCGGTCTTGGTTTCGGTTTCGGCCAAAAAATGACTGAAACCGAAACTTTTTGAGATATTTTGATTTGATTTTTTTATGTTTATGTTTTTAAAAAATGAATTAATTGTTTTTATTAATATGTATTTATTTATGTTATGTTATGTTATGTTATGTTTGTTTGTTTGTTCTTTATTTACTTAAAGTAAATTTTGTTTGTTGAAAAATGGTGATTTTGATGCCTGATGTGGTGATTTTTATTTCAACTAGAAAGTTTCGGTTTCGGCCGAATATTAAGAAAAAAACCGAAACTCGGTTTCAGACCTGTACTGCTAACAATTGTACCGTCTGAAGAAAACAGTTGCCCAGAAGTAGACAGCTTTGACCAATAGAGGAGGAATTGTGTTCAATAAGGCAGCACCAGACCACACACATCGATAGTGATTCCCAAGAAACTTCGAGAGCTTGGTTGGGCGGTTCTAAGCATCCACCTTAGAGTACAAACCTGGCACCAAGCGATGACCACCTGTTGCTGTCTATGGCAAATGACTTTACTAGTCAAAAATTTGCCTCAAGAGAAGCTTTTAAAAAGTAACTGCCTCAGTCCTTTACTAATTTACCTCAAGAGAAGCTTGTAAACAGTGACTGTCTCAGTTTTGTCTACTAATTTGCTTCAAGAGAAGCTTGTGACTGAACAGTGACTGTCCCAGTTTTTTACTAATATGACAAGAATTTTATTGAGAAAGTCACAATGGAAATAACGGATTTCTTTTTAAACCCTAAATGTTATTTTTTGCAAGATTTTTGTAGAACAATCTTCTATAATCTTTTTTACTCAAGATCCAATATGAAATTTATTGTTGTTTATTGTGCCGCGCTTTCAATGAAACAAACTTCCCAATACTTCTGAGTGGTTCTTGGGGTTATGGAATATTAGACCAACTTTTTTAATTTTCTGTTTAAAACATTTTTCCTCAACATACTTATACCCTGTGTTCAACAGTTAATGGGGACTCCCCGAAACTAAAAAATCCGTATGCATATTTTTTTCCGTTTCGTAACGAAAATGAAATATTTTGTAAGATTTTTAACCGATTTGAATGATTCTTTAGCTGTTGTACATAATTTTTCGGTATAAAAAATACAAATAAGTTACAAAGATTATGATGAGTCAAATAATCAGATTCCCAAATCGAGTAGCCCTGTAAGAGGTTGTTATGGCCAGTTAACCCTTTCGCTAGTTTGTTGCCATATGGCAAAATGCTACTTTGTGGGCATCTGAACCCTCTAGTTTTCCAGGAATACATTTTTTTATTGGTCCTTAGAATAGTTTGAAGTTTTAGGAAAAATACGAAATTAATAAACTGAATATTTAAGTCTAAATAAGAGAAGTATACACGTTTTTTCAATGGTATATTTTGACATAGAAAAGGAAGAAGAAGCAGACAACTTTACATAACTTTTTAATTTGACGTTTTCTGTCAATTTAGATACTTATTTTTTCTAATTTTGGCTGAAGTTAATGAAGAAATATTCAAATTTTTGTTATGCGTAAAAAGTTTTATGTTTAAGTGATTACAGCCACAACAATGTGATTGCTCTCATAGAAAAACACTCTAAAATACAGGGTCCGAGTATAAAAATTAAAAAATTTCTTATGGACTGTTGCTAATTTAACCACATAGAAGCATAAAAAGTAAAGTTTTAAATTTTAACTTTCCCCCGTTAAAATCTGTAGCGAAAGGGTTAAGTAAATATGTCTTATTTGTTATTTTGTTAATCTTTGGTCCTACTTACCAACTTTATGGGTTTCTATCGAAACCTACAGCTGGACTTTGATGCAGCTTAATTATTTTGGGTTCCACATTCCATGGATTTTTTTCAGTTACAGCAATGGATAGTCTAAGTGCATGTGTCCTTCGAGCATTTTCTATAGTAGGTATAATAAATAAAGTCCATGGATTTGTATTCCAAACATTGCCTGCCTTAGCGCTTAGGTATTCTGTTTGTGTACCAAGTATTCGGTTTTTTGCGCCACTCAACATGCAACATCTAGTCGAAAGTATATTAAATGACAGTAGTTTATTTTAAAATATTTATGTTGCAACGTTAGATGATTAGATGGCACACACACAAACGCACTCATACACTCGCAGTTGCACTCACACTCACACACACACACATGCGCATGCAGTCACATATACATACCAACGTGCTGAAAGTGAAGTTTTGATAAATTGCAAACTAGCTGCCTGGCATGTAAAAGCAACAATAACAACAAAAACAACAATAACAACAAAAATAGCAACAACAAAAAAACAACACAAAAACAAAAACCCACCGAAAGTAGCGAAAGGATGCGATTGCAATATTCTACAACTCTGCACACTGGCTGACTGAAGTGTTTGTGTGTGAGTGTTTGTGTGTGTGTGTGTTTGCTCGTTTGTGTTGTAGAAGAGCGCGTTCTACTTTATGGACGCGTGTGAAATGTGTTTGTTGTGTTGTCTACAAAGCAATTCCACTTAACAACATTTCGCCATCCAAACAAAAACACACACAACTACATAAATATGCATATGCATGTGTTTGTGTATTAGTGGAAAACACTATGCGAAAGATATATGCAGCTATATAGTACATATATACTGACATGGTTATAGTTATGTTGGTAGCGTGTTGCTTTATGTTGTGCCACTCTGAGCGCCACTTTATCTTAAGCTGCACTTGTATCAATTGCAACAATAACAATAACACTAACAACAAAAACAACAACAATAAGAATATGAGTGAGCACAACGCGCGCCAGTAGTTGGCGGTCACAGCATGAACAGCCACATAAATAATCTAACGCATATACAAAATTGTCTGTTTGTATGCGTGTTTGTGTTTGTTTATGTGTGTTTGTGTGCGTATTATCATAAACCTGTCTGTGTGCTCATAAAAATATGCAATGTTTCCTTTTTCAATTTTATTCATATTTTTTTTGCGTGCTTGTGCTCAGCTGCTACTTTCAAGTGTTATGCCTCGTTGGACTTATGTGGCTTATGCGCGCACATTTACATACCTACACATGCATGTAAGTAGGTAAATTTTAATAGAATATGATACGTTCGAGTGTGTTGAACACGATTATGTGAAACGTCAGAGTGTGTAAATTTTCGACGATAGCTGTGACGTTGCGAACTTGATGGTGTTTTCCATCTAATATGAACTAGGAAGTTGTTGCTAGTGTTGCCAGATGTTGCGTATTTGTTGAGACAACACTTTAATTGGCACTATTTTCAAATTGTTGATACTATATACTCAGTTGTCAAAAAAGTAAATAACTCTACTACAACATTGGCCAGCAAAAGCTTGCATTTTCATTGATTGATTCAATTAATTAGATTGATTTCAATTGAAAACAACAAATTTGTTTTCCCTAATCGATCCAAGCGCATTAACTTTTTTGGCTTCTCATTGTGTTTTATGTTCCTTTTTTTAGTAATATTTCGCTTATGTATTGAGTAAAGAGCGGTGCAAGCACTATAAAAATGACTTGCAAGCCATCGCTGTGCTTTCAAATACTGTCGCTCTTCTTCACTTTCACTACAAAACAAGCACTGCAGTGAAGAAAGCTTTTGATATTCATACGAACACTGCACGAAACGACAATAGAACTTCAAGCACCTTGAAGTATTGAACAACACTGAAGTTGAACAACACTGAAGTAGAACAACACTGAAGTAGAACAACACTGAAGTAGAACAATACTGCAGTGGAACAACACGGAAGTAGAACAACACTGAAGTAGAACAATACTGAAGTGAAGCACTGTAGTAGAACATTTTCAAGCATACGGTGTTTTGTTTTGCACAATCGGAGTAGTTGATGTTTGTTTTTGGTATTTTGTATGGAATCTAGGCTGCATTTCAACATCATTAATGTAAAAAACGCAGGTTTAAAACATGTTTTTTCGATATTTATTTAAGTCCGTTTCACTCGGTGTGAAGTAGAAGTTCTGCTTCACTCGGTGTGAAGAAGAAGTTCTACTTTACTCGGTGTGCTTGCTGTGATTTGCCGTTACCTAACCTCATTATAGCTTTCTGTTTTGATGTTTTGCTTCACAACAGAACACAAGCACTGTCACTGCTGAAGCGAAAAGGTTTTCGAATTATGCAGTGCTTGCTTTGTTGCAGAATAGAACTATTGAGCATTTGAATTCGCTGTCACCGCGACACTGAAGTACAGTACTTGACAGTACTATGCAGTAGTGAAGTGTGCTTAACAGAACCTTTTGAGCAGCTCTTTAGTATTGAGCCAGCAAAATGCTAACAATTTTCACACACACATGCAAACGCAGCCAGTTTTTTCTGCCTACTTCTTGTATTTTTACATTTTTTGGTATTTCTGTTGTTGTTCTGTTCTATTTTGTTGTTGTTGTTGTTTTACTTCTGTTTGCCGCCACTTTATTATTGTTTTCTTCGGCTTTGTTTTTCTTGTAACCGAATTATTTACTTTGTCATTCGCTTCATTGATTTGTCCTTCAATATCGACAACACATTCCATGCCACATGCCTTGTGCCCCTTTTCGAGCTTCGAGCTTCGCTGTTCTCAATTTCTTTTTGCCAGCCAGGCTCAGCGTATTTAGGGGCCCATGACAATATTTGTGCGCCGCTTTAGTCAACGCGCTATGTGTCGCAAAAATCCTGCACCTTTTCTGTTCGCCTAGTTCGCCACTGTGGCCCCTATCGTTGGCCTCGGCGACACAACAGCATTTGGAAATTTATTTACTTGTTGCCTCAGGTCTATTATTTCTATTAAAATAATAAGCTCCCCTGAGACACGGGCGCCTACCGGCGGCTGCTGCTGCTGTTCGCTTGCTGGCCGCCGGCGCTGTTGGCCTTTTGCCTTCATTTCGGCCGCCATTCAACCATCGCAACGTGTGTTGGACAACATTGCGTTGCCTACTCGTTTGCGGCTTTGTTGTTGGTGTCTTCCTAAAATTTCGTTTGTTGGCATTTTTCCACGGGTTGCCAACGCATTTTTTGTTGCGCTATTTTTGCATTTATTCGGTTTGGTGCTCTGTTTATATTCCTGTTTATTTGTTTGTTTTGCGTTTTGACCGACAAAAAACAAGAAAATGTACAAACAGAAAACGGTTGACTGCGGCCAACGCAACGGTTTCGACTTTTAGATTATTATGGCTGGGCCTACAATGCGCCCACGCCTCGGCTTCTCTTCATGGCTCTTCGTCTCGTCATACCATCAGATCTTCCTCCCTTCATACCCTCATCTTTGCAGCTCCTCATCTGCTCATCCCTGTTGCCTATTGCCAGCGCCGCATTGCTTTACCAGGCGCCCGAAAATGTCGTTTTGTAGCGCCTCGTTTTATTGGCCTTTGTTTTTATCGTCACTGTCAATATTTATTCTGGCAATTTGACGTTTATTACGTTTAATAAGTGGAAATGCATTTTTCGTGCGCTTAAATTGAATTGTTTGAAGAGCTCTTCAGGGCGCAGCGCACAAAAATTTCGCTTGGCTGCTGTTGTGGTTATTTAAGGATATTTGTTGCTGTGGCCTAAAAGAAGGGGTGACAAGGAATTTTATGGCCTTAAATTGAGTTAAAAACGGAAAAGTGTGCAAATATGGAAAATTTAGCTGCTGTCTTCTTGCATGGCTGAGCATAATTAACGATCGAATAGAGACATTATTGAAATGTTGAAATGTTTTTGGGTTTAAAATTTGCATATTTATTTGTTTGAGTTGGATTTGTAATCGGTTTTGTTGTAGCAACAACTTTTGCCTGAAATGAAAGCTTCATGAACACTGCCTGATAGGCTTCTGAGTGCACTTCGACATATATGGAGATAATATAAATTCATTTCAAATCAGTTGTGCTCTCAACGTACTTTGACATTTACAATTCTAATAAAATTACAACTAAAAAATCGCAATAATTTGCATTCAACTTGGCGCAAACGCATAACACTCTCTGCTGCATCAACCGTTTGAATCCTTCACAACTTTGTTGACATAATGTGAAAATATGCAATTATGGTTTATTCCCCATTCAACGATGCTTTTCATAAACGATTTTGGTTTGAGCATTTTTCCCAGTAAAAGGGACCTTTGCGCGCCCAAAGGTATGCAATCCGTTGCGACATTGGCTGCACTTTTGCATACATCTTCGTAGATTCGTGAGCGCGTTACGCAAACGAATTAATTTGCGTGCAAAATATTTATGACATCCAAAACTCGCTTACGCACAGACAGACAGAATTTTAATGAAATCTCTGTAACGGAAATATGCCACGCCGTTACAACAACAACCAGGCGCAGCGGCCACAATCAGTGCTGCCAGATGGACGATGGCGTTGTGATTTGGATGAATTATTTTCGGAATGATGATTGGAGGAATTGGGTTTCAAATTTGATGATTTTAGATAACATGTAAACAATATTGATGGTATTTAATATAATAGTTTTTAAATGCTTCAAAGAAATATGTAAGGTGAACAAAAAAAAACACAAGTTTTGTGATGTTATTTAAAAACACTTTTGATTGTTTGAAAATCGATACATTGGAACTTACACAGTGCGACAGTAATGTATTAAGACTTGTACCATATCTCAGCAACCAACCAATCATCTAAGTGCGAGCACATAGCGTTTTGAAGCTTCAACCTTCCTCTACTAACTGTCAAAATTTCATGACATTTGGTTGACATTCAATATTAATTAAAATTCATTTTGCAAAACACGTTTTCGTTTGATGTTGAAATTTCAATATGGAGCAAAGAGTGGTCATCTAATTCCACGCAAAAATTGGTAAAAGTGCATCAGAAACATTCAGAATGATGCAGCAAGCGTATGTCGATGCTTGTTTATCAAAATCAAATGTTTCTTTATGGCATAAACGTTTTGCGGATGGCAGAGAGTCGCTGGAAGATGAAATAAAAGAAGCAAGGCCAATTTCAGTTCGGCACCGGAAATGATCCCAAAAGTTCGTGATTTTATTGCAGAAGACCGCAATGCTTCACTGAAAATGATGGAAGAGGCCTTAAACATCAACAGAGAAACTATCCGACTCATTCTTCACGAGGATTTGTGCAAAACAAAGGTCTGCGCAAAATTTGTTCCACACACATTGAACGAGGAGCAAAAATTCTGTGGTCAAAAGCAATAATCGCTTAAGTCCATAAGTACTATTTTGAGCAGCACGCTTAAAAGGAAGATGCTAGCACCCTTAACTCAGTGATGTCTTAAATCGACTTAAGCGTTTATTGTTTTTGACCACAGAATTAATGAGAGTCAGTCATTCTACAGACATCGTTGCAGCCGCAGAAAATGATCCAAACTTCCTGAAAACAATTGTTACGGGTGATGAAACATTGTGTTTTCAATACGATCTAGAAATCAAGCGTCAAAGTGCGGAATGGAAATCAAAAAACTCACCACAAGCCAAAAAACACGAAAAGTTCCATCAACAATCAAAACAATGCTCATCACATTCCTCGAGCAAAGAAATTATCCACAAAGAATTTGTTCGAACTGGTCAGACAGTTACTGCCGCATATTACCTCGAAGTTTGGAAGCGTTTGATGGCCAGAATCCGTCGTATTCGGCCAGAATACCGCGATCCAAAAAGTTGGTCTCTGTTGCACGATAATGCAACAAATAAAATCTGGCAGCACTGATCACAGCGGCCACTCACTCGTTCGAATGGACAATGGCCGACATGCAACTGACCGCGTCGGCGTGCATGTGTGTGTGTGTTTGTGTTTGTGTTTGTGCAATGACAGTGGCGGCCTTGTCAAAAACTGGGCGTATGATTAATGGGCCGAGCGCAAAATGCCAGCGAAACGCCAACGCCAACGCCTGCAAGGATTACGCCAGCACACGCGTCCGCCTGACCGCAAACATGCATCGACATGCACTGCGTGGCCGTGTAAAACAATTTATTGTTGCATATGATTGCGGCTGCTCTTTGGTGTGGTGGAGTGGTGGCGTTAAAAAAGAAAGTCCATAAAATATAAATAAATAAAAAATAAATAAAATACTGGTATGTGCATGAAAAAAGCCCACTTGAAATGAAATGTGAAATGCGAAATGCCGCACAAAAGACAACGCGGCTCACTGTGACAGCATTTTGTTGTTGCTCGCCTTTCACTTTAAACGCGGCCAATATTGTCGGCGGTCAGCACTACGACTGCGCTCAGTTGACGTTTGTTATTGTTTTTGTCTGCAGTTCGACTGCATATTTTGTTGCAGTTGTAATATTTTTGCAGCTGCTGTTACCCACAACCATTTCAACCCTTCATCGGTGCGCTGCTTTGCCCCACTGTCCAAGGCGCATTTGCCTAAACACTCGAGGCTATGTCAGCATTTTCCATTTGGATATTTTGCTATCGTGTATTGTTATTTTAAGATGATAGAGCCGCAGAGTGAGCTGCTAACAGTAGGCAATATTAAATTCGTTACAATTGTATATAGAAAGGGAGTTGTGAACATTTCGACACTGGCTTGTCACAGAAGTGGTGAACAGGGTGCGTAGAGTTGCAAGTGTAAGCAGGTAAAAGTTTTTGTAATACAAAATTTTGTAATATGTCAATAACACTGCATAAAAAAATTAAATTTTTTTTAAATAACAAGGTTCCGACAACCGATTCTGGTAGAGGCGTAAGAAAAAAATATTTAAAAATTATATTAATTATTTTATTTATCTAACCCTTCGATGGGCAGTAATTAGTTACTACATATCTGCACTTTGTCGTCTGGCAGATGAAGTTTATAATGTTTATATGGTAGGCAACGTATTTAAATATACATATATAGTATATACAAATTATGTTCATATATACTTACTTAGTTACCCACAAATACACTGTTAAAAGGAGATGAATCTGTGTTTTTTTTTATTTTTTTAACCATTTCGTCTGGGCAGACGACAAAGTCCATCCGAGGGTTAAAACGTGGAACAAATAATACAATTATTTTTTCATGAAAAATAGAGAGCACTGGCTGCCAGGACCTTTAACAAAAAATATGTGTATCGTGTATCGGCGTTTTGAAAGTTGACGTCTAAATGTTTTTTTAGGGGCAGTCAAAGTTTTCCTCTTTTTGTACATTCTTATGGTAAATCGGCATACGAAAACCATGTAACCTTACATTTTAGGTAAATAATGTGTTCAGCAATTTGATGAAAAATACTACGAAGAATATTTTTGTTTAGCATTTTAACCTTGTAGCTCCTATTTTTATGGGTGAATTTGACCCTGTTTTTCTAAAATGCCAAAAATGTCCTGTAAAACAGGACTTTTGAAGTACAAAATGTACCACGAAAATATTTGCCATGAAATTTTACTATAGGTCTTTGAAAACATCAAAGCTCAGAGATTAACCTGAACGCCAGAATTAAGCCAAAACTGAAAATGTGTTTAAGTGTTTATTTCGTACTAATTCAAAATTGGTACTAAAATGTCTTAAAAAATGATTGATTGATTTTTGATGGTCAATGTGTATGGGAAACATGTTGAACGCAAATAGATCTTCTAGGTCCCATCAATAATAATAATAATTCCCATATTAATCTGCTCGGTCGGACTATATTCAATCATGGCATAATTTCGTTGCATTCACTCATTACAGCTTCAGGTATCGCTTCCTATCGAGTAACATTACTCGCTGGGCACAATAGATCTCCTGGGTTCGCATCAATAATAACGATATTTTTTTAAACATTGCGTCACAGAGTTGCATTCATTTATTCCGGAACCAGCATTTGGTATTGCTTTATAATATAACTCATTCGATTCGATTCACGGTTTGGATCGACTGGAGTTACAAGTGCTTTTTGTTAGAGCGTTTCTACTATGTCTCACACGATTTTTTTGAGACTATGTAAGAGGTTAGATTAGGTATGTAATGTCAGAAAGTATTTGTGTAGAGTAGGTTAGGTTAGGTCTCCTTTATAAAACCGTTTGAGTCAATAGGTGACAAATTGAATGGGTTAACCGAAAAAGACGTCCCAAGATAATAAAATCTCCAACGGGGCTGCACCGTTGCACATAAGGTGTGAAACGTCTTTTTCTTCATTCAGAGAGCCGCAGCTATAACTCGGAGATCAAAATGTCCTATTACACCATGCGACAGCATTTTTCACACTGGAAAAAATCCATACGGGCGTGAAACTAGAGACCAAATATGGTAATACTGCGTACTCAGTTTTTTATTTCTACATCCTTTGTCTTTTTAAAAGGACTTAACAATTTTGAAGGGGGAAAAAAATAAAAAAATTTAGAAAATACTTGACCTCGTTACAATATGGCGATATGTATATCAAATGAAAGAGGAAAGGCTCAAGAAATTAAATAAAATGGATCTAATTGTTAAAAAGAGGATAAAGGTCCTTTGAAATATATAAAATTTTCTTGAAAAGTAGATATGTTAAAACCAATCAAACCAACCAAATCTCCGTGATCACGTCTTAAATTTTCATTACTCTAACTTTATTGGTTCGAAAGTTATTAGAAAAAGACGTCAGAAAATGACAGAGAATGTTTGGGTTTTTCTACTTTTTGTCATCTTAAATACATCAGTAGAGGAAAAGGCGCCATTCAATGAGTTTTGCCCAATAGTGCAGTGGCCAGTGATAACCCAACGAGTTGTGGTATAGATTAGATGCCCGAGGCAATGCTTTCAATATTGGACTTTTGTCGTATAAAGCATCGATCCTGGGTTTTTCCACAGTGGTTAAGAGTTTGTTCATAGATCATAGTTGGTCCTACTTATCCATGAAGTTTCTATATTTTTACAAATATACCAGTCAATAGCCATGCAGAAGGCAGATAAAAGAAGAAGCATAGAATTCTTCACTTAGGTGTTAGGCAATGTGGCCCAGTTTCTTGCCATCGCGTCTGCTGTTACTTTATTTGCTCTCTCAGAGTGGCCTGGAACCCAGTGACCTATTGATGTTGCAAGCTTGGAAGAGATACGCGGCATTTCTGTATTATTTTTGATTTTTATAAAAGCGGATTCCAAAGATTTGAAATCAGCGTGGCTATTCAGGAAGGTTGTGGCATCTGTGATAGTCCATTGTCAGGGATTAGTTTAGCAGTTTTGTAAATAGAAAAGATCTCCTCTTGAGAAATGCTACAGAGGTCCATGATTTTTGGCTCTGTTTCTCACTTAATTCATCTAGGAGATCCTGATGAAAACGGTGATTCGGCACCTGTTAGCCTTCAGTTCATCCTTCTACAATGTGAGATAAGTGCGACTGTGTCGACGTTATGCAATCAGAAAGTCCGTACAGGAGTCTGGTTGACATCCAATGCAGGGTCTTTTAAATGCGTCAAGTAAATATCACAGAGCCTCCACAGGTGTGCTGCCTTCACATGCCATCTTCCTGTCATTTTCTAGCTGTTAAAAGTGCTTTGTTCGAATTTTTCTTCAATGCGTAATGCTATACTCGAAAGTCTTTCTATGTATGTATAAGTTTAAGTATAGGTAAGGTTTTTTTTTTTTTTTTTTTTTTTTTTTTTTTATTTTTTTTTTTTTTTTTTTTTTTTTTTTAACGAGGAGGGAAGCATCGAAAGCCTCAAGTTGTGCGGGACTTTAAACCGCTAAACCCTCCTCTCGTCCGGACGGTTAGCCCTCCTGGGACCACCGTGAGGTATTACGTCAGGAGGCCGTCGTGAGCGTTACCGCTCTATCGTTCGTTTGTCAGTCTTTCGTCCGTGTGTTATGGCAAGTGTTGCCATGCGTTCGACACCACAGTGTTGTCGCCTACGGTGCAGAATAACCGCGCTAATTTTGCGGTGTGCACGGCGCAACTATCGTTGCCGCATTTGGGTGTTGAAGCAGTGCTGCCGTCGTTTGTGGCCGACGCCGGGCGTTCTGCTCGTCACTTCTCACTCGAAGCATCATAAGTGTTATGATTCGGCTGCAGGCCTCCCATGCATCGGGCGAGCTCAGCATGCAGTGTGTAACTGCTGAAGGAGAGATCGGCTCATTGAGAAGGGATTCCAAGGACCGTCTCTCTTCGACAAAGCGGCTGCATTCCAGCAAAACGTGCTCTGCGTTTTCTGCTTTCCCGGCGCATGCTGGGCAGAACGGGTCGTCTGCGTGCTGACATTTGTGCAGATACTCCTGGAAGCATCCATGTCCTGACAGCATTTGAGTCAAGAAGTAATTGACCTCGCCGTGTTTTCTGTTGCACCACGCTTCTATGTTTGGGATCATCCGCCATGTCCACCGGCCTTTTGACGATGCATCCCATCGCTGCTGCCATTCTGCTAAGCTTTTACGCCGCACCGCCTCCATCACTGCAGATCGAGAGGCCGAAGTGTCTTTGCACTCTCGCCAGGTTATTGCTGCCTCTCTGGCCAGTATATCGATTGGCCAAGTGCTGGCAATCACGTCTGCTGCCTCGTCCGAGACCGATCTAAAGGCGCAGCAGACTCTCAGCGAGCTGAGCCTGTAAGCGGATTTAAGGCATCTGACGTACGAGCTCGTCATGGTTGCTTCTGCCCAAATAGGCGCGGCATAGAGGCATATCGACGCCGTCACGCTCGCTATTAATTTTCGTGTTATTGGCCTGGGGCCGCCGATGTTAGGCATTAGTCTGCCAATGGCAGCGCTGGTTCGCCTAGCCTTGTCACTGGCGTACTTGAGATGCTCTTTAAAGTTTAGCCGATAGTCCAGCAGCACACCCAGGTATCTTAGGTGAGGACTAGACTGGATTTCATGGCCGCCTACCCGAATTTTTATGCCTTCCACTTTTTTCCTGCTTGTAAGCAGGACCGCTTCTGTCTTGTGTTCTGCGAGTTGCAGGCCGGCGTTGCGCAGCCACGCCTTCATGGCCGATATTGTAGTGTTACAATTCTCTGTTAGTGTGGCCAGGGTTTTGGCCACAGCGACTACGGCTACATCGTCTGCATATCCGATGATGCTTACTTCGGTAAGGTAAGGTGTGTATAGGTAATTGTTTACATATGAATGAAATTCAGTTAAAAATTCACTCTTTATCTGTCGCCAACTGTAGATGCTTTCTCTCGCCCCCACTTTACTCAGCATTATTGCAACTTGAAGTAAAGGAATGAACTTGTTTTCATATCTGATGTCCGAAAATATTTATTGTCATAATGTTTGCAGCAATTAAAGTATAAAACCCCAAAGATCCTGGAAGGATGCATCTTTGCCATCTGACTGTCGCACAGCAAACGACTGAACATGCGACATTTGGTGCGGCCGGCCGGCTGATAAACATTAAAGTCAACAGTGTGCAACATGCGGAAACCACAGGACATGCGAGACGAATTTGCGACAATGGCAAGCGCAAGCAACAACAACCACAAAAACAACAACAATGTTGTGTATAGTGTGACCATTGACTAGATTGCGAGGGTTGGCGTAGACAACAGTGCGGTGTGTGTGCGTAGTTTCAGCATTTCCGGTTTCCGTTTTGCATAAGCCACACACACACACACACACCGCCACACCCAAAGGGATGCACAAGTGTCTACGTGCGAGTAGGAGGGCTGGGCCCAGTCCGTGGCCGGTCACTTGACTTTCGACACGAGCATGAAAATCGAGTTTTGCCCACTTGAAGCGGTGCGGCATGGCACACGTGAGCTCGAATGGAATTTTTGATGCTGCAATTGTTGATGATGACGTTCGCCGCATGCCGTTAGTGTTGTTGCTGCTAATGATGTTTTGTTGTTGCCTTGCATATTGTCACGCTTCGGCTGGCTGCGCTGTTTGCGTCGCACTGCTGCTCAAAGTTGCTGCTGTAATCGTTATTCATTGCAGGTAGCATTGCCAACTTGAGCTGCGTTTATGGTGTTGCTGTCATTTTTGTTGTTGTTGTGTTAGAATAACAGCAATAAAATGTGCTGAAACGACACACCTTCATCTTTATTTATATTTTGGTCCGAGAACGGCAGCTTTCCGTTTTGGCTGTTAAGGCTGCTCGTTTGCCTTGCTGTGGTTTTCATTGCAATTGGTCTGCTTGGAATTTGAAATGATTTCGGTTGTTGTGTTTGGGGAAATGTTGTGTGCTTCTCGGGAATAGCAGCACACACGGAAGCTATGGATGCGCGCGCACTTTTTTGCATATCCTGTGTGGGTTTCCGCTGGCTGCGGTTTGGCTACTCGTTCGCAACCACTTTCGGTGTGTCTATGTTTGGTAGAGAAGCAACCTTTGAATTATGCAAAGCACAATGGGAAGTTTCTAGTTTTATGTTTTAATTTAAATGTTCTGTTTTTATTTGTTTTTTGTTTTAATAAAGAGAGGTGTGGGCCTGGCCTGATCTATGCAATTCAAGTAGTTGTGAGCTCGGACAATTGCTGGATAAAGGGGAGACAATAGTTGTGGTACAATGGACAGTCATATCTACGAGACTGTGTCCTGGGACACTTCCAAGAATACATAATAATCGTAAAATAGAGATATATGGACTGACCTTATATTTGGATTTGTAAAGTTTTCATACTTCAAATTGGAGGGTTGTATGTTAGATCTATGAATTTTGCATTCAATACTCCACACTTCACTCTGTTCTATATCCATATAACTATCTATATCTATATCCATATCTTTATTCTATATTTATCTTCCACATCAAAATTGGCACGTTGCGGCTTTCGATAGGCGCTCTTTTTAGTATTTTAAATACAAAATATTTTATTGAAATGAAAATTTCATTCTGATTTTGGTTATTTTGGTTTTATTTTTCCTTCGAAACCCCCAAAAATAGTCACAATAGTCACCTTGAGCATTCAAAAATAATACAAAATCTGAAAAACACATATTTTTTTTTAAGTTTTATTTATTCAAAATGTATTCAAGTGATATTTTGAATTAAAAAATGATACGAAATCTTAACTAAACATATTTCAGAATATTTTAGAAACTATGGAATCTATAGAAATAGAGAAATCATTTCGAACTATAATATTTATAAAATATGTATTCAAATGAGATTTAGAATTAAAAAATAATATCAAAAATAATACGAAATCACACATAAATATATTTTTTAATGTTTCTAAATAGAAACTATGGAATCTATAGAAATAGAGAAATCAAGTGAAACTATAATATGTATAAAAAATGTATTCAAAGGAGATTTTGAATTTAAAAATAATATCAAAAATAATACGAAATCACACATAAATATTTTTTTTAATGTTTCTACATAGAAACTATGGAATCTATAGAAACAGCAAAATCAATCAAACTATAATATTTATAAAAAATGTATTCAAGTGAGATTTTGAATTCAGAAGTAATACGAATACAAAAATAATACGAAATCTTACATAGAAACTAAAGAAATACAAAAATCAATTCAAACTATAAAATTTATAAAAATATATTTAAGTGAGATATTGAATTATTTTTGAATACTCAAAGTAAATAGTGAATGTTTTGAAAAATGTCTGTTTCTTCTGAATGTCTTATGTAGAATCCAATGTACAATATTTGTTTTCTTCTCGTTCACTTCGCTTTGGAGCATAGGGCCTCAACAAGGCTTTTCAATCTGAAGCGATTCGGAGTTTTTTCCCATGCGATGTGAACTGCAGCTACTTCGTGTAGAACCGATCCCTCCAGGTATTTTTCGGTCGTCCGTGACTTCCAGTCAAGCACTATTCTTATGATGCGAGACAGTAGTTTTCTTAGCGTGTGACCCAACTATCCATTGCCATTTTCATTGCTTTATCTATTAAAGTTATGGGTTCTTCACTCATAAGTGTCCAGAGTTTTTTGTTTCAGATTCTGTTTGGCCAGAATATTCTGCAAATTATTCGCAAATACTTGTTGTTAAAGACTTGGAGCCTCTGCCAGAAAACAAGAATAGATTTCACACAAGCTTTGACCATTCGTAGCTGCGTTTGGAAATCTGCTTACTAGACCACACTGTATGTATAGGTTTTTCCAACAAGAGGTGTTATTTTGAATCACCCGGTATTTCGGTAGCTGTCACTTTTGAAGCTTTTATTCTTTGACATTTGACAAGTAGAAACTACGCCATTACTAAAAATGGAACGATACACGCTTCAACAACGCATTGAAATTTTTAAAATTCACTACAAAAATGGTGAAAATTTTGTTGTCACAGTTCGCAAAACTAAAGTATTTTTGGGTCGTCGTGAAGCACCTTGTCGGACCGCAATACAGAAATTGGTGGAAAAATTCGAGCTGTTGGGACAAGGTGTGAAGATGTGAAGGTGCGGTTTATGGTCCGGCGAGGTAATTGGACCTTACTTTTTCGAAAAATGAGGTTGGATCAACAGTTACGGTGAATGGATTGCGCTATCGAGAGATGATTAATGATTTTTTATGGTCGGAGTTGGATTGTATTGATCTGGACAACGTTTACTTTCAAAAAGACGGCGCTACGTGCCACACAAGCAACGAAACCATTGCTCTTTTACGGGAAAAGTTTCCGGACCGTGTTATCTCTGGAAGAGGTGATCACAATTGGCCACCGAGATCTTGTGATTTAACATCTTGCGACTTCTTCCTTTGGGGCCACGTAAAAAATAAGGTGTACGCCAACAGCCCAGCGTCGATTCAAGCCTTCAAAGATAGAATTCGTGAGGCTATCGATTACATAGGGCAGCCACTTTGCGATTTGGTTATGGAAAATTTGATGAAAAGGATATGGTCCTGTAAGCGTGGTCGTGGTGGCCATTTGGCTGATGTTGTTTTTCATTATTAACGGCATACCTTCCTCTTTATTATGAAATAAACATCCGATCATTTATCTCAAAAAATGGCATTTTTCTTTGAATACCAAAATAACACCTCTTGTTGGAAAACCCTATATATATATATTTTATATATTGAGGTTTTGCTTGAAGATACACTCAGTCAATCCTTTATAAGTCTTTGTAACATTTAAGGGTTACACAGTCTCCAAAGATCTTATAATATTCTATATTACATTTCCGTAATCTTACCCGAGTCTGCTGTAGCTTTTATCTGTAACTTTAAATCATAATTTCGTTTTAGAGTTCAACCGTCATTAAATTTTAAAGTTGCTTACTTACCAACAAGCTTTCAATTTACTATTCGCTGATTAAAAAACAAAACAAAATAGTTCGAAACCCATTAAATTGAAGCTTAATCGATTAAAAAAGCAACAATATCTAACCACCTTGTATGAATTAGCAAATTGTTGCAATGAACTCAAAAACGTCATGTCTCAAGCCGCAAAAGTACTACACTAATAATTATTTATATCGAATCGGCGACAACGATTAATATGGCAGCGGTCGCATAAAAATACACGCACGCACCGCATTAAATCCGATAACAACACAATTGCAATGACTAATTGCCGCAAAATTGTATAGTACAATGAATGAATATGTAAAATATCGGTGACAGCTGATGAGACACGCTTTAGACATGAAAGCTGCTCATTCTCCGGATTGAAGCGCTATCAAGCGTCTAAGCAGTCGTTGGCGGCTTCTGTTGGCGCAAACATTGTCAAGTGAGAGCAATTTTTTGTATTGAATTAATTCGTTTATGCAAATTAGTAAATGTTTTTCTCTTTTCATTTACAGTTTGGACAACAGACATGCATTGCTACACGAAGGCTCTCTTGATTTTGTTGGTCACAATCGCTGTGATTGCCATCGTTTGGGGTCTGGCAATGGCACTGAACTATGTCAACGGCAAAACAACGATTCGAAATGGTGTTGACGACGACGACGATGATGATGACGATGCAGAGAATGATTTTGGAATACCTTTTCTTAATGCAATCTTGAATGTTTTCTAGTAGTAATTATATTAGAACAGACTTATGTATATAGTAGAATTGTTTTTAAGAAAATTTACACATATCTTAATAAATCTAATTAATAATTACAAGAAAGTTGAATTATTTTATAATAATAAAAAAAAAATTAATAAACTTATTTATTTATTTATTATGTAAGTTTGATTGAAAACTTTATTGGAAGTCTGTATAGATGTAAAAAGAACTCAAAAGGTAGTTTCAAGGTATTTTTGAAGGTAATTTTCAAGTTTAAAAATAATATGCTGTTTATTCTCTTATTTTCGAATAAAAATAAAAAAGAAATAAATCAAAAATTACAAATAATTTGGTTTTTTATTCTCTGGATTTTAAATAAAAATTAATAAATAAATAAACTAAAAATAATTTGCTTTTTTATTCTCCAATTTCGAAAAATCCATCTTATGAAACGAATCCATACAACATTCTTGTAAGACTGTTTAGTCTTTAACTATGAATGCAAGCTTGCTTTGCACGCAAGTTTAAAGTCAATGGGGCCAATAAATCAAGTTCTTCTTAACCCTTTATTGGTTTTGCAGATTTTTATGAAAAAATACTTATCGAATTATTTCTTATTCAAAGTGCTTTCACCATATTTGAGGTCAATTGGCGCATTAAACCATGTTTCCCCTATACAAACACTTAACCCATCGTTGACCTTGTCAGATTTTGATTTTCAAAAAAAATAAATACACGTGTCGAATTATTTCTCATGTTCAGTTCTTTTACTTTCACAAGTTTGAAGTCAAAAGGCCCATCGAATCTTGTTTCTCCATACAAACTGTTAACCCACCCTGACCCTGTTAGATTTTAATTCTTGAAAAAATTAAAAACAAGTGTCGAATTATTTATCACTAAGAGAACTTTCATCAAATTTAAAGATAATAGGCCCATTAATTTATGTTTTTTCACATTATTTTCATACAAACTCTTAACCCGTCAATAACCCTGTTAGAGTTTGGTTTTTCAAAAAATTCAAAACACGTATCGAATTACTTCACATTTGAAGTACTTTCACCAAGTTTGAAGCCTAAAACAAAATCATATTTCTTCATACAAATTTTTAACCCTTGGTTCAGTTTTGATTTGCAAAAAAAAATTAGAAACACGGGTCATATTATTTTTGATTTCAAGTGTTTTCACCAACTTTGAAGTCAATATTCCAATCGGTTTAGGGTTTTTTCGTAGTCTATCCGTATACGAACCTCAACCCTCAGTTCACCCCTTTAAGTGACTTTGACTTTCAATTAATTGAAACATACGTGTCGAATTATTTTTAATGTGGAGTATTTTCAATAAGTTTGAAATCAATAGGCCTATTATATCGCGTTTCTGTATACCACACCTAAACCAATGTTTTGCCCCTTTAACCCCCGAATTTAAAAAGTCCCATCTTAGCGAAGATTTTTCAAGATGTTTCTACAGTTGAAATTATATGGAAAGAAGTCGTTGTAGGAGAACAAAAATTAATCTTTGGAGGGTTTTGAGCTCCACGTTTTGTTCTATTTATCACTTATCACTTGTCTTGTCCAAATTATACTGAAAGAAGTTGTGGTAGTAGAAGAACAAATTAATTTTCAAAGGATTTTGAGCTCCATTTTCTTTTTCCACTCTGATAATTTCCACAAAAAAATTACTTGAAATCCAACAGTTTTTGATTACTAAGAAAATTATTAAAACTTTTAAGCTTTAACTTAACTTTTAAAAGTTGCCATTGTTTGTTCAGTTCTTAAGAATGTCTGCTTTAATTTGCCTCTTATGATTATTTCGAGTTGATTGCCAGTGATCAGGCAACGATCGATCACTGCTTAAATCATATTGTTATGAAAAGGACGTTTCCAAGTTCGTTTTGGATTGTGCTTGAAAATAAAACTACTTCAGTTACTCAGCGCAAACGCAGTCAAAAACCAACGATCGCTTTATTTACAAATTTACACTTGTTCTACTTTACACTACTACTATTGCATGTTTCCCCTCTGCTTGCTCAACACAGACTCCTCTCTCTGCGCTGCACACTGCGCACTTTTATACTGGTTTTCTTATCGCGCGGAATTTTCTTGCACATTCCAGATGTACTTTCTATCTCGATCGTTCTAGCACAGCTTATTACCGCCGCGAACCATCCATGCCATATCGGAATTATAGCAAGTTTGCCGCACTCTAAAGTGTGTGCCTAAAAGTATGCCCGTAAAACCATTCATGCATAGCACAGCACAAAGTGCCTCATCGTTATAATATTTCGCTCGAAGTCTTTGTAGGCCAAGCATACACCGTTCAATAACTTGTTCCCATTTTGAAGGTCATTACATGAAGGTCTTTCTAATAGAAACCCTCGTCTCAATTGGCACAAAACTGACACAGTCGATTTCCACGGGCTTCTCTTGAGGTAAATTGTTAACCACCATGGGCTGGAACGGGTGGCAATCATTTGGTGCCAAATTTTGACTATAAGGTGGATGCATAAGAATCTCCCAACCAAGGTTCCGAAGCTTCTGGCGAGTCACTATCAATGTGTGTGACTTAAACAAAACTGACCGATTGCTTCTGGCGATCGCTTCTTTGAGCCGGCCAAACTGTTGAAAGTACAGGTTCCAATGAAGAATTTGGTCTCAGTAGATCTCTTGCCAATCCCACCAAACACCCAGCAAAATCGTTCTGACTAACACACCTGGTTGGGTCACAGATTGCGCCAACTCACCGCGATTCGATACACTTCTGGTCTTTATTCGAAAAAAACTGAACCTTATTCGATCTGATTACGTGATCATCATAGAAAGTTGTATCATGGGTACATCATTTTAACATATACGAGTTTAGAACTATCATGTAATATCTCAAATTTATGGACTTCAAGTTTGAAAACTGCTGTATTGAAGAAACAAATTTTCAGACTTCTAGACTTGCATTCTTCAGCCACTTATTCCATTACTGACTTTTTGACTTCTCATTTTGCTTACGTTGCAAGAATAAATCCCTAAGCACAAAATTTACACCATGCAGCATTGCAAACATTCTGCAAATATTCCGAATAGAATTTCCTGCAAATATTTGCGGTCGCCTTCGGCACATTGCCGCACTTGCAGGTATGCATATAAATTTATTTAAATATCAGCAGTTTTTGGCTTTTTTATTCGAGTGCCGAGAGAAACGAGCGTAACGATGGTATTTTTTGTTGAAATTGCTGCAATCATTGCACTTAAAATGCAGACAACGTAAACCGGCGGCGACACCAAATGTTGCCCAAACATAAAAAGGAACCCAACAAAAAAAAAGGTAAAATGAAACAGCTGTGAAAATGGTAAAAGCTGTAAGGAAAACTAAAACCGACACTGTTGCCAACAACGGCAACAATAACAACAACAAAACAACAAAAACAACAACAACAAGTACAGCAACTGTTAATTTATATCAAGATACCACACCAAACAGGCAGACGCTGAACTACGCCGAAGGACAACACTAGCAACAACAACAACAACAACAAGGAAAGTAAAGCAACGTCATTGGCGATGGCACTGCGAGGAAGATGGCATCGCCGCTGAAGCCGTTGCTGACATTGCATGGCAGCGACAGGCAGTGGGGGCGCGTTGGCGCCGGAACAGGAAAAATACATTTCATTACATTTTATTACAATAAAACAACAAACATAACATGCGGCATGAAACGACAAAGTGGGCCGATTGGTTGTCGGGTTTCGTGTGTCTGTTTGTTGAGAGCGCGCATGTGTGTGTGTGTGTGAGGTGAGTGTGTGTGAGGTGAGTGTGTGTGTGTGCGTGTGCTGGCAACGAAATGAAGATGAATTTGCGGGAGTATGAGCGATCACGTGTTACATTACAATTTCCGGCGGAAGTTTGCGCGCAAACACCTTGGCGGCAACAAAACAACAACAGCAACAGCACTAATAGCGAAAATGAAGAGTGAAACATCTACTTGATGTGTGTGTGTGATTGTGTGCGTGTGCTTGTATGGGTGTGGCAGCGTAATAAAACAAAACACCGGCAACAGTGCAGCAATTTGCGTAACAACAACAGTCGCAGCTGGGCCGAAGCGACTGGATGGGTTACAATGCGGCAAGGAGTGCGAACTGGCGAACAAGCAGCAACAACAACGAGCGTTGCAAAGTTGAGCTAAACGCAGCACGTGAACGGCTGCGCATAGACACTTTGTACCAGTTGCACCGGCAGCAGTTTGGCAACAACTAACCTCACTTGGCACTTGGAAGTTGGCAGTTGATGGCAACTGGCGCATGGTGCCAGCAGCTGGCACCTTCGGCCAAATTGCAGTAAAAGCACATTCGATGTATTGTTGCGAAACAAGCGAAAGGTGATTGCGGTGCTGTTGAGGCCAAACACCTTTCGGTGCCGAAAAAACTGTTGGTGTGACAAGTTTCCCATTGAAATATTTTTGGTTGTGCCTTCTACATAGAATAAGTTGTTAGGAAATTGAAATCACAGAGTGAAATGAGGTAAAGCGAATGAAACGGCGAATTCACACGAGATCCATGAAATATCATTGCATGACCAAAAAGTGACGTCTTGGGCCGACGTTTGCATCAAAGCCATCATTAGTTAATTCTTCTTCAGAGATTATGAAACAATCAATGGGAATGTTGGCTCATTATGTTTGCCCACAAATGTGTGAAAAAGGTCTGGACTACTGCACGTTTCAACAAGACGCACAGTGCATCAAGAGTGAACAAAAATAAGAAAAAAATTATCGCGGATTTTGACAAAAGTAAAGGTAATTATTTTAAAGGTAACTATTTATTAAGCTGGATACAAAATATTTTGTCAAAAAATTTTCGTGATTAGGAGATATAGCTTATATATATGTATATAATTACAAAAATTTAAAAAGGTGAAAAATGAAATTTAGTTTGTAGAAAAAAATTGTTGAAAATGTGTTTTTGTAGATAGGCCACCAATTTCTTTTGGTATTAAAACTACATTAATAGGAGCGGAACTACTAATTGGTTTTTGTTTAGTGTAAATATTTTTTTTACGAATTTTCAAAAATAAATTTTTTATGACTACATACATATATAACTTTTCTACAAACATTTTGCATCTATTTGCGCCTTTGGAAAATATTGAAATTTTTCTTAGCTACTCATGTATGATTTTTTCACAGAATTTGCTTAACCCGTTCGCTATTTTGTTGCCATATGGCAATGTGCTAATTTGTGGACTTCTGCATCCTCTATTAGAAGAAGAATACATGTTTTTGTTAGTCTTTAGAATAGTTTGAAGTTTTAGAAAAAATAAAAAATTAATAAACTGAAAGAAGAGAAAGAGAAACTGAAAGAAGAGAAGTATACACGTTTTTTTAATGGTATGTCTTGACATAGTAACGGGAGAAGAAGCAGAAAGAATGAGAGACATTTTGAATTTGGTGTTTTCTGTCAATTATTCGCCCGATATGTCACACTGTGACTTTTTTTTGTTCCCTAAAACAAAATCGGTGGTCAAAGGAACGCATTTTGAGTCGATTACGGACATCCAGGCGGCCGTGACGAGGGTACTCGCGGACATCCCAGTCGAAGCGTTCCAGAAATGCTACGAAGCATGGAAAACGTCCTGGAATCGTTGTATAGCTGCCCAAGGGGACTATTTTGAAGGGGATGGCTGAGTTGTACAAAATTTTTAAATATACGATTTTTTTGGAATCGGTCTCATTACTTAATTGTCCCACCTCATACATAACTACAAAAATTTAACAATCCGATCACAAAACAATAGGTCTGTTTGGCCAGTTTTCCAGTAAAAATTATCCAGTAAAAAAATATCAGGAGAGTAAGCCAGCATACGCTCCCTAAAATCAAACTATCCAAAAAAGTAAACAAATAGCAATTTGTAAGAATTTGCAAGTTTTAACTCTTGGTTACACCACTGGGGCTTGTTCCACTCACAATACACAGTAGAAAGGGTGTAAACAGGAGGGTTAAAGAACGAAACAGCTGATCTAAAAGTTTCATTTGAGGTTTGAAGTGGTCGGGAAAATTAAGTTAAATCAGACATTTAATGCAAAATGCAAATAGTTCGTTGCGCTCAATCTGCACTTCTTCCCTTTGAGCTTCAGCGGGTAAAGCTGAGCAAGACGGTTGTGGGTCAGCAGACTTGCGAACGCACAATTTCTTTGCTGTTTCCATTTGCCTCCAAATGTTTTCAAAATTTATGTTTCATATGGCAGCCAGTCATATGTTTTTCTTGTTCTTCTTCTTACTGGCAACAAGTTACTGGACAAAATTTCTCCAGTAAAAACTTTCAAGTTCTCACGAAATGAACTGCCACTTTACGCTCTCAGCTTCTCTTTCGTTACTGGAGATTTGGCGTCAACAAACAGGATCCAGTAAAAATGTGTACAAATTTGTACAAATTCGTACAAATTATTCTCTGCCAAACAGACCTAATGTCCGTCTATATAAACTTCACCACCCCATTTCGTCCCTTTCAAGATTGACGTTTTTAAAATTGCTCGTTTTTAAGGATTGACTTTTTAAAATACAACTATTGACCAATTTTCAGTGTTATAGCTCCAGCGCACAGTGGGGTAATTGATGCCGAAAGTGCCGATTAATTCCCCCAGGCTATTTAGATATGAAATAACTACTAAGTTAAGTTAATTGAACATTATAAAGTAAAAAACAAATGTTTTTGGGTATACTTTAGTGGACATTTTTTTAAGAAACGGTAAAAAACTAAC
Source organism: Melieria omissa (assembly GCA_963971225.1). Lineage (NCBI taxonomy): Eukaryota > Metazoa > Arthropoda > Insecta > Diptera > Ulidiidae > Melieria > Melieria omissa. The sequence continues at coordinate 105,132,619 of OZ020269.1, forward strand.
ATAGTAAAAAAAAAATTTGAAAAATGAAATTTAAGTTGAACAGTTTAATTAAAACATTTCATCGCCGTCTCTTGCAGCCAATTTAGTTTCATCATTAAAATCATCATTATCATCATCATAATCTTCATCAGCATCATAATCATCACCGTCACCATTATCATCATTCGTCATTATTGTCAACTCCATAGCATCTTTGGGCATATACTGCACTTTTTTTTTGGCAATTTTCTTATTTCGTCATTGACTCTTTCTTTTTCGTTTTTAGAAACTGCTGCAGATTTCTTGACGAATTCAAGTTTTAACGGCCTACAAAATCGTGTAGATGCGGGTCGCCGTTTTTGCCATATAATTTTGTTTCCACAAAACATTCGAAGTGGAACAATTTTGAAAACACGCAATAAACACATTTTCAGTTTTGGCTTAATTCTGGAGTTCAAGTTAATTTCTGAGCTTTCCTGTATTCATAGACCTATAGTAGAATTTTATGGCGAATATTTTCGTGATACATTTTGTCCTTAAAAAGTTCTGTTTTACAGGACATTTTTGACATTTTAGAAAAAAAGGGTCAAATTGACCCATATAAATAGGAGCTACAGGGTTAAAGTACTCCACAAAAATGTTCCTCGTAGTGTTTTACACCTAATTGCTGAACACATCATTTACCTAAAATGTGATGTTACATAGTTTTCGTATACCGAATCACCATAAGAATGCGCGAAAAGGGGAAAACTTTGACCCCCCCTAAAAAAAAATTCAGACGTAAACTTTCAAAACGCCGATACACGTATATATTTTTTTGGCCCCCTCTACCAGAATCCGTTGTCAGAACCTTGTTATTTTGAAAAAAATTTGATTTTGTTGTGCAGTGTCATCAATTTCGTTTGCACAATGCATGCATGAGGCCTTTGGGTGCGCACACAAAAATCGAAATGCTGGAAAAGTGCGCAACATCGCGCAACTTTTTTTTTCATAAAATGTTAATGAAATATCTAAGCTATACGCTAAGGAAAACAGTTTTGCCCGACCTCACAAGACTCACAACTATATGTCTATGAAAAGGTAAAAAATTAGACAATTATTATGCTTTTAAACAAAAAATTAAATGAAATACTTATAAACATTTTTTAACAAAACCAAATACACATTGCATTGCTGAGATACCTGAACATGAAGGCTGCATCATTAATTTTTCAATAGTATTTCAAATTCACACAAAGAAATCGTTTTTAAGTGACGACAAAAACACGTTTATCGCTGTGCGCACAAAAACTGAAAATAAATGTCAACTTTCAGAGTGCTTTGCGGGAAAACGGTAAACTATTTTGCAACAACTCTTTCACATAGTGATACAGAATTTTATCCCCTTTAACCCGGTACCAAAAACATAGTTGTATCTTGATTTTTCATTTTTGAATTAATCGGCACTTTACTTATATATTACCCCACTGTGCAGCGGTCTGGGCTCGGTGAGATAAAATAATCGGTTATACATTTTAGATTTTTTTTAACTACCTATATATTTTTTGGGAAAACAAGGACATATATTGCTTCAGTCAGAAGCCCAAAAATACTCAGACTGAAAATTTTCAGCAAATTTCAAGTTCTCCTTCTACTTTTGCCGCTATTGGAGTCGAAGCACTGTGAGACGTTGCGCCATGTCACACAGTAAGTCAGACAAAGTAGTTTCTGCAACGGAAATTATCTGGTCATGTAGTGTCAAGATATGGCGACACTGGCTGGCCACCCAGAACTTCAGATTTGACCCCTTCAGACTTCGTTTTGTGGAGTTATTTGACAAGCAAAGTGTACGCGAGGTAGCCTCAGACTATTGAAAAGCTTAAGGGGGTCGTCTAGTGTGACGGGTCAAAAAAATCGTTTTTGTTTTTTTTTCATAAATCACTTCTAAAACATGTTTAGAAGACGTGTATAAATGGATTTTTGTAAATTCGATGCCGTTATCAAGTTGCACTTGTAAACCGGAGTAGGTATGCGGAGCGCATACCTCCAACTTCCAACTTAAAAACGCGTTTTTCTCAAAACACGTTTTTTCAAAACTGCTGCCACGATATCTCAAAAACTATTTAACTATTAATGCTCAACTTTTTACACCATCTTGAGTACATGTCCAACTACAAATTAAGCTAAAAGAATTAAGATTGCTTCGTTACTTTTTTTTTTCTTCAACTATATGCACGTGAAAAATAGTCGAAAAACTCATATTTTTTTTATGTTTAGGCAAAAAAATACTTTTTTTTGGAGTTCGAACTTTCTTTTAGCTCAATTTGCAGTTTGAAGTCTCAGGAATGAAATGGCGTTTGGTTTTTTGATTTCAGATAATCACAACGCCCGGAATCATGGCAGCAGTGGAGCAACTTTTTTTTTTTACGTCTTCCTGTTGAGTGGTGTAACTCCGATACTAATCAATAGATTGGCTTCAAATAATTATAAAACTTTGTCGAAATGTACTCAAAGAAGAAATAAAATTCAAAAGTTATTTTACTTGAACGGGTTTTTTAATAATGACTGTCAAAAAAGGCATAAAAATACGGCCTTCACACTAGACGACCCCCTTAAGGCAAAGATTCGAGCTGAAATTATTATATCGGCCGAGATGCCCGAAAAATTGATGGAACACTCAGGAAAAATTACACTGTTTGTTTTGGTCAGCAGACGTGGCCACTTAATTGATGTTGTCATCAATAACTAGTTCAACTAAATCGTAAAAAACTAAATTAAATAAAAAAAATATCTCATATTTGGAAATTAGTCCAAGTTAGTTCAGATTATTCAAAGAACAGCAATTATGAAAACGCCATAAATCACTTTGAAGTTACTGAATATGTGGTGAAAGTGTTAAATTAAAATTGTTCAAGGTTTCGAAATTTCATCCAGACAAAACATGTATTTAATTTCTATTCATATTTAAAAACTTTCTATTTGGTTGCATGGTCGCACAACAATGCATAATAGGAAAAGTTTAATGTTTAGCTAAACATGTTTTGCTCAACGAGTTTACGGCTTACTGTGGATTTTCAACTTATTTGACTGTCAAAATGCCAAACAACAAAAAAAAATGGAAAATATCTCAAATATGCCCGCAAAACACATGAAAAATTGCGCATGAAAATTGTTCATGTCGTGTTCGATGGCAAACATTGCACCGAAAGTGGGTCAAAGAAAAGTAATCTGCTATCAGCAGCCGGCAGAAATGCGCATTCAATCGCACAACGTTGCCGTCTGTGGTTAAATTGGCTGCGGTGTGCGTTTCTGCAATTTTTTTCTAGCATGTTTGCATTTATTTGATGCCAGCAACTTTTATACCTTTTGCCATATGGCATTTAATAGGATTGTCGAGTGCACAGGTAACAGCCACAACTACTGCAACTGCATAGCAACCAAAGCAACAACAAATTCTTGAACATAAACAAAAAAGAGCAACAACAAAAAGCGAGCATTATCAAACCAATATTCACAAGCAATAAACAACAATTGAATTTGTGGTTCGCCTCGCCATGTCGATCTGCCAAACTTTGACAGGGAGAGCGAGGGAGGGGCTGTGGGGGAGGCAAAAATCGGTGGTGGCGCAATTTTTTGTTCTTGCAAAGTATTTTTCTGAATACATTTCTGCACTGTCCCCTACTCTCCCTTTCACTCCTTTTCTCTCTCTCTCTCTCTCTCTCAGCCACTGCAGCTGCATTTCCGATTTATTTTCTGCATTGGTGCCGGTATCTCAATACACAACACTACACAAACAAACAGCAACGTTGTTGTGCTGTCCATTTTTTTATTTTTGTGTTGTATTTTCACAATTCATGCCCCACCCCGCCCCCCATTGCCAATTCGCTTGATGCAATTTAATTTATTTTAACTTGAAAAGTCAAGTGCTGTTGTTGTGTTTTTCCGATTTTTCGCCCTCGGAGCCGTTGTGCGCTTCTCGCTTGGGCTCTTTTAACAAGTGTGCTTTGTTGCATTGATTCAGTGACTCGGCCAGCAGCGGCAGCATCAACAATAACAGCAGCAACGACAACAACAAAGCGTTGCATGTGTGGTTAAACAAATAATGGAAACGAGAAATTCTTATTTTGTTTTTTTTTAGCGCAAAGAGCAAACATATTGCGAGCTCTGTGTCTGCGCACAGGGGCGTGGTTTGAATAAGTTTGTAAAAAATTTTTTTTTTAAGTAATTGTTAAGAAAATTTGAAGGTATCGATTTAAATTTAAAGATAGAAATTAGATTTAAATTGAAATAACGTTTAGTTTGAAATTAAGATTACAAAAATTAAAAAATAAAATAAAGTAAAATAAATTAAAATAAAATGATATGAAATGAAATAAAATAATACAAAATAAACTCAAATAAAATAAAATAAAATAAAATAAAATAAAATAAAATAAAATAAAATAAAATAAAATAAAATTAAGTAAAATAAGATAAAATAAAATAAAATAAAATAAAATTAAATTAAATATAATAAAATAAAATAAAATAAAATAAAAAACATGAAATAAAATAAAATAAAATAAAATAAAATAAAATAAAATAAAATAAAATAAAATAAAATAAAATAATACAAAATAAAATAAATTAAAATAATAAAAAACAAAATAATAAAAAAGAAAATAAAATAAAATAAAATAAAATGAAATAAAATAAAATGCACAAGAAAATGAATTAAAATAAAATAAAATAAAATAAAATAAAATAAAATAAAATAAAATAAATTAAATTAAAATAAAATAAAATAAAATAAAATAAAATAAAATAAAATAAAATAAAATAAAATAAAATAAAATAAAATAAAAGAAAATAAATTAAAATAAAATAAAATAAAATAAAATAAAATAAAATAAAATAAAATAAAATAAAATAAAACAACATAAAATAAAATAAAATGAAATAAAATAAAATCAAATAAAATATCAAATTATATGAAAAACTGAAATTAATTGAACTCTATTAAAATTAATTTAATGAAATCTTTTTGATGAACATGAGCAAATTGAATTGATTAGATGAAGTAAATACATTTAAAAAAATTAAAAAAGTTCATCAAAATTTCATACATCGACTTTCAAAAACTAAATATTCTAAATAATTTGCTACAGCAGCACTGGTCATCAGTATCCAAACAAATGAAAAAAAATATTAAAAAAAATAGCTAAAAAGGTAGAATAAATAAATTGAATACCAAAGTGGTTTGCGCCACAATTGCAGAGAAAACGTTTAAGCCACATGCCAGCAGCCACACGTCCGGCGCATCGTCTGTCACGGCAGCAGTCGAAGATTTTCGCCAAAGGTAAAATGCAAACGTAATGGGGACGCAAAGGGCAAAGCGCTGCCAATAAGCATGAAATTAATTAAATTTCTCGTTTGTATTTTGCCAAAGATCGCAAGCAATGTCGGTGTCAGGCTGAAGGACGTTTGACAGTTGAAGGATGTCTGATGCGGTTTGTGGCGAATGCAGTCAATTGATCTCGAATGTCAGCTAATATCTTTTGCACACTAAGTTTGGTGTAAGTCGTGTAAGTCGGCGTAAGCTTTGGTTGACGGCGCTAAGTTTTTACTATTTTGGTGAGCAGTATTCAAGTCACAGGTTCGTGGACCATTGTATAGCGAACCATTTTATGTTAAGCCCCCACTGCCGATACATTTATTTTTTTCTTCTCTTATTATTCTAGAATAATATAGAATAATAACACAGCTGTGTTCTATTTGCCATCTCGAGCTGTATTCTGCTTTGTTTCCTTCTCATTGAAATTCTCTTTATTGAAAATACTGAATAACCATCAAACGAATGTGCACCAATTTGCATATGAAAATCATTAGACCACTTTTGTAGCGGTGCTTTTGCAATTTGTTGTTATCTCTTTCTCTTTCTCTTGCTTCTTTGGCCAAGCCCCAGCAGCGAACAGAGAAGTGAACCCGAGTTGCCATAAAAACTAATCAAATTAGAGTGTCAAATTTCCGTCTTATTTATTTCGCTGCAACCAAACACGCCCACAAAACCGACGCACTTAACTATTAGCCAAGGTTGCCACCCGGCGCCAATGTCAGCCAACCTCAAAGTACCGCAAATGCCAATACGAATGCGGGGAAAAGTTGCGCTTCGCATTCAGGTCACGTGCACCTCGGCTCGCTGCGCGCTACGTAACCAAATTTGTTTCGCACTCGCTTCCGTTCTTCTTGCGTGCGCCTTGTTGCCATGACCCGGTCCGCTTTCTATTGGCGAAAATTTAATTCCTGCTTAGCGGCAGTGAGGCGTGTCAAACACGTCGACTACACAATTCAAACGACTACACAAACAAGCACGAAAAAATGTGCAGCCAGCAAATTGGCTGAAATTTGTTGGCATTTTTTTCCGGAGTTGCCACTTTGACAAAATGCTGATTAGATTTGGCTGTCAGTCGTGCTTGGACGTGTGAATTTGCTGTCGCATTCGCTTGTCAGCTGCCGCAAATGTTGTGATTATATATGTTTGCCGCCCCGAAGACGAACGGAACTTAATGAGTGAAGACCGTTGGGTGAGCGGTGGCCGATTGGACGCTGGAAAGAAGTTATGGAGTTGTCGTGGTTACTTATTTTTAACCTCTACGACTACTTGGCGCGACATGCATTTTGCCGATGTACCATGTACTACATATGTATTGCGCGTTTTTGTTGTTGTTATTGCAATGCGGAGCGTTTTATCTATGCTGCGCAATCGATTGAACTTTTCACTTTTATGCTTCGTTAATAACTTTTTCACAACTTTTGCAATTGTTTGGCAGTTTCTTCTTGTTCGTCTTTCTTTCGTGCATTTCTTTTTCTTATATCAAAAGTGCATTTTTTTATGCAAAATATCAGAAAGTTGTTTTGCCGTTGGGGAACGTGGCTTTTCGTGTTGTTTTTGCCGCTACAGACAAAGTGATCGGTGTGTTGGATTTAGGTGATTGTTGCAAAGATAGTACAGTGTTTTGAATAAAATTCATCTGAAAATTGCTGGTTTTAAATTGAGTTATAATTTAACCCGTTGAGTGCCACCATACAATCCGAAAAATTGTTCCTACAGGCCATAGAATCTTTTTTGTTTGACTGTGAGATCACTCTGGTCTCATGCCGCACAGGAGGCCCAAATTCGTATGAAACCAAAGTGGTCTCCTGTGGCACTCAACGTGTTAAAGGAATTGTTTGTTATACACTATTTATACTATAATGTAAATATTTTTAAAATTCTATATATATATTTTTTAATTCGAATAATAATATTATTTGTAGGGGAATTCTTTGTAAGGTGCCACTCTTTGTAAGGTGCCACCCCTGCTCGATTTCGATGTTCCAGCAATCCAAGAAAAAAATGCCGATTGTAATTTAAGGTATATATGTCAACATCAATTCTAATGTGGGTTTTGCGGGAACATACGCAATGGTACGGTCTGGGTAAATAAAAGTGTAAAATTTGGTTAAGAAAAAACATAAAAATTAAAACTGAAGGTGTTTCTTGCGTTGAAAAAGTAACCAAAAACTTATAAAAAACTAAGGTAAATATCAGTGTTGGACTTAATTTTTAATGGTTTTTCATAATCCGAAATGATATCCGAGCATATCGTAAAAGGAACACATTTATACAATGATTTCCAAAATGGCATAAAAATGTAAAGTGGTACCTTTTTTTCTTTGTAAGGTGCCACCCCCCTTTCTTCATTGTTTTGTGGTCCTATATCGGTAAAATGACTTTTTATTGCTTGGAATCGTCATTACAATGAATTTAAAGTGTTCTTAGTAAATTTTTCTCTAATCCTATCATGTGGAATAAATTAGTTCAGTTTTGTTTATAAATTTCGATACAATTATTCGTTTTATTCGTTACCATTCAACTTTCATTTTGCTTTCGGCCATTTTTTATTCAATTCAAATTAAATGCAATAATCTTTCGTAAATTTTCTAAATTATGCATTTTTGCTTGAGATTTTTACGTTTTTAGCGGTTTTTTTAGGGGGTGGCACTTTACATTAAAAAATTTTAGGGTGTCGATTTTGAACACTTTGGGAAATTGGCTGTAAAATTCGTATTTACGAAAAATTCAATTGAAGTGTTACCTTGGATCATAGCCCCTTTAACCCCCTTTGGAACGGTATATCAAAATTGGCGATACGTTAATTTTCTAACGAATTATGCGCAAAAAAGCTATGGGGTGGCACCTTACAAAGAATTCCCCTACTAGATTTTTGTTTCCAAAGATTCCGCTTTTCGCATTCTTATTTTTCGACAGATATCAGTTTTTGACTTAAAATTATTTGATGTATGAATGTAAGTTAACTGTCAAAACTAGCTTTGCTGAAAAAATTCAGCCTCATAGAAATGAGAAATCAGCTCACAAAAACATCGAATTAAAAAAATGGTTTCCAAATGTCAGAAAAACTGCAAAAAATGTTAAAACTTAATTAGAAATAAGAAATTAATTCACAGAAAAACATAGAACTAAAAGAAAATATGGCTTTAAAATGTTTAATGAACCACAGAAAGCAGTTGCAGTTAATTCATTATTTAAATTTAAAAAATCAGGCTTCAAAAATCAACTCACAAAAAATATTGAAAATAAAAACGATGCCTTCAAAGGTCTAATGAACCACAAAAAGCAGTTGCCAATTCATTAAGAAAATGATTAGATTTACAGAAAACATCGAATTTAAACACAATGACTTTGAAGTGCTTAATAATGTTTAATGAACTGCAGAGAGCAGTTAAAACTAAAAAAAACGTATTGCAAACCAGAAACAAAGAAGAACATTGTAAATAAGAACATCGAAAGCTAACATCACACCAAAGAAAATGAAAAATCAGGTCTGGTTTGAAAATGATAAGAAATCAATTCATAAATCAAAAACAAAAACGAACTGAAAAAATTTGAAAATTTGGTTTACAAACTCTTAAGAAATCATAAAAAAGTGCAAAACTGCGTTGGAAAATATATAAAAGTATTATTGGAAAAATTTAAAAATAGCATTGAATAAAATTACATTAAAATTTTAAGATAAAATGTAAAAACTAAATATTGAAATAATGAAATCATTGAAAAATCGAAAAGTATTGGTCATTCTCCCATGAAGAGAAACCAATTAACAAACAAAAAAAAACATCAAATTGAAAAATCTTACAATTTGGTTTGGAAATTCTCAAATTATTCCAAAAAAACTTTCAAATGTAAAAATTATATCAAAAAGAATAAAAATTTAATTACATAAAAACAATTTAATTACAATAAAAACAATTATAAAAAAACAAAAAAAATTATACCGAAAAACATATCCAATAAAAAACAAAACAAATGTCGAATTAAAGAGAATTTTACAATTCAACTTAAAAATTCTCAAGTAACTACAAAAAGTAATTTTAATTGCAAAAATCGATTGTAAAATATAAAAAAATAACTTTTAAATATAGAAAACATCGAAAAAAAATTAAAAAATAAAATAAAAATTTAAATTAAATTAATGAAATTAATGAGAGACGAAATCATTTAGAAAATATTGAACAATTAATTCATTTAAAAACATCGAATTGAAAAAATCGTATGGTTTGGCTTCAAAACTCATAAAAAATTATAAAAAGCACCTTCAACTTTGAGAACTGTATTGAAAAACTTAAATTTAATTATAAAAATAATGAAAAATAACAGCAAAGAAAGAAAAAATTATAACAAAAAAAAAACGAATATAAAAATTCAAAAAACATCGAATTAAAGGAAAAAAATAAAAATATCGAATTAATTACAACACAGCTTGTAAAATCTCAAGTAAGTAGAGAAAGTCATTTTAACTGCAAATATCGATTGAAAAATGTAAAGAAATTCGAAAAAATTTGTTGAAAAAAATTACTTTTTTCGCTTAAAAACTCTTGAGCAACTTCAGAAAGTATTGAAAACTGCGAAAAGCGAGTTTCAAAACATAAATTTTACTAGAAAAAATAACATAAAAAATGAAAATTACATCGACAAATAGATAAAAATTAAACATTTTTAATAATAAAAAATTCATCACAATAAAGAAAATGATTTGAAAATGATGAGTAATAAATTCATCACAAATATTGAGCTAAAAACTTAATTTATTTGGCTTAAAAATTCTTGAGCAACTGCTGAAAGCATTGAAAACTGCGAAAATTGAGTTGCAAAACATAAATTTTACTATAAAAAAAATAAAGTAAAGAAAACCTTACAACTTGGCTTAAAATTTTCCAGTTACAAAAATTAAAAATTACAAAAGTAAAAAAATGCATTGAAAAATATACAAAATTTAACTTTAAAATAAAGAAAAATAACATTGCAAACAAAAAAAAAATGTTACATTACAGCTTGTTTTCTGAACTACAGCAAGTTATTTGTTTATAATTTCTAAAAGCGATTGAATTCGCATTTTAAGATTTGTACTCATAACACTGCAGTGGAGAACGCAAGGAGTTTGTTTTGTGGGTTTAACCATTCAAATATCTGTAGTTATGATTTCAAATGGCTTGGGCTCAAAACTTGTGTACAGAACGAATTGAGATCTTGTGTGCGTAACACTGTAACACTGTAAAAGTCACTAAGGCCTCCCTGTAGCGTCAGTTACTTACTTTCTCGAATACTTACATGCGCGCATATCTAGCGATCCAGCACATGTGTTATCAATATATAATATGCAAAGCATATGTATGTAGATGCTGATATGTATGTGCTCCCTTCTCTACACAGTTGCATGCAAATATGTGTATTGTCTTGGTTACGTGTCGAGCAACTCGGTTAAGTAAGCCAGTAAGTGAGCGAGTGCACTCGCACTCGCACAGCTCCTTCAAGTTTATTCATTTGCAAGTAATTGTTACCTTCGGGCGAAATCGATATTCGTAGTCTATTTTTGGCCACATATACATGTATAGGTATATATCTCCATGTCTATGTGTCTGTGTAGAGGTGCAGAAAATTCGCAATGGCGCTTGGGGAGCGTGTGGCAGGTTCCCTCTTCTCTGCTTGTTCTCTGTGTGTGAATTCATGCTTGGATGACGCTACTGACAAGGTAGCAGTCCATAAAGTTAATATCTCCTAATGAAGTGATTGTTGTTTTTGTTGCTGCACTGTTGTTGCTGTAAATTGTAAACACTTTGAATCGATGCTTTGCGCGCGAGCTATCTAATGAATTCATTGAAGTTTGAAGCGTGCAAAACAAAAAAAAAAAATTCTAATAAAAACGCGTTCAAGGTAACACATTTTTTTTATTAAGTAATATAAGTGCTTATATGAAATTGTAGGGCACTGTGAGGCTCTTCGCATATGTAGTCAAGTCAACATGGCTTATGGGAAAATTCAAAATGTGCACTTTGATTAAGCCACTGTGTCGAGGTTGTACCAACTTTGTTTGCCATTTGAGCTGAATGACTAATGAAGATTTGCGGCTGGAAGAAAGTGAGAACGTATTTGTTTCGTATTTCCAAAACATTGAAGGTGAATTAATCAATTGTTATGGATGGGTGGATAGAGTTGGTACTCTCGAAGGGTGTTAGACGTTGCGATGTTAAGCAAGAGCCAAGTGAACTTCATATCCTTTTAGGTAAAAGTGTCAGTTTATAATTTGCTTAACTTATTGTCAGTTCGTGTCGGCACTGCATTGAATATTTAAATAAGTTCTCAAGGGCTACACGCTTTGAATTTTAACTACGGAAATTCGATTAGAAGGTACAATTGCTTTGCAATTTTGCTAATATTCAAATCTGGGAAAATTTGTATCGAAACAACACTGCAATCCATATTAGACTCTGTTGCAATATCTTAGAAAAACTGCTTTAAATGTTTTTGTGAATGCAGCTGCTTGACAGATGGACATTGATGTATAATAATACTGATCTATAGTATTCTGATCACTTTTGGGAACATGCTTTCCTATGGCCTGTGGACATCCTTTTGGCCGAAGTACTACAACCATTTATGTTATGTTGGGTTGGCAGGAAATTAATTTTGATTTTCACTCATAAATGAAGGACTTCTCTACACAATATGATTTATCCCCTTCGTCACTTTTAATTAACTTTGGAAGCTAGTTGCGCTTCATTTGGTTCCAGCTGTTACTTCAGTGCCATTTTATGTCATTTATTGCTATTTGGTGTAAAAACCAACATTTTCGACATATTTTACTCTTTTATTTTCGTAAAGAAATCAATTATTTACACAAAGAGATATGTAAAGTTTAGTTTATGAAAACCTGTTCTGAAGATTTTTCGCTCCAAAGACCTAAGAACGTTCGAAAATGTTGGTGACGATAAAAAAATTGATCGTTTTCAAAAACATCGAACCAAAGAGATCATGGTGCTTGATCAAGCGTGATGAATTAGCGCAAATCATATTGAAACCTGAATTGCAAACGATTATGTCGTCAATTTGGTTAGATTATAAAGAGTATGGGTACTCGTATCTTGAGCTGTTTCCAATAAACCAAACGATCAATTCAGATGTTTGCTCTCAGGAACTGATGATACTGGAGTAGGCAATAAAAAAAATAGGCCAGAATCGATAAATCGCAAAGGAATATTGTTCCATCACGATAGTGCAATGGCTCACACAACTTTTGAACAATTTCTTGAGCTTGGTTTTGAATTGATGCCACATTCTCCTATAGCCCTGAACTTTTGACCATCAGATTACCAAATATTTCCAAGTTTGTTTGGTGAAACTTTAACTAATAATGATGATCGGGCTCTGTTCAGTTTTTTGCCAAGAAGAACCAGAAGTTCGACGCATTCACTTTTTTGTTTATATATGCCACATTTAATCTGGTAAAGTCAGATGTAATAAACTATTTAATCTTCTTTTTTTTATGAACTGCCATGATCTTTGATTCTTAAAACAAATTAAATACTAATCTGTTGCAACTTAACCAATGAACCACATTTTTTGATGCTGATCAATTAAGTTATTGTAGACTAAGATGTTTGTATTTCTTTGTAAGATTTTATTTAAAATAAATTAAATAAATCAATAAATAAAAAATGTAAATAAATAAATAATATAGGAGAAGGTCATTGCCCGAAATCGAAAATAATTCATTGATTAAAGTTCATTTCTTGTATAGGGTGTTTTTTTTAGAGGTTTGTTTTTCGAATAGAGATAAAACTGGCATTTTGTGGTCAAATCTGACAACTCTAATGTCATTTATGTTCAGTTTGGTTTGCCATTTTATCATGAACAGGTTGACAAAAGAAAAACGCTTGCAAATCGTGCAAATTTATTTCGAAAATAATGGTTCAGTTCGCGAAGTTTACCGCAAGCTCCGTCCATTTTATGGTCGACATAATCGTCCATCAGAGCAAAATCGGTCCATCCATCGGTTAACCATGGGTCGTTTTCGCACTATGTTTACTCTATGTGCATCCGCAGAGACGTCGAACAGTGCGCACCGAAGAAACAATTGCCGCTGTAGAGCAAAATGTTAAAGAGGACCCGAATGAATCGATTTGCCACCGTGCACAGCAATTGGAGCTTTGTCCATCAACTGAAAATTGGACCTGTAGAATTGGCTTTATTCGAGCCAGCCGCGGCGGCCACATGCCCGAAATCATATTTAAACATTAATGGCATAAAATTATCCTTCCAATAAAGCCAAATTGATGGACATTAAAACGATTTTCTTGTGTTTTATTTCAATTCGAAGTTCTATACCTCTAAAAAAAACACCCTATATAAAAGAATTAAATTTTATTTCACACCACAAAACCGAAATTACTTTCTTGTCAACCCAATAGATTTATTGTGAGACTTTAATTAGGCATTAGCTTTTTTGAGGAATATTTTTTCTGAAAAAGGAGCACTGAAGTCAGTCTCCGAACGAAAAAGATATTATTTTTTTTAATGTTGGCCACGTTGTAACTTAAATCTCAATATAGAGTTAAATAAGCTACTTAGTAGACAGCACAGCTTGAAATATAGTAAAGTCCATCACCATCACTGTGCTTTTTATACAAGCTCAGCTCAACTTGATATATTGCAGGGTCATTACATGTCTTAGATATATATGAACGTGTGCAAGTACATTTAAGTTTGCTTTGTTCTTAAAGCGCTCAAAAGAGATTAAATTCTTTAAGAGCATTGGAAGAAAAAATGAAAAAGAAAACAACTGCGGAAGTATGTAAAATGTGATAAGCAGTGAGAAAGCAAAAGCCGAAAGCTTCAAAGATTTACTACTTCTTAGGGTTCTGGTAGTTCCTCTGCAGCTGTCAAGTGATTCAGAGTAACTGAGCTTAATTCATTGGCATTCCTTTGAATAAGATATTAAACTCTGATTGGATTCAGGCTGAACATGGAAGCAGTGCTGAGAACAGAGAAAATTGGCATTGTGGGCAGGTAAAATACATTTTGTATTTCATTGAGTCTTATGAAGCTTCAACTCCCAACCCCAACTTCTCATCTTTGCCACACAACAGCGGCCTGATTGGACGCGCCTGGGCCATGCTGTTCGCCTCGGCCGGCTACCAAGTGATGCTCTACGACATTCTGCCCGAACAAACCGCAAATGCTTTGGAAGCACTCGAAAAGAATCTCCAGGCGCTGGCTGCGCAAGGCGCATTACGCGGCACGCTGAGTGCAGCGCAGCAGTTCGGCTGCATCAGCATAACCAGCAACATTGTCGAGCTGGTGCGGAGTGCCGCACACATACAGGAATGCATACCGGAGCGGCTGGAAATGAAGCGCGCCTTGTACCACCAGCTGGATGGCATTGTGCAGCCGCACACTGTGATTGCCAGCTCGACAAGCACCTTTATGCCGTCGCTGTTCAGTGCCGACATGCAGCAGCGCGCCAATGTACAGCTCACAAAATTTCTATATTCTTCCTTTTATTTGCCACTGTGTTATTTTTCGATTTATGCCAACAGGTGCTGGTGGCGCATCCGCTCAATCCGCCCTACTTCATACCGCTGGTGGAGATTGTGCCCGCTCGTTGGACCAGCGCGAACGTAGTTGAACGGACTGCGCAGCTAATGCGGCAGATCGGGCAGAAGCCAGTGACACTGCGTCGCGAGATTGAGGGCTTCGCCACCAACCGCATACAGTACGCCATACTGAACGAAGTGTGGCGCCTGGTGGCGGACGGCGTGCTCAGCGTGGCCGATGTGGACAGTGTGATGACGGATGGCTTGGGGCTGCGCTATGCGCTGCTGGGACCGCTGGAGACGGCGCACTTGAATGCCAACGGCGTGGCCGACTATTTTCAGCGTTTCGGCAGCGAAATGTATGCGGTCAGCCAGACCTACGGACCAACGCCGCACATCGAGGCGGGCGAGACGCTGACGCAAGTTGCACGCGAATGCGAAGCGCTGGTGCCGCTGCAGCGACTCGCAGAGCGGCGTCAGGTGCGCGATCAGTTCTTGAGGCAGCTGGGCGATCTGAAGCGGCAGTTGCAGTAAAGCGCTGCGATAAATTAGAAGAAGCATAAAAAGGTGAATGCAAGAAAAAAAAATTACATTGCAAAGCAAAGGCAAGAAAAACTTGCGCCGCAGTTTCATTCAATCTGTGGCCAAACTTCACGAACAAATATACTACACGAAAAAATCACGACTGCTTTGAATGCGCATTTCTTTTATCATCTCGCCAGCGCCCGACAACGAACCCGAGCAATGGCGACGCACGCACAATGCGCCCAGCCTCGGGTGGCATTAATGAAATTAATTTCTTGTGCTGTTTTAGTTGTTCTCATGGAGTTGGAATTGTTGTTGTTGTTTTTTGTCTCATTTATTTCTGTGCTGCTATTGTTGCTGTTGTATGACGCGTAGTTAGTAACCGGATGCGGTCAAACGAACTTCGTCGTGTCGCATTGCCGGCCGCTTTGTGCATTGCTTTGCTTTCTTCGTGTTGCCGTTGTGACAATTTGACAAATGAATTTTCGCAGCGCTGCCACTTGAATTTTCTGCGCCTTTTTCGGAGTCACATCATTTTTAACTTTTTACTCTTTCGGTTAGATTTCGGCTGCCGCAGTGAAAAATGAAACTTTTCATTAGGAAAAACACAAAAAAAAACAACAGAAGTTGATGCGTTTTGTGGGCACTTTTGCTTATTTGACAACTTCTTTTGGTGTTATTTGTTTTTGTTTGTTGTTGTTGCTATGGCTTTAATTCAGAGATGCAGTGGTAATGAAGTGCGACAAAAGCGCACCGGGAGTTGGGGGGGTGGGGGGTGTCTGTTTTGCGGTTTAATTTGTCGGCATGTGAAATTAATTGAAATTGTAATAATTATCCCTTTTTCTGCCAGACTAATTTGCGCATTTTGAAAAATGTAGCCGTGGGCGTTGTGTTTGTGTGTTGCTAAAACTTTTTAATTCGTGTTTGGTTAATGAACTTCCATTGTCTAAACTTTACAATTAATGCAGAGTTGTGTTAAAAATTTGCTGGAAAAATTTGCAGACAATTCATGAGACAGCAATGACGCGACTAGACATTCATTATGCATCATTGTATGTACAAAAGTTTCATTAAAATTGCTACAGGAGACAATGTAGTAAGTTAATTCATTCATTGACAGATATAACAATAGAAAAGATAGCCAAGACAGAGCCAACTTTACTATTTAGTTCTTTTTAATGGAGATGCTAATTTTCTAGAACTAACGTATGTTCGTCTGCCGGCACATTGGCTGAAACAGGGCACATAGTAAAATCCTTTTCGATTCGTGTTCTTGCTTAGCATTGTGAAGGTTATGTTAGGGAGGCTGCCTCTGTAAGACACACTTGGAGTCCTATTGTGAGGCCCATTGTGACACCACATATTTCACCCGTTTCGAAATGTGTATACAACACTGTTTTGTTCAACATGTGTTACAGTACACATTTAAAGCGGATTGGGGAAAAGTGGAGGGGACGTACAGTTCAATGCCGAATTTGAACGGCGGTTGGCAGTTTGTTCTTTCAGGATGGAGGTTCTTGGAGGTTTTGCCATTGCCTGCCAATCTGCTTCATGGGAATAGCGATAGAAGTAGATGAGCCTGAGCTGGGAATCGAACCTAGGGCCTCTGTATTAGAAACAAGCGCGCTACCCTCTGGACTATCGAGGCCGGCCTAGGCGAAGGTTAGCTGTAATTCGCTTTTTCTTGTTCTTCTGTTCTTTGTTCTTGGAACTAATGCGTATTTTTCTACTCAACAATACCAACAAATGCAAATTAACTCTTTAACCGGTGAGAGTACCCCAGGGCCGCAAAGCCAAGTAAAGCACAGGTTGAGAAAGATTCAGAATTTCTGCTCTAGTTGTGGGTGTTTCTTAGAGGAAAATTTATGATAAACAATTTTTGAGAAAAATACAATTGGAATCAAGGAACATATCCAAAAAGGAGTTTTTTGATGCTATCCTGCCCCTTTGTGTGGTAATGGGTTTTAGCAACGAATAAAGAGTGAGATCGAGTAGTTAAACCATATCTGATCACAAAATATCTGAAATTTTCTGGAATGGTACGTTTGGTGCTCAATTATTGGTTTGAGCGACTTCTTTCGGTAGCTTGTGTGCTATAGCTTTGTTAATAAGTTAGTGTTGATGTGATTTGTGAGTTTCACAATGTCGAATTAAAAGAGGGACTCAACAATGTCGTCCACAAGCCTGCAAAAAGTTTAAAGCAGAACGTACTGTGGCTAATGATTTTCCTGGTTCCATCGTCCATCCACCAGTGTAACTGATGAAAGCATCGAAAAAGTTAAGAAAATGGTCTCACAGATCGTCGTGTGAGCAAAAAGCAGTTGTTCTTAGTGTATTTTTTGGATCGGTAGAGATTGTTAGGTACTATGTTTTGGGTCTGAGACGAGTTGAAGCGCGGCTTGTGCCGAGGGTACTGAATTTGTTGCAGAAACAGCTTCAGATTTCTCAACAAATGTTTTCTTTGAGTCAAAATATTATCGATGTCGTCACTACCGGTAACGAGACATGGGTCTAAGAATATTTATGAAAGCAACAACCATCTGAAACCCCAAAAACGACAGACTCGATCCAAAATCAAGGCTTCGAATTTCTTTCGCCAGGCCAGAAAATGGCTCATTTTGTACGGCAGCCCCTTTAAGACTTGGAAATAGCGAGTAGGTATGTTTGGAAGAAACATTTGAAAGGGAAAATAAATGGGTATCGGTCATACATTTGATATGTCTGGGGGCAACCTGGGAGCAGTGGGAGCCTATTGTGTAAAAACGACCCGACCCGATAAAAACGACGCGAGCCCCATTATGTGTTGGAGATGGGGTATAAATATGCTTGAAAGAAATGTTCAGTAGAGAAAACTAGTGGGGTCAGTCATAGATTTTAACCCTCTAAGAGCAATTTGTTGAATTTCCCAGTTTGTTTTGTAAACTTTGCTCTGGATACGACGCCATTTAGCCCCACTCTAGCCCCAAAATTGTTTGGCTCATGCACTTTTTCACCAAACCGCATAAAATGAGAGGTTGCAGAGCATCGAGAACCTATTATAAAAAATGTCCATACAACACTAAATCATGTCTAGTGAGCATATTTAAGCGTTTCAGGGAAAATGTTCGTCGTGCACTATTACTATAGTGTTCCGCAAGCTTCGTGTCTACCCGACAAGGATTTTTGGAACTTATTCCTATTCCTAGGACTCAAGTCACCACTTTGTGGTAAGCGTTTTGAAACGATTGAAGCGATAAAGGATAATTCGCAGAAGGAGCTGAAGGTTGCAAGAAATCAGTGTATTAGAAGTGTTTTCGATATGCAAGGAAGTGTTGAAATATGTTTATTGCTTGCAATGGAAATTAATTTGAATTGATTTGTTTTATTAGAGAATTCCGGATATTTTGATTCAATAGAATTAATTGGAAGATAAATTGCTTATTGGTCTGGCTATGCGATTGTGTGATTTTTTACGGGAGGGGGAAATTTGTAAAAAGATATTACCGATTCGCAAGCTATGCAGAAGTCCGGCACAACTCCGATTAAAACTCTACTCAGTTGAAAACAGTCCGAAACAGGCGACTTTATTGGGCCTCTTTTCGTTCTAAAACGAAGAGAATTAGTGTTCGAAATTCAGTCTGTGCGCCTCGACAACTCGTTTAGGTCTCGCTGCTTTCTGATCCACAACTTATTCTTTTGCATTTTATTGCACTGCTTTCGAGCTGAACGAGATGAATGGCAGACACGAATTTACATTGTCAATGTAAATTCATGTATGTCAAATTTGAGGGCATGCGACCATTTTGACACATGGGTTGTAAGTAGCAGTACATATGAGATTTTCATTTTTCAATTTTATATTATTTTTAATTTTTATTTTTAAAATTTTACAGAATTTAACAATTTTATTTACTCCCATGACAACGTGGTCGCTACTAAGAGGGCGGACCATTTTCTGAAATTTTTGTGTATATTTTAACAATAATTTAAATCGCGCAATTGAGTGTGAAATTTTACGTTGCTCGCTGTGATTCTGCGGCAAAAAGAAAAATAAAAACTGACGTTCTTCAAAGGGGAATTGGCGCAGAGCGCTGCAACTGAAAAGTTGACATTGTAAGTGCAGGTGTGATTTTGAATCAATGTTAAATAAATAAAATAAATAAAAAAGAAATAAATAAATAAATAGTTAAAAAAAAAGATTTCAGTAAAGACAAAGATTTCACTGAAAGTGTTAGACACATGTTTTGTGGATAATAAACTAAATTGCGATTTAAAAATTTAAATTCTGACTGTTTAATTGGCAACTTGCAGTTTTGACTTTATTGTGTCTTTTGCTGATTAACACAAACATTACTACCACACATCCGTTTCCGCATTTACTCGCACACACACACGCACACACAGCAACTGCCGCTTGTTGAGGTGTAGCGCAATTGCAGCTTTTCGGCCAGTGACGCTGGCCAGTGATTCCATTAATTTTGCTGCCAACTTTTTGGCTTCAATATATTTTTTTAACAATTATTTTTGCTTAATTTATTTTTATTTTTGAAACCAACAAAGTTAACGTTTGCACTACTCTGCGACGTTTTGTTGTTCGCATTGTTTTTTGCTTTTGTTGTTGCCTTTAGCCACTTATTTTTATAGCATTTCTGTTCTTGTTGCTGTTGTTGTTGCAGTTCATTACATTGCTGTCATTGCAGACGCCATTGTTATTATTGTTATTGTTGTTGTTGCACTTACGAGTGCCTGTGATTGACCGGCAACAATGGCCGCCGGCCGCTGACCGTTGGTTGGCGTTGCAGCCATTCAATGCCGCCGGCTGCCAGTCGGCTGTGCAGCCGAACAATGGGCTTCGCGCACCTGCAACAATTTCTCGTCCCCTTGCTTCCCTCTCTCTCACACAATGACCATAACTCAGCATACCTGTCGTTTGTTGGTGCTGGGGTCATGCATCGCTGAAAGCGGACGCTCGACAACCCTGACATTCATAGTTCTTCTTCTTATTTTATTTGCACATGTTTGGCTTTTTTAAGTGTTGTTACTTTTGTTTTCGTATGGCTGTTTATTTGTTTTTGTTGTTAGTATTACTGTTGTTTTAACTGTTGTTGTTATGGTATTTTTGTGCCGCTGTGATTGCAGCCCCTTTCAGCCCCAAACAGCAGCTGCAACAATAACAGCACCCACGACAATAACAACAACAATGTAACAACTACAATGTCATTGCAACAATAAATTATCACTTGACGCAAAATGCTTTTAAAAGCAATTTTTTTTGTTGCCGCCTCCTTCCCGTAACTCTTTGCGAGCACATTGTCTTCTTGCTATTGTTGCAATAATTGTTGTTGTCGTTGTCTGCTGCTGCTGTCTGTCTGTCGCTATTGTTGTGCGGCAGCAATTGCTGTCTGCGTTGCCGGTTTTAATTGCTGCATGTGCCTCAAAGGCTTAAAAGGTTCTTTTAATTACAGACACGCACGCATTCTGCTGCAACACCAACAACAACAACAACCATACACTAACAATGATAACGACAATAGCAACAAACGTGCACACTGGGCTGTTGCTTTTAATGGCGACACTTGTGTCACACCCACTTCACACTTGGCCGCCGCAACGGCAATCGAACTGCCATCGGCTTTGACTGCACGCCGACCAAGCGTGAGTAATATGTTTATGTATTGTGCAATAAAATTGCGCAGTCTATGTGCACAAGTGGGGGCCGAATCGATAATTTGCGCCCCCAAACACATCGGCAAATGTGCGACTGTCAATAAACATGACAACAACATAATCCCCACTTTTCTTCCTTCGTTGGCGTCCACGAAGCGCACACGGCACGCCAACACCCATTGAATTGTGTTGAAATTAATGAAAGTGCGATTAAATAGGAACAACACCATAGCACAGCACAGCACAGAAATAGACAGAGATGCGGGAAAAAGTAGCAACAAAAAAATGAGAAAAATCGAAAATGTTATTATTGCAAATGTGGTTGTCACAATTCGTTGCTGCTGTGGCTCGGCTGCTGTAAACATTTGCGATAACATTTTCCCCTCCCACCAGATTGTTGTTGTTGTTGTTGGGTAACACAGACACTGTGGCTCTTAATGCTGGGTGAAATGTACGAAATGAGTAAAACGCCAAAGCACACAAATGACAATTGGCGCATAGATGAGTGGCTCGTTTGTCTGTCCGTCCGTGCGGCTGGGACGTCTGCTGTCGCGCATAGAAAGCGTCAATTTGTGTGCGCTGGGCGGCATGGAGCGTTTGTTGCTCGCCGGCTGAATGCTGTTGTTGCTGCTAAAGTTATGCGATTAAAACGTGAGTCTTGCGATAAGTGCGGCAAAGCGTTGACTATAAAAAGCAATAAGGCGAATTAATAGGTTGATATGATGCTGAATTTATATGGAAAGAAGTAGGGAAAATATCATAGCTACAGCTTTTGAATGCAAATAGTTGTGTGTGTCTGTGTGCAAATAGTAGTGTGAAAGTAAGAGAAAAAAAATATTGAATTGGAGAGAAATAAAAACACTTCGGAAGCTACATAAGGAAAAAAAAGAAATATAAATGGAAAATTTGCCTAAAACTAGAAGAGCAGATAAATCACTTTTTGCATTCAGTTTGCAGGGCCAAGAAATCAAAATAGAATGAAAATAAATAAAAAATTAGTGAATCAGTTAGATAGTCAATGGATTATGGGCACAAAAGCATCAAAATTTTGAAAAGTTACAAATACAATTTTTTATAAAAAATAAAAAAAATTTAACAAAATTTCTGAAAAAATAATAAAAGTGAATAAACTACTTTTCTCTACATTTCTGAAGAAGGAAACAGTCAAAAGGTGAATTCAATAACAAATAGTTGTTACAAATTGTTAAAAGTTTTTACTGGCAAAGGGTACAGGAACCTAGAAAACTTGCAAGACAGAGACAGAACATAAAAACGTCATAGAGAAAAAAGCCGCTATAAGTGGTAAAATTTTGACTTGCAAGAACTGTCAACTATCAAAAAGTATCAACAGTCAAATTGATTGATAATTTTCACAATACTTAAGTAAATTAGTTTTCTCGATTTCTGTTCATTTACTTTTCTTCTCCTTGTGAGACCATTTCTATGAAATTCTTTCTTACGTTCTTCCCGCAAGTTTTTACTGGAAAGTATGTGAATAAAGCTTATAAATCAGAGAAGTGAAGATACGAGGGCATTCCGATAAGTACTTAGCCCCACCGCCCGATGGTGCCACTATCGTAAGAGAAATTTACTATCGTGTAGTACATCTTCGTAGACGGCAACTGTCAAAATTTCAGCCATATTGGATTTGTAGTTTTGTTTTGACGGCGTGTGGAAACGAACGTGTCCCCGGATTTTAGAAAAATGGCAAAAGAGCAATATCGGTCGGTGATTCGATTCTTGTTTTTGGAAGGGAAATCGCGCAGCGAAATCAAAGCGCGCTTGGATGCTGTGTACGGTGACTCTTCTGCTTCAATGGCGACCGTCAAAAATTGGTTTAACGAGTTTCAACGTGGTCGCACGTCAGTTTTTGATGAGCCATGCCCAGGTGCCCCAAAAACGGCTACCGCGGAGGATAACGTGACAAATGTCCACGATCTCGCGAGATAGCTGAGACAGTCGGCATCTCAAAAGACCGCGTGGGTCATATCCTGCATGAAATATTGGGTATGAAAAATCTGTCGGCTCGATGGGTGCCGCGTTTGCTCACTCCTGACAACAGGCGCATCCGTGAGACCACTTCAGAGCAGTGTTTGACACTGTTTAAGCGCAATCCGAAGGAGTTTCTGCGTCGTTTCGTGACCGTCAACGAAACATGGATTCACTGGTACACACCAGAGACCAAGGAACAATCGAAACAGTGGACTTTGCCCGGCGAATGTGCTCCGAAGAAGGCAAAGACT
This sequence comes from Melieria omissa, assembly GCA_963971225.1. Classification (NCBI taxonomy): domain Eukaryota; kingdom Metazoa; phylum Arthropoda; class Insecta; order Diptera; family Ulidiidae; genus Melieria; species Melieria omissa. Next base: position 105,155,901 of record OZ020269.1, read on the forward strand.
GTCCCATCGGACGGAAAGGTTATGGCCACCGTTTTCTGGGATTCACAAGGTGTGATCTACATCGACTACCTGGAGAAGGGCAAAACGGTCTACTATGCCGAACTATTGGGTCGATTCGATGCCGAATTGCAGAAAAAACGGTCCCATTTGGCGAAGAGAAAAGTGCTCTTCCACCATGACAACGCACCAGCTCACAGCTCCGTCGTCGTCACGGCTACATTGGTCGCATTAGGCTACGAACAGCTGCCCCATTCACCGTATTCTCCAGATTTGGCCCCGTGTGACTTCTTTTTGTTTCTAAACTTGAAAAAGTCGCTCGCCGGGCAGAAATTTGAGTCGAATGAGGAGGTTATCGCCGCCACGGAGGCCTACTTTGCAGACCTCCAGTAAACGTATTTTTCAGACGGATTAAAGAAGTTGGAGCATCGCTGCGTCAAGCGTATGGACTTGAAAGGAGACTACGTTGAGAAATAAATTGCCACTTTGTCAAAATTTTTGGTTTTCTTTTGTAGGCGAAGTACTTTTCGGACCACCCTCGTATATCTAAGCGCTAAGTTAAGTCGACTCTCCAGAATGGCGCTGGGCAACACTCGCAGGCCCGTCAAGGTTAAAATGTCTACGAAAATTTATATGTCAGTGTTGCCAGATCGGGAGATTTGTGCCTAGATTTAGGAGATTCTACGCCTTTTGGGAGAATTTTTAGGAGAAAGAATTGTTTAGGAGAAAGTTTTTGAGATTTAAATTTAATGTTAGGAGATTTTTCGGATCCCTAGTGAATTTTTGGCAGATTTTTCGATAGCAAAGTATGATGTATTGGGCACACTGACAACAAGGCATATTTTGCCAAGTATTTTAACAGTCAAAGTTTAAAATTTGTTAGCTTACAAAATTTAAGCTCGTTCTAACTTGCTCTCACTTATTGCTGGCACAATGAAATTGCGGCAAAATTGAACTTTTTATTTACAGTGGAGTCTGGATATAGTGAACTTATTATTGCAAGGCCCGTTCACTATATTGAGGTTGTTTACGATATCAAGGTTATCATTTTTGTTCAAAAACTCGTTTTATTTGCTCAAAATACACTTTTTTGCTCTCACAAAACACTTTGCGATCCACTCTCAACCATTTTTATGTGAGCAACGCTTGCATGGTTCATGAACCCTTGTAGCATCTCTGTCCCATTGGCTTGTCCTCTGATTCCAGATGTTTGATTTGTTTGAAGCGTTTTTTATGGCTTTTTAATTGAAAAAATAATAATTAAAAAATAAATAAAAAAACCCAGTAATACCAGCATAGAAAACCCCAAAATTTCAACTCAAAAGTAGATTAATATTACATTGTTTTATTCTCTAAAGAAATCTGTTACAACAAAAACAACAACATTTACTTCAAAACAGTCGCACCAACAAGAATAATTGCAGCGCCAGCGAAAGCTCCCCTTGAATTGTCACCCCTCGGCTTGGGTCAAAAATATTTGGTACCGCCGCATGAATGCACACAATAATAATAAAAATATAATTCCCTGTCAAGTGTCATGTCGGACATATTTTATTCCTTTAACAAATCGTGCGATAAATAAAATTCCAACACAGCAACAATTCATCATCGGCTGAAGCTGGCGCAGGCAACACGACGAAAGCGCACCGAACGAAGGTAACATTGATATATTTATGTGTGTTGGTGCTGTCATGCGGGCGAGGACGCAAGGGGGGAGAATAGGAAATAAAGAGAGAGAGCGGCAGCAATGGCGCATTTATACGTGCAACATGCAACAATAAGAAAGTTGAAGAAAGCAACATAAAACCAAACTAAGGACCGCACCGTGAGGGACCGCTGGTTAGAGTTGGAGCAGACAGTGAAAGAATGAAAAAAAGAAAGAGATAGGCATAATTGATGTTCGACAGGGGCGGACGGGGAGGTGAGCGCAAGTCGTTGGTCGTTGACACAGTAAAATTGCACAAAACAAAGAAACAGCAGCAAAACGATACAAAGACAACAACAATAAGAAAAGAACACAAACGCAATTGTCTAAATTGTTGGCCGCTGTGGTTGGGATTTTTTTGTGCGGCGACCGCAGGATAAGCAGAAGCGAAAACAACATGAAATGAAGATGAAATGTCAACACTACAAAATAACAAAATTGTGGAAAGCGCAGTGGTGAAAGAGGGTGAGATAAGAAACAGACAGGGGGCGAGGGGGAGGGCGGCCGAGGTGACAGAAGTTGTTGGATGATAAATGTCACTTACAAATCAAAGTAAACAATTGCCAAATGCGAATGAATGGCTGAATGAGCGAATGGAATGAAATTGATGAAGCTGCTGCCGGCGATTTGATAGAGAATGAGCGACATAGGGGGAGGTGAGGAAGAAGATAGGTTTGCGCCAGTAAAAGGCACAAAAGGCAGGGAAGGAAGCACGTGTGCCTGTCTTTGTGGAATAGTGAAAAAGAATGACATTTTAAAAAGTGAGGTTAGGTTGTAACGAGAAACGAGATTGGCAAAATTGAACGCAGGAAAGCTTTTGCAATAATTGAAAGACATGACAATTTAATAAATGACAATTTGTTGATATGTTGAGTGCAAGATTTTGTGGCCTTTTGTTGGCCAACGTTGAAACTGATGGCTGATATATTTTTCAGCAGTCACTGGGCAGGGTGGACGTTACCAATAGATGGGTGTGTAGGGGAGAGGAGTGAGTCTGAAACATCCCTCTTCATGTCTAACGCATACAATTTTATTGTACATATCTTCTTTTAACAAACTGACAGCTAACCTTAAATTGATTATCAGAAAATTTTACACACTTGAATGATTTCACTTTCCGGGATTGTAAAAATATTGAAACAAAATCATTTGAGAGTGGAGTAAGCGTTCTCTTGGCTGCTTGAAGTGGCTTATGGTCAGCTTTCTCGTTTGCCGCATGAACCAACAGATGGCTGCAATTTTTCTATATTTTTTTCAATCACATAAACTCAAGAAAACTGACAATCTATCATTTTTCTTAGCTCCCATTTCATGCTGCTACATGTCACTTTGATAACATGCTTAATGAAAAAGGATTTCCACTTGTCAAATCAACAGCAACGACAACGACAACGTCAGCAGCCGTCAGAATGAGGTTAAGTGCGCTCGAGTCGGCTTTGTGCGATGCAGAGCCTTTGGAAATTCCTCAGAAAAATATGAGCAAACTATCGAAGCAAAGAGAAAAAACTCAAAGACACTCATTTTGTTTGTTTTTGTTGTTGTTTCTGGTCAGTTTGGCTGTAAGCACGCCTAAAAGTAGGCCACTCGTTTGGCTTTGCTGGACACAGAACCTACATAAAATGCTGCCGCTGTTGTTGTTGCAATTACTTCACAACACAAAGACTGGCCACGAGTACAACGACTCACTGAATGGGCAACAAAGGACCAATGGACACACACACACACGCACAGACACACACAGAGATACACAGGCAGATGTTGCTAATAATACCATTTGGCATTTTTGCGCACATATCCATCAAGCAACTGTCTGCCAATCTGTCTGCCCATAAGCCCAGCTGTCGGTTCAGCTATCGGCCAACACATCTAACTATGTATGCGTGTCCCTATGTTCGTTCAGTTGTGCTGCTATGCCGCTAACTGAACGAGTGTGCCGTCGCGGCCGTTGTGTGTGTGTGTGTTTGTGCGCGCCGCTCTGTCATAATCTGTAAATCTTTAGAGGCTTATTTGTTGTTGGTGTTCTTTGTAGATTTTTTGTTCTTGCAAAACATTTTGATGGACCTGCCACATGAAGTGGTCAATGGCGGCAAATGAAATGACGAACTGCCTGACATATCTTTTGTTCATTTCGTAGATTTGAGTCTGGTTTAAGCACTGCGTGCAGCGTTTTGTTGGATGAGGGTGTCGTTTGAGCACAGACAAAGCATAGCATAGCGTAAAGAACTTGGCGCAAATTACTGGACAACACAAAGATTAAGAGATCAAAGCACGAAAAGTTAATGGTTGCTACTAAGTTCTAATTTTTGTTGCTGTTTGTAGTTTATTTTGCTGTGATTGATGACGTTTACTCACATTTTGGCAGAGCGCTTTTCACATGATTTGTCAATGATTTAAAATGATAATGTTTACTTAATTCATTGCTTTGAAGTTGTGGCTCTCTCTCTCCTCTCTTTTAAAAATTACAAAAATAAAAAAAGCAAGAAATGTTTAGCCATATTTGTAATTTCCAATTTCAAACTTAATTAAGTTGAACTAAGAAACTTGTAAATGTATTGCTTAGTTATTTTCCCAATATTTACCTTTACAAAAAAAGTTTTATAAAATTCCATCAAACAAATTGCATTGCAATTTTGCTTTAATTTTTAAATTTTTATTTAATGAAAATACTTTTGAATTTTAATTTTTTCATTTCTCGCATCAGCCAATAATTGACCGCTGCAGCGGCTTGCAATGACCAATCGACGCTATGCACGCGATAGGCCGTTAAGCTGTGCTATCATATTTACATCCCCTGCGGATTGCAGCGCCGTAAGCCAGACGACAATGTAGACAACACGTTAATGCGACCGGCCACATAAAGCACAACAAATGTCACACGGCCGCTTTATCGCTGGTCGCTGTGTGAGCGTTGGCTAAGTAGCCTGTCGACTGACCTGTTGACTGTCAGCCTCTGACAGCCATCTGCTGGTAAATGCTGTTAATGCAGCTTATTGTAGCTATTCATGAATTCTAGCATTAAATTATTATGAAATTGTTAAATGTTGTTCAAGTCTGTGGGGGTTAGCAATGGTAAAGTATTATTGAAATGTGTAAAGTATTATTGAAAAAAGTTGAGTGTAATTATTTGAGAATCAGTTGGTAGTAAAACTGAAATTAAGTTTTAATTTTGTTTTAACTTTAATTTTTAATTTTAATTTTTTTAATGAATTGTTTATTAAATTTTTATTAATGTTAATTATTAATTGTTATTAATTGTGTTATTTCTAAAAAAAATCAAAAATCAGAATCACTTAAAAGAATTAACTAATTCAATAAATTATTACTCAAGTATTTACACAACATCGATTTGGTTGGATTTCCTGTGAAATATTGGTGACTGTGAAAACATTTGTGGAAAGCTGCGTGTTTGGTTACAGTAATCTATAAACACCCTGTAATGAAATATTGAATTTTGTAATTATGTGAGGCAGTCAATGATCCATGTTTGTTCCACAAAGTTATTCTTTGAGGGACATCGATAGATGCTGCGAATATGATCCTGAAAAACAAATTTTCAATTTTATCAACGCCACAATTTTTCGACCTTACAAAATAACAAAAGTAATAATCCACAATAATAAATAATAATCCACATCCACAAAATAATCCAGAGATTAAACTTAAAAAAGATTCGATAGTTTTTCTGGCTTTGGAGCTACAAATAAATAATCGAATGGTTGAAAAAAGGAGATCTTTTTTATTTAATAGACTCAGTTGTCTGGTGCACTTCTAGGACACTTTTAATATATTTTTTAAAAGCTTAAAGAAAATAAAGTTGAAGTCTTCTTTTTAAACGAAAATTTGTGTTTTGAGGCAAATTGTTAATTAATTCGATTCATACACAAATAAAACTGAAGGTTTTGCAGTGAAACAATTTCTTACCTATCAAAAAAATTACTGTGAAATGAAATATGATGTGATCGGTGTGGTATAACTTATTCGCTGATATAATTGGTTCTTACTACTTTTGAAAAATATGCTGAAACTAACTTTACATTAACTTACATTAAACCAAGGGCCATGTCCTCTCAGAAGTCTTGCAAATCGAGGCTTAACTATGTCAGATGTAATAGCCTAACGCTTACTTAAGCCACGGGACACGTAGAAATGGCGGGTAACAAGACCTCAGCTAGGATGGACTCTGAGGCTGCAATTACCGGCCCCGAGACTGTTGTGCCACTCCCATCTACAGCCAACAAAAGCCACTGTTAACAAATGGGTCACTTCAAAACACGAGTGAGCATGGCAGGCTGAGATCGGTTGCTGTTGAACGAAACTTATGCTTCCTGTCATCTCAGCTTACAGTTTTTTCTATCTCTATACAGGAGGGATTGGAGGCAGTTGACGAGGCCTAATGTTGGGCCATTTTACATTGGCAAATAACATGGAAAAGGTAGGAATTTCTGCCTTTGGGGAGGATGATGATCACTTTTTGTATGCCTGGCCAGCGTACGCCTACATTAGGTTTGTGATATTTGGCTGTGATGTGTTGAGAAGCCACCTTGGCTCCTTGGACCCACAGAATCTATAGGGTTTTCCAACAAGAGGTGTTATTTTGGTATTCAAAGAAAAATGCAATTTTTTAGATAAATGATCGGCTGTTTTTTTCATAATAAAGAGGACGGAGACGGAGAGTAGGAACGGCATACTGTTAACAATGAAAAACAACATCAGCCAAATGGCCACCACGACCACGCTTACAGGACCATATCCTTTTCATGAAATTTTCCATAACCAAATCGCAAAGTGACTGCCCTATGTCCTCGATAGCCTCACGAATTCTATCTTTGAGGTCTTGAATCGACGCTGGACTGTTGGCGTACACCTTATCCTTCACGTGGCCCCAAAGGAAGAAGTCGCAAGGTGTTAAATCACAAGATCTTGGTGGCCAATTGTGATCACCTCTTCCAGAGATAACACCCAGAGGACCCAATCAGCAAAGACACGACGTTGTTGATGATCGGTCGGCTTGAGTTCTTGAGTTAACTGAAATACGGTGTAATGACGTTTTTGGAATGCCCAATTCCAAAGAACGACGAGGAATCGACAAACCTGGGTTTTCTTCAACACTTTGGGCTACAGCAGAAATATTCTCAGTTGTTCTTGAGCGAGGTGCACGGGTTTTATTCTTCACATCACTAACTTGTCCCAACAGCTCGAATTTTTCCACCAATTCCTGTATTGCGGTCCGACAAGGTGCTTCACGACGACCCAAAAATGCTTTAGTTGAGCGCACTGTGACTGCAAGATTTTCACCATTTTTGTAGTGAATTTTAATGATTTCAATGCCTTGTTGAAGCGTGTATCGTTCCATTTTTAGTAATGGCGTAGTTTCTACTTGACAAATGTCAAAGAATAAAAGCTTCAAAAGTGACAGCGACCGAAATACCGGGTGATTCAAAATAACACCTCTTGTTGGAAAACCCTATACTTAGATTTCTTTAGAGGTCGAGTAGATTTAGGCAAATTACCACGTAACATCAAGCCGCAGTACAATGGACTCGTCTTTGTGTGAGTGCTGCGTTTGCTGGGCTATTCCGACATCATGTCCAATTTTTTACAATTTAACAATTCACCATCTACAAGATAACACTGAGCAAGTTAGAATAGAGATACAGCCAGTTCTGATCAAGAAGTCATGCAGAGTCGGACCTACAGAATACAGTACGTGAGGAAAAGCCGGTGTGGCTGTTTGCCAGAAATAACATCTTTATACAAATTAAAAGCATGAACTAAAAAGCAAAAACAAATGAATATTTGAAAATATGGTATGATATTTCTTTAATTCTAACACTTCTATATTTTGTTGAAGATGTAAAAAATCTCTGGAAAAACACACCTGTAGCATTGTAGGACAATACTATTCCTAACTAAACAAGAAGTTGTCCAGACTGCTACTCAACCCAAGTCGTAGCAATTGTCTAATGAATAGACATACTAGAAAAATATTAGGAGACACTATGACAAGTAGCATTTTATAATAATGACTTCGGTCATGGTTAATAATTTGTTGACAATGGTCTGAAAAAGACAAACAATTTTAGGCTCCCAATGATTTCTGACGTGGTTATTGTTTCGTAGAGAATGATGAAACGGTCCTGGACTTTATGTTCCAATGGCCAGGAAAAGGCAAAGTCATAGGCTCCTCTAGGCTACACAACAACCTAACTTTTGGCTTAGCTTTGAACTAAAGACATCAGAAAGATATAGAATGGTTCATATTGGAATCTTTGTGGGGCCAATTCGTTCTGGAATGACAACACGCCATTGATTTGTGTCTTACTCCGACCGCAAATGAAAGAAACACGTCCATCCGTCCGCCTGTAGTTTATTCAAAGTAAATTGGAATGAACAACCATCAAAAAGTTTTAAACTAATATTGGAATACATTGAAACTTGTGATGAATAAATTTGTTACTATTTGAATTCCAAAGGCTTAGATCTTCAAAAGAATATTAATTAAAGAGTGTATCGATTAACTTTCCGAGGAATGCGTCTTCAATCTAAAGTAATTCCTAAAAATAGTGTTTATGTACACAGATTGCTCTGGATTGGGTAGATTTTGTTATGGGTTTTGTTGAGAAAAAAGAAAGAACTAGAAGAAAGAAAGGAGAAAAGAAGTCATAAAGTCGAAAAGAATTTAAAGAAAAGTATTCCGCGGTTGTATGTTTGCTTGACTTGAAAGCATCATAACTTTAAAAGCCTTAGTTATATCTGTCGACACTTTTATGTGTTTAACTAAAGACAAATCAGTTGATTATGTCTGAAAGTTTTATTAAAATTGTTGCTGGGTGTTAAAAGTTATTGAAGAGCAAAGATGAGTGAAATTTCAGAACAAAAATTTATGTAATAATAAATAATGTTTCTCACATCTTTAGAAATATTTGAAAAACTGAAATTCGAAAATTTGTGCTAGAATCCAAAAAAAAGTTTAATTACGTTTGTCTGCGAGAGAATTTTCCTGTTCTCCTTGTTCTTTTTGCCATAAACCAACAACCTAGAAAGTTATCCATGAGCAACTTTGAACTTGAAAGACTTAATTTGTAAGCAATTTATTATTTTTTTTATACAATTTTGCTATAAACAAATTACTGTATTCAAATAATATTCAAAATAAACATTGGTAAAAAAATTGTAAAGAAAGAAAATACTACAACAACGCGGTACTGAAATAATTATTAGCAAACAGTGCACAAAATAAATATTCAGACGCTATGAAAATGCATTTCAACAACACTCAACGAATGCACAAACACACACACACAAATAACTATGAAATGTTGATTTTTTTCTTCTTCTTTTTCACAAGCAAACGCGTAAAATGGTACGAAAAACAAATTGTCGAAAGAAAAACATTTGCAAAAAATATTTCATTGAATTGCTGATAGTCATTTTAATTGATGGGCAATTTCACGTGCAATGGTGGCGCATAAAAATTGAATATAAAAATAGCATTGCATTGCATCAATTTTGGCGCAAAATAACAAAAATCCACAAATTATAACATACACGAGTTGGTATGTAGGAGTCTATACGAATGTATTTGGAGGAGATCGGCGGTCATGGATAACGATGGACGCGCAAATTCGTCGTTATTTCAATCACGTAATTTACGCGCGCAACGTGTGCACAATAAAAGCAGAATTTTTATGGGCGTTCATTTTTATAGATATGGAATTTTTACTATGTTGTTTGCACTGGTGCATAGCTGGATATTTATTTCGGATATTTAGATGTTTTGTGAGATTTTCATGCGCACACCGATTCGCAATGTTGTGGGGTTTTATTATATTTTACAATTTTTATTTTTATTTTAGTTTTATTTGGATTTTTTATAGATTTTATTTATTTATATGACAAAATATTTAGTTGGTGAAAAGTATTGCGTGGTTTTATGTTCGCTTGACTTGAAAGTATCATAACTTTGCAAGCTTTAGTTTTATCTGACAACACTTTTCTGTGCTGAACTGAGGACAAATCACTTGATTATGTCTGAAAGTTTTATTGAAATTGATGGTTTGTGTTAAAAGTTAATGAAGAGCAAAGATGAGTGAAATTAAAAAAGTTATACTTTAAAATTTTACTGGGAGAAAGGGAAGAATGCGACAAAAGTGGAAGATTTTGGAGATTTGGAAGATTTGAGCTGTTGATGGTGAAGTTATTTTATACCAACCACTGGCCAGGAAATGGATCGCTCGCTTTCTTTACGGATATTATGAACTAAAAGATATTCCTTGTTCTATTGGATCCATCACCGAAAAAGGCAAAGAAATCATGAATAAGATTCCAGAAGATCGTTATGTGAGCAGTCGCCACACAACGCTTAAAAACTCAAGATCATCCATAAAATAGTTTCAAACCATTTACATAAAGTTAATTTAAAAATAAACTCAATGTTTGGGTGCCTCATGAACTAATTGCAAACAATTTATAAGATCGATTTTCCATCTGCGATTTTCAGTTGAATCCATAGAAATCGAACCATTTTTGAGTCCTATGTGATGTTGCCCCATAATGAAAATTAGACCACATAGCATTGTTGTTCAAAACCGATCTTAATCGAAGAAAGATAAACTTCCAAGAGCCGAGATTGAAGACTTGGAAGGTAAAGCCGCCGTAGCTCAGCTGGCTAGTGTGTTGGGCCGCGAGTTCAATACTCCGTTGCGTTAACACCGAAAAAAAAGAAAAACAACAATTTTTCTTTAGGCGGCTGTCCTCTCAGCAGGAAATGGCAAACCTCTGGGGAGGTTTTTGCTTTAACTCGTGTGACATCCATTCATAAAGTTTCTTTTTAAATCCAGCCTTATTAAAGTGGTTCCAAACAGTTTTTTGTGCAAAATTCCACTCCTCAAGGAGGACTCACCGCTTTCCATGACTTAATTGACGTTTTGAACAAACGATTTTCCAGAGCAAGGTGCATCTGTGACATCAAAATCACCGCAACGCAATCAATGAAATTAACATTGTACATGATTGGCTGTTACAGTGTGAGGTGCAGGACCGCAAGGGGAGTCGAGTTGAGTGTTTAAACCCCACCCAACTATTTATCTGTATATTGTAAACAATTGAGGTTGTAAATATGGTTTCAACTTGTATTTGGCTCGAAATTTTTATACCTTTTAAACGTAGCTGGAGTCTTCAGATTTCATAAATGGGGTGAAATCCAACCATTGGTTTCACTCTAACTTGTCTACTGGATGTTTTCCGACCTTTCTTCCGACTTAGAACCTTACTAAACTTCCATATTGTTAAAATTTGTATTTGTACCAAAATGAAAACCGGAGTGCGTCACTGATCAGGAACATGACCTATACACATTTTCAGTAGCCCGTATTGCGTTATCGTCTTTTTGGTTGAAAAAACTCTAAAATATGACTTATTTTCTTTATGTTGGTGTCCATATTTGATGCGCGCTCAATCAGAACTGGGTCGAGCATTCGTAAAATTATCTGACAAATTTGTTTAGTACGAAATCTTATCTTTCTAACACCATTTAGCGTAAATCGATGGTATTTATACAACGCAAGACACACTAAAAACAACATGAAATCTAAAAAAAGTAAGGGAGAGGGCTGGGTTGTGAACCGGATTTTGTTTTTTGGCTCTAACTTTGCACAGAATAAAGATATCCAAAAGTCGAAGATACCGTTGGAAAGATAAATATAAAACGCAAATTTGCTGTGAAGACATATTACCGTTTTGATTAAAATTTAACTCTCTACGTCTAATTTTCTAAGTGATTTTTCGCTTCTCCAAAAAAGTGGCTGGGTTGTGAACCATCTGGCAAATCCCAATTAAAGTCGGTAAATACAAAAAAAAAACACCCATAATTAAAATGAAAATTACGGAATTTTACAATAAAGGAATAATGGTTGTTGCGGAAAAAGGGCAGAAGGTAATTGAAAAGAATTGCCAATATTCCGCCCAATGAAACTTTTCTTTAACAAAGAAAAAATATTTTATTTATTTTCATTAGAAAATGCCGAGTACCCTTTTGCCTAATCAATATTTTTATTCGGTTTTTGTGATACCTATTAATTTTCTGTTTTATTTCCATGTATAAATGTCAAGAACAAAGTTTGGGAGAGCGTGAGCTTTCAAAGCTGTAATAAAAAATCTGCAAACCAACATTGGTTTAAGCCAAATTTAAAGCTCTTCGGGCTTATTCAATTCTGCAGCCTATTGCAGTCTTTTGTGCAATCTTAATTAACTACAAAATCCGTTTTTATTGAATAATTAAATCTGCATTGGTCGAGGCGGCCGAACAAGCAATTGTAATCACCGATTGAAAAGAGACTAAATAAATACACTTACACGAGCAGTGCACACAATGCGGTCAGCTCTGACTCCACGGCCAGACGCAAATGTCATTTCGTATGCCATTGACATTGACATTTACCGCTATATTTGAATTGAAATTGAATTCAGCACAATGGCACCGAGCCGGCATATCAATGCAATTGGAGAGAAGTGAGGCCGGGAAAGGCATTTAGACGAATTTCCAAAGCGGGCAAAGCAAAGTCTCGTCGCACAATTGATTTTTGCTGCATTGTAGTTGCAGAAAAAACGATGCAAGAATTTGAAATGCCTTTTTGGTTTTGTTGTTGCTCGTTTTTCTTTTTTACAGGCGCCGACGAACACTTTTGGTGTATTTTAATTTGAAAACTAGCCTACGAGCAGCACTAAAACAACAAAAGTGGCAGCAATGGCACATGCAGACATATGGACAGACACACAGGCAGACAGATGAACAGTTGGACGGAGACATTCCGGCCGCAGCTGATCAAAATGTCAGCAGCAAAAGTGTAAAAGTAGACACGGCAACATTGCAGTATCATGCAGAGCATATTTCACTTATGCGAAATGCTTTGTTGTTGTTATTGTGAAACAAAAATAAGCTCAAGCAAGAAGAGCAAAATGAATATGAATTGTTACAAAATTTATGACACTTGCCTGGACAACGCAGCATGGCGAATTCCTTAACATAACAACAACAACAAAAACAACATACCAACACAACAGCCGCAGGTGAGTGAGAGTGTTTGTGTCCGCTGCGTTGTTCGTTTAGCTGTTGCAAAATTCTGGCAACGCTGCCACACACATTGCACATTGTTGGGTGTGAGGGCGTAACGCAATTGCCGAACAATGCACAAATATGTTCATTATTGTTTTGGGAGCATTGTTATTGTGCTTGGCTGCTCGATACGTCTGTGCGAATGTCGCCAAATTGAATTGTTGCCACTTTTGCCCATCGAATCAACGCTGTGGTGCTGGTTGTTGCTCTCATTGTTGTTGTTGTAATTGAGTGGTTATGATGCGTTTGCATTTGACAATTTGCACAAACACTGTGTCGACTGTCAAATGTCAATGTGGGCGTCAAATGCTGTCACTGTGGTTGTTCTTGTTGTTGTATCTCTGCTGCATTGTTGCTCGTTTATTTGATTTTGCTGTTGCTGTTGTCGTTTTGCTTGTTGCTCGTGTTGTTGTTGTTGTTGTAGTATCATGCACTGCATATAAACAAATCATAAATGCAAATTTTATTCCCGCGCTGCCATTGTCGCAATGGCTGCGTTGTGGCGCTTTGGCAGCCATTTGCAATTGAATACCGTAATTGACATTTGCATACACGCATATTTTGCTGATTGTCATTTGGCTGTGGCGTTTTGTTATTTGCAATTGATTTAATTTGCTTGCATTAGACGTCCTGACAGCCTCATCCAGCGCACTGTTCGAGGCTTAACGCAATTTTGCAAAGCCACACTGCGCGATCAATGCTTCTGTGTCTATGTGTGTGTGAGAGGGTTGTTTGTGGCTGCCTAATTATTTATATGATTATTTATTTATATTTGCTAAGCTCAGCTGAAAATAAGGTGGCAATAATTTTGTAGATTTATAGAAAAAATGTTTTGATAAAATAATTTATTTAAATAATTTTGTTCACTGATTTGTTGGTCAGGTTTTGGTTGTGAAATGGGGAGCTAAAAGTATCAAATTTTCTTTGTTTACAATATGAAATGAATATTTAATTTTGTATAATAATTGAATTATGTGAAGGAATCAATTGAAGAGAAGCTGGCAGCTTTGATCAAAAGGGGAGGAATTGTGTTCTATGAGAACAACGCTAGGGCACACATAACGATAGCGAATCGCCAGAAGCCGCGGAAGCTTGGTTGGCGGGTTCTTATGCAACCAACTTAAATTGCGGACCTTAACCCTAATCCGTCGTTCGGGTGATTTTTCACCCATTTTCAACTTTGGGATGCTATAACTTTTCTATATATTTATCAAAGTGATTACGGTTTCTTGTATTTGTAGCAAACCAACATAAGTTTTAGAAATTATTTACAACATATTGATTATTTGATTATAACGGTGATTACAAAAAAAGTTACGTGGGCGACGTTCGGGTGATATTTCACCCATATACAAATTGTATCAAAATTCAACACAACACATACAGAAAATGCCATAAAATTACGTCACTGGATTGAAAGTTTTGAACTGCTTTTATAGGCAAAACCTTTTTATGGATCAATGGGCCTCCTGAACTGAAAGGAAAAGTAGGAGCCAATTATTTTATTTCAACTAAAGTTGGTATAACTCGTTATGCTTGAAGTCGTGTGCCAGTAATAAAAGATGCTAATGAAGACCAATGTTAAAGATAGTAATTGACAAAACTAATGTTGAAGGTTTGGACGTTTTTGGCAGTGCAGGGATCAGCGTTGGTGATATTCGGGCATATTTTGATATTTTAATTTTGAGTGGTGTTTATAAGTCGAATGGATGATCTCTGGATAAATTGTAGAGTGACACAACAGGCAGACTAATCGTTCGTTATGTCGGTGACAAAATAACTCGCCAAGAACGCAACGATTTTAATGAAGAATGACACCCATAAGAGATATATCAGAAAAGTATGTTTAGCGACAACTGCTATGTACGTCCTATGAAAAGGACAGTAAGTAAACAATTGCTGGCTTTTCGTGGAAAATGCTCCTTTGAGCACTTTTCATCATAACCAGGGAATGTGGGTGAAAAAATTACCCGAAATTATATCGTTTTACAATAAGTCAAAAGCAATAGTTGACACTTCAGACCAATTAGTTGTTCACTAACTATCAAGCGAAAAACGAATCGCTGTCGTTCCCAGATGGCATTACAACAAAAAGTACAAGCGGCGAATTTTTCTTGAAGACTTAAATTTGAGATTAGTAAAGCTAAAGGTTTTGCGTAGAGCAACGTTACCGAAAGGAAAATCTTCATGCTAACTTCTTATCTCAATACAGCCAATTTTCCAAACCGTGTCAGAAAATCAGAGCGGAAAAAAATAAAAAACTATTGAAACACGGTGCCAATTTGGTATCAAAAAAGATCGAAAGGCATATTCTGCTTGCAATTCTTGAAAAAACTATACATGTGGTGAACGCAAAGTTTTAGTTAACTACTGCCCTTCCTTCCCCCTTTTCCCCATTCGCTTGGAATGTGTGCTGTAACATATGTTAAAAAAAGTATTACATATAAATTTAAAAACGGGTGAAATTTGTTGTATATCACAACGGGTCTTATAATATGCTTCCGAGGGGATCTCTTACAGAGGCAGCCACAATAACCTAACCTAACCTAGTTGCCCTAATTACAAAAAAAATATAGAACAATATTTTAACTTATTTATCTGTAAGACAACAAAGATAATAAAGATTAAAGATAACAAATTATTTTTTATTTTAATTGGTCAAAAAATTCATTAAAACAATGCAAAGTTCCATATGGGTGAAATATCACCCGAACAACTTATGTGTGAGTTTTTTTGAACGTCGGATGAGGGTTAAAGACCGGAGTCATGAGACTATCATCCGTTGATATTTTAGGCGAATGATATGATTTTGCTAATGAAAAATTCAATATTAACTTTGCTATTGATCTATGTTTAGTGTTGACAGTTTAGTTAGCTGTTGTGGAACGCTGAGACTAGGAATTTTTTTTCTTTTTTTGTCAGGGACGGACTTATGTGTCAATGCTCGACTCTGACCTAAGGAGAGTGTAGCAGTAGCGCATGCAGGATTTTGTTTCGGGGGTTTTGTGTAACTCTGTTGAGAACTTTGAAATAAAATAAAATTTAGATGTATGAATCTACAGACTGAGATCCAAAACATGTATGTTTTACCTACCTGACTTATTTTGGTCCTCAAAGTTCAAAATAAAAAATTTAGTTAAAAGGAGACAATTTTTCATTTGATACCCATATCTTCATCATCTTCATATTGCAGCCGCCGTGGCTCAGTTGGTTAGTGCGCGGTCCAACGAGTCGCATGCAGAGCGACGCAAGATCGAATACTGCATGTAGTAACACCTAAAAAAAATAACGGGAAACTCGTTTTCTCTTTCGGTGGCTGTCCTCTCAGCTGGAAATGGCAAACCTCTGAGAGTAAAAATTGCCTATGAAAAAGCTCCCAACCTGCCGTTCGGAACCGGCATAAAACTGTAGGTCCCTTCCACCCGCGTACAAAATTCACACGCACAACACGGGTGGTTGCGGGAAGCTAGGCCTTAGTCTCGCGTAAGCGGGCTGTCGTGCCAATCAATTATTAATTATTAACCCATATCTTCATCATTGCACAACCGAAAATATTTGAAAAAAATAATTGAAATATGTATGTCCTTAAAGTTCTAAAATCCTTTAAAACGTAAATGAAAAACTGACTATGCCAGGTGACTATAAATGACCTCCAGCTTCATGTCTATATCAACATTAGGTTGGGTCTCGGCAAAATAAATTTTTTTTCCCACGGTGTAATAAATGTAAAGCTGGTGTTTTCACTCAGTTCATCATAACTTTGCCATTTTTATTTCGATTCTATTGATGTTTGGCTTAATATTTGCACAAAGAATATATTTTTCATCTTAGATTTTAAAACCAGAGGAGATACATTATTTTATCTATAAAAAAACATTTAAAATCATATGATTTTTTAAATTGGTCGAAAAATTCACTGATTTACAACTTTCACCGTCAGTAACTTCCCCAAATCTGATTTGGATAATATATATATCGTTGGAAAGGTTAGTTAATTACCTTCTAAACGACGGGCCATTTGTGTTAGTCGGATGGTTGGTTTTTGAGATATGTGCTCATAAATGAAATAAGAGGGGAAAAACGAGTTTTTCGAAGATTTTTCGAAAACGCTTCTTAAGAAAATTTTTTGATTTTCAGTTTCGTGTTTCGTGTCCAAGTTAACCTAGAAAACACTTTTTTGTCAGGGACGGACTTATGTGTCAATGGAAGGGAAGGGAAGGGAAGGGTTTTGTGTAACTTTGTTGAGAACTTTTTAGGTGCATTTTTTTCGTCGAAAAGTGTTATTGATGATTGAATATTGATGATTGGATATTTATGCGACGGTTATAAATAAAGTTTGTGTACCAACTTAAAGATATTTCGGGGGATTTAAACCTTTCCCTTTGTGCGCCACTGGATTGCAGAATCGTTTTTTATTTTTTCTTGGAATGATAGCTACATAAATTTTGTGTAGAAACTCTAATCTAACATGGCACTATCACTTAGACATGCGACTATATATAATAAATTAATGGAATGGAGAAAAAAACGAGTTGAAGCCTTTTTTTGGCTAAAACTTAATCGCTTAACTATGACTCAAACACTTAAAAGTCAGTGCTCATTAGTTTCTTTGATATTTGCGTTTTGACGCAACACCGATTTCTTCTGGAGGGAATTTGTTTCGGAAGGAGCAACGCGAGGCTCTTGGAAGGATCTCATAGGGTCTTGTATTGATTATATTAATATATATATTAATCGATTAAAGTTCAGCCAGAGTGGGCAGCAGTAGCTAGCAGTCCTAGGCTGCCATCTTTGTTCCCTAAGAGAAACGCCCCGTATCACAGTGATTCATTCCATTGACAAAATCAAAAAAATTTATAGTCTCAGAATTTAACGAATTTGATGTCATTTTATTTATTTATTTATTTGAGTCTATTGTACAGTTAAGTAGCTTACAGACTAACTACAGATTAGTTACTTAAAGTAAGTGTTTAAGCTATGTTTAAAAGACAATTTGGAAGATGAAAAATCAATAAAATTATAAAGTGAATTAACTTCAGCCAAAGTTCTAGCCAGGGGCGCAAATTGGGCGTAGTTAGTACGACAGCAGGCAAGATTGAAAATTTCATAATTCCGCAACTGTTTGGCAGGAACATGAAAGTTGATTCTATCAAGCAATAAGGGACAGTCAATACCACCAGTAACTAAATCGAATACAAAGGTCATGGAGAGAATCTTCCTCCTGTCTTCGAGGGACTTGATATGCAATAAGGAGCACATAGAGCCGTACGACGGAACAGGGTCAACAAATCTCAAAGATCGAAGTGCATATTTTAAAAACACTTTCTGGACTCGTTCAAGTCGTTTTATATGCACACTGTGATATGGTCTCCAAATGAAAACCGCATATTCAAGCACTGACCGGACATAAGCATTAAAAAGCGTTTTTACGGTGTAAGGATCAGTGAAGTCAACACTGTTCCGCCTAACAAAAGCAAGCATAGAGTAAGCTTTAGAAAGAGTAAAGTTAAGATGGCTGGAAAAAGTGAGCTTAGAGTCAAAAATAACTCCAAGGTCCCTAATCTCACTGAGAGACTTAAGGGGCGTGTTAGCGATACAGTAGGAGGCTTGCAGCGGACAAAGAGACTTAGAGTAAGTAACATGGGAGCATTTATTGATGTTCAATGATAAGCGGTTTCTGCAACACCAATTTTAAAGGTAAAACTCCAACTAAGAAAACTGCAAAAAATAAGTAAGTGTCTGTGCAAAAGCGGCTCAAAGTTGAAACTTTTTTCACAAAAAAATGTAAACACATATTTTCTGTTTTTTAGTTTATTGAGTAAAAAAAATTGTAAAAATACATGGTTACCAAGAAGTTGCTAAAACTTTCAATATAGATTAAGAAATGATGTGACCATTTTCGCTTTTAATGTTTTTTCAAAACTTGTAAAGATGAGGCTTTTACTTCACTTTAAATTCAAAATATTTTTCTTAATAAAAAATCTGAAAATTGGCAAAACTTAGAGGAAAATATATAAAAAGTATGTGAAAGTATGTTCCTGGATTTTTTTTTATTTTATGAAGCATTCTTCTTTTGTCGTATAATGTCATTGCATCCTCCGATATCTGCCGATCTCAGAAAATAATTCAATTTGAAAAGTGGTGTAGAAACGTATTTTTCGACAAAATTTATTTTATTTATCCCTAAAAGTATGCAATCAGCATGCAAAATTAAAAAAACACTGCAGAAATGCAAAACGTACATCTATTATTATCGTTTTTATTGCTAAACCAGTGGGTGAAAGTTTATTACTGGGTTGTGTAGTGCATTCGTTTCGGCCACACATGTTTCAACCTCTGGGATGGGAACCCAATATACACGTTGTGCTACCGAGGCGGCATCTGCACCGACTTACGTTCAGTAAAAAGTTCTATTGCATTGAAAATTCAATCGAAAGAAACTAATTTAATTTTAAACTTAGAGCAATTTATCATTCAGAGACAGTAAAATGGCACTGAAAAATACTAATAATTATTTTTATATTAGACAAGAATAAACGATAAACAATATTTTACTTCTTTATAGTAAAACTACAAACTAAACTGAGTAGTCAACCTCAGCTTTGAGGTCTGAGAAATTTTCTCTTTACATGTGCAAAATTTACTGTTGCACGTGGAAACTCACCAACCTAACTCAACTCTTCTCACCTGCGGCCGCACAACAATTGCCACATTAAATTGAATTACTTTACTGTGCAGAGTCCACGAACACTTTATGCCACCTACAACTATTTAATCTAATAAGTTTTGTGCTTTGTCGATTAGCGTTGCACGTAACGCGCTGCCTGCAGCATGCAACACAGCATTCCGACCAGACATGCAGCACAAGACATGACCGCCTGTTCGTGTGTCGGTGCGTGTGTCAGTTATGCACGCACGTTGCATCGGGTTTGTATGTGTGACGGCGCGTGCGAATGTGTCAATGCGAGTGTTAAACAAAAGTCAGCACACACACACACACACACACACACACACACTCGCACGTCAACTGACAGACATGTGGCCAATGCCATAAACTTTTAATTCTCGCACACCCACTGCACAATTTCAAATTAAAATTTTATCAAGTTAACAAAGTGAAAGTTGTTAATTGGCTTTGCGCATGTGTGCGTTCCTGTGTGTGAGTGTGTGTGTGTGCGTTTGAATGCGAGCCTTTATTGCCTTTAATTAGTGGTGAATGTTGTAAAACTGCGTTTTCAAAAAATTAAAAACTCAAAACAGAATATAAATTGGAAAAGCGAAAATAAAGTGGAAAATAATAAAAATAAAGTGAAAAAATAAAAGTGTACACGTACACGTTTTTGCTGTTGTAACCTTGAGTCCAGCGAATTTGTTTAACTTGTATTCTTTGTGCGTTGAAACATAAAGAAAGTCATTTAGTTTTCAGTTAAATTTGAATTTTCTATGTAACAGAAATTGTTATTTATTTATTTTTAATTATTTATATCCTTATTTATTTTTTATTTATTATTAATTTTTTTATTTATTTATTAATTTTTTTATTTATTTATTTATTTGGTTATTTAACAGTTAGCATATAAGTTTGCTCTTCTAAGTGCCACAAAAAAAGTACAACTGAAAAAATTGACACAACAAATTGTATACAAAAATTTCAAAATAAATTTGTAAAATTTTCAAACATTTTTAATTATGTCGCATATATTCAAATGATAAGAAGTCGATAAGAAGTTTTTCTAAATACATTTTTGGAATCTTATATTTTGAAATGCATTTTTTAATCAAAAAAACTTCAAAAAACGTTCTTTTTTTAAGGAAAAACTACTACTTTGGTATCTCATGATCTGGAATTTATTTGTTAAATCTCTCTTAAATCTCAAAAATTGTCATTTGCAGCCTTTTGGAAATGCCAACTGTAGCTCAACATTACCTTCGTTCGGCGCCAAGTTTACATATTTTACTAAGTCAACTTTAATTAAATATTAACATGGAGTAAGTACATCAAACAGTGCAGTGAGCATCAAAGACTTACATGTTAATGTAGCAAAGGTGTTGCATACTTTTATGCGCTTATGAAAAATAAACGTAAACTTTTCTCATTTAAATAGGGCAGACAATTTTCTTATTAAACTGCAGTTTCCTGCTCTCGTTAGCTTTGCGCATTTTCATCATTCAGTCACTCACTCAGTCACTCATTCACTATCTTCCTCTCCCACTCCCTCACTGCTTTCTCCATGTCCAGACACTTGAATTATCTACACAATTATGCAGAGAGAACATTTTTTATACAAGCTTTTATGCAATTTACCTATCCCCCCTGCCTCCGTCACTGCGTTCTAGTCAGCGCATCGAATTACTGTCCGCGCCGCCCCGAACTCAAAGCGAAATTTAAGCATTTCCAGCCCAGCAGACCGTAGCTACTTAAAATGAAATTTCATGCAAGATCATCGTTGCCGCATGGAAATAGCATTACAACAACAACACGCACAAGTAAGGAAACAGAGCAGTTGAATAACAACAACAGCAACCAAAACTGCAGACAACTACTTTGGCGCAGACATGAATGGCACACAAACTGTGCGGCTGTGAGGCTCTGAGGCTGAAGATGCCAATTTGTGCATGTCTGTGGCCACTTGTAACTCAAATGATTTTCAAGATTTTCCACTTGAGCGCAGCGCAAGAGGCGCAGCATACAAGAAGGAATGAGGACAGGCTGAGCGGAAGAGTAGGAAGTAACGAAGTTGTGGCTAAGGAAATGGTGTGGTGTAAGGCTTTTCAAATGCACAGGTGCATGAAAATTTAATTTGTCTGCTTTTTCATTTATGACCGCATTCGCATGATTTGAGCAGCTGAGCTTGGCAGCTACACTTTGAGACACACACCCACACACACACACATAGAACAACTTGGCACTGCATAATAGTTTGTGGAACAGCGTTTTGTGTTTATATGCCAAGCAGGAAGTATAGAATTCATAATTTGTATAGTTAGTGTTCAATATATTTGGCAGCATTAAGTGTGCACCAATCAATTGATGACAAAATTAATGCTTGTGAGTTTGGGTTATTTCGCTTTGGTAGTCAAATCTATGATGTGGTATTTTAAATGAAATTTAATGAAATCACGTTATTGATATCTTTGACTGTTGCTGAGACATCTCTATGATCAAAAATATCACTGCTATCTGGTTAAAAAATTCAAGCCAACTCACAATGATTCGACCTCATACAACCGGGGACAAAATTAGAAGGAGTAGTCTGTTCTCAATAAAATTGTTTGTGCTTGTTTATCATGATTTGCTGAATTGATATGTCCATTTTGTTTTTCTGAATCTTTAGTTATGTGACAATGCCTGAGACTTATATAAATTTGCAATTTTCTTAATTTTTGGTAAGCTATAGTACCAAGTGTGTTGGCTAGTGTTGGGGGGACCTACTGAGTGACTTTTCTATAAGTTGAGTTGAGATCCACCAGCCGTTTGGCTGGATTGGCTCTAGTTTAAGGGGGGAGGTCAGTTAAACTGGTCTTTTTTTCTTTTTTCTTTTTTTGGTACAAATAATGTTCGAATCTTTCCAAACTTTGTTTAGTTAAGAGTAAATTAATTGAATTTACAAAAAAAAATTTGTTTTCTCTGATGCGCCACAAAATGGCCGACTTACAAAGGGTTGAAGTTACCCCTCATTTTTATTGGCAACCAACGTAGAGTCCGCAATTTTTATCTGAAATCAAAAAATCAAAGTACGTTCTGTTAAGAATAGATAGAGCTATGAATCCCCTTGTAAAGAGTACATAAAGGTGTGTGCCAAATTTCAAGTCAATCGGACATGAACTTTCGGAGTTACGAGGGTTGTCATTTAAAAAAGTGCAACTTTGCAGGAGCCGCGGTTGAAGTTCGAGCGCTCGCCCGAGCGGTAGGCGGAGCGCTTGCTTAGTTCTCGCATTATGAGAGAACACGAATTCGAATTTTGAAAAATCATCTAAGGACGATGTTTTCAAGGCATTGAAACTGTGTAATTGTGCATTGTGCAAATGTGCATTTTTTCATACGCCACGTTGCGCGGCGCAAAAAATTCATGGGGCGACCATGTTCAAACTTCCTAAATTTCGCAGGAAAGTAGCGTCTGTTTTTTGTTAGAAACGCCAATGACAACGTAAACCATTAGGTAGGCCGTCCAAAAGTATTTTAATCGGCCGGTTACCGCCACCAAAGAGGACTTACATACCCCCTTCGGTTGTACGCTATGACGAATATAACCATTTACCCGGTTTTTTGGATCTTAAGGATAAACGAATGTGCAAAAACCCTTGGTGAAAATTGGAAACCCAAGTAATTTGCACGAAATGTAAACTGGACTTATGCTTTTATTACCAAAAACGAAAATAATGTTGATAATAATTACACTGTGCGTGAAATTTGCCCTCAAAATTCAGACATGGGGGGGACCTACTGAGTGACTTTTCTATAGGTATACTGAGTTGAGATCCACCAGCCGTTTAGTAAGATTGGCTCTAGTTTAAGAGAAATCCGACTTTGAAGTTTGGTAATTTTCGGGAAATTTGTCGCTTAAGTCTTCGAACATTTAAATGCTAATAGGTCCTAAATCGTTCCGAATATCGCTTTACTGTCTTCGGCAAGTTTGTAGATATTTTAACGACCAACAAATTTGCTTAAGACACCAATGCAAAAAAACCACATTCAAACTGTGTAATTGCGATATGTGCATTTTTTGGCGCAGCGCAACGTGGCGTATGAGTGACATTTATTTAGATTAATATTACAATTAAATGACACTCATACGCCACGTTGCGCTAAAAACTTTTTTTATTCGCATTAAACTTCACCCTTCTTAATTTCTGCAAAGAGCACCTTGAATGTAATTTTGAAGCATGGAAACAGCATTTTTTACAACAACAAAACTTTAAGTTTTTAAAATTTTATTTTTTTAAGAATTACAATTTGATTGAAGTAAACTAACAGGTGTAAGAGGTGATTAGTGTAGAGTCCACTTTATATAGAGATCCTTTTCGTTTTTTTTTTAAATATTTGACTTCGCACAGCGCACATTTGCAGCCAATCACTAAAGTTTGTTGTGTATTATTGTATGACAATCAGTTTTGTTTGGAAATTTCTTTATATATAAAATATTTTTCTTTTTTGATATTTGCTCTTTTAAATCATTTCAGCAAAATTATTCTTCCAAAATACAAGTTTTTGTAAATTTGCATTGGTAGCAATTCTTCATTTGCATTTATTGCAAACATCAGACACCATTCTAATAACACACACATGCACAAACACACAAGTACACACATACATGTACATGCTTGGTATCCTTGAAAGTTGAATTCCATCTCTTATTGCCAAACACCAAGTCTTTGTTTGTGCCAAAGTCGCGCGCACAAAATTGCTCCGAATATTTCACTCTTTTCTTCTTTACTCGTTTTTATGGCGAAATTTTAAATTGAAATGTCAGCGGCAACGACACATATGTTGTTTGTCTTGTCTGCTCGGCGCAGCCTTGACCTCACCGCGCGCTTTCTACTATTTTCGTTTTCTATTTTCCTGAAATGTTTTCCACTTCCACTCGCACTCGATACAAGTGCCAAGTGTCGAGCGCGGTGACGACCTGCTGCTGCCGTCCGGCTCTCGCCGCACTTTGCTTCGCAGCTAACAATAAATTGTATGCAAATATTTTGCCTTAAATTTGTTTTTTTTGTTTGGTAAATATTTTACCGACACTTTGGGTTGCGAGTTGTAACTGGGCCAAAATAATTATGTTAGTGGATATAAATTTTCAATGAGCTATAAATAATAAGAAAATAACAAACTTGCGAATGTAGGTTGGATATTTTTTTCATTATAATTTTCATCATCATGATCTTTGTCATCATTGCTTAGTGAAATTCCAAACGGAACGTAGATCTGTAATTCATGCAGTTCGGTTCATGGACACTGATTTTAAGTGATTCAACTTAAGCTGACTTGAGCAACTTCACGGTCCACTGTCCTTCTCGAGGACTCGCGAGGTCTACGGAGCGAACGTCTTCTTCCTGCTAATGCATTCCTCTCCATTGCTTTTTTGTAAAGTTTGCCGTATTTGGAACAAACTTGCGAAACACTCAGAATTGAACTCGGCAGCAAATATTTTGAACATAAATAAAAAAAAATAGTAACTAAAACTCTGCCTTACTCTGGTCGCATTAGAGGTCAATTATTTACTACCGGGAAATGTGTAAATTCTCAAATAATTACAAGCAAGTTAACAGGCACACGCACATACTCACACACAATGTTACTTCATGGACAAGCGATTATTTGACTAGAAGCAAACACGGATCTAATTAAAATACCATACGCCATGGTCAAAGTTTCGTCCAACACCCTGCGGTGCGGAGTTGGCTGTGAGATGTGCGTACATGCGTTGCGGTAACATTGATGACACAACACGTACACGTGTAATACACATGCAACAGACCAACAAGCAAATACACAATGCAGCGACATTCAGGAAGAGACAGCGAACGGGCAGCGAGGGCATACAGAATGGCACGCAGACAGACACACAGACAGATAGACGAGCGTCGGTACAAACTGTATACAAAGCGCACATCACTTGGTGACATATGCCGCCTGTCAGCTGGCATTGGGACGGCTGGTGGGCTCGTTCGTATGCGTTCACAGTGCCATGAAATTATATGCAAATAAATGCGAATTTGCGGTTACCCACGCCCATTGTTAGTGTGTGTGTGTGTAGTGTTCGATGTGAGCCGCACCGAGCGCCTATTCATATTTGCCTCGGTCTAATAGGGCGTATAAATAACACTGGACGCACTGGGCGTATGAGGTACATGTACACATACAAACACACACATGTTTATATGTGTAAGTGTATCTATACAAATGGGACAACGTCCGTTGTGGCATGGGTTGGTGCACTGCTCGTAAATTCGTAGCAACATTTGAAATAATTGCTATTTGATACCAAGTGGCAGGGCCAAGCGTCATAAACTGTAGCTGTCAAATTTGCACGTCGTATAAGGACCAGTTGAGCTGTGGTAATGTGTACTGGGCGCGGCAGGAGGGGAACTGAACTTTCGAGTGACATGAAAAATGAATTGACTAGAACGTAAAAATGTCAAAGTGAAGTTAAAGCGTACGACCAAGCACAGGATAGATAGTTAAAGTTGATGTGCAGGTTAGAAGTTGAAGGTAGGAGGACGAATACAAATTGGGAGATAAGGGAAGAAGTCAGAGGTAGAAGGTTGGGTTAGGAAGGGAAGGATGTGTTTGGTACTGGAGGCTTAAGTGGCCCATTGTAAATTTCTTTTATATTCCTTCGGAGTTAGCCAATAGTCGACTTCTTAATAAAATAGAGCAAATCTGAGATTTCAAGCAAGGTCCATTAAAAATCCTGACCGCAGAGTATGCAGTCGGCGTTCCTGCAAATCTGGGCACCGGAAGTGTTGTATCGTTTCTACATTTTCTTCATCTCCATAGTTTCTACAGTCATCAGTGTACAAGATACGCAGTTTGATAAGCATGATGGGATAAGGTAAGAAGTTATGAGTATGAATTAAGAAGATATACAAACTATGAGATAAAAGTTAGAAGGTATGCGGTACAAGGCATTAGGTAGGATGTACGATATATTTGGTAATAGATGTGATGGACACCTGTTACAAGCTTTGAAGTGAGAGGTGTGAGATACAAGGTGAGAGGTATGAGGTACGATGCATGCAGTAAGAGGTAAGGGATGCAAACTAAAAAGTACGAAGGACTACCGATTATCGTAACCAACACAAGGCATCTTGTGGACGTCCTATGGTCCAGAGAGGAGTGAACAAGGAAAAAAAGAGGTACGGTGTAAAATATACTTGATAGGGGGGATAGGGGATATTAGGTACAAGAAACGAGTACGAGATGAGATACCTCTCGGGTGAAATCAACTTGATAAGGGAAAATTTAGATAATAGGGTACGAAGTAAGAGCTACGAGATAAGGGATACGAGGTACACGGTAAGAAGTCAGGTGTATGCGGTATGAAGTAAGATGTACGAAATACAATCTAAGGGATATACTATAAGAAAAGCGGTAAGCGGTACGGAGATGTATAAAGTATAAAGGTATAAAGTATGGGCGAAGAGATGCGACGTAAGAAATAAGGTGCATGAGATACGAATCAAGAGGTACGAACTACAAGGTAATATGTAAAAGATATGAAGTAAGTGGTATACGGTACGAAGTAAGGTATATTCAGTATGAAGCGTGCGGTCAGTGGTAAGATTAAGCTTTACGCTGTAACATATACAAGGTAAGAAGTAGGGTAATAAGGTACGATCTAAGGTAAGAACTACAAGCAACAAAGGCAAAGGTGTAGAGTATAAGGGACTTAGTTATCGGTTTGAAGTAATGGGTACATTACCGATTCACAACAGAAGCGATCTAAGGGGTACATGGTACGAGACAAGGGGCATGAAGTACGGGAGAAGAGGTAAGAGGGAAAGATACAAAGTAAGTTGTGAGTGGTAAGAGGAATGAGGTCCAAATAATAGGTAAGGTTTGTGGTGTAATATATACAAGGTAAGAGGCAAGAAGAATGAGAAACGAACTAAAGTAAGAGGTACCGTAAACAACAAAGAAGGATGTATGAAGTAAGAGGTACGAAGACCAGGGCAAGGGATATGAGAAAAGAGATTAGGGGTATGGAGAGGCTAGGGGTAAGAGGTACCAGGAGCACGACCTAAGCGGTATGAAGTACGGGATAAGAGGAATGAAGTACGTTAAAAGAGCTCTTAGGTACAAAAGAAGATTTTAGTGGTATGGGAATAAGGAAAGTTTTACGAGGTAACATATACAAGGTAGGAAGTAAGGTAATAAGATATGAACTAAGGTAAGAAGTATACCAACAAAGTCAAAGGGGACAAGGACCCATAGTAAGAGATGAAAATAGCGGTAACAAGGTAAGAAGTATGAAGTATACGAGAAAAGAGGAAAGAGGGCATAGATCCAAAAGATGTGAGTGGTAAGAGGAATGAGATCCAATAATTGGTTAGATTTATAAGCTAACAGAGAGAAGGTAAGAGGTAAGAAGAATGAGAAACGAACTAAGATAGGTACCACAAACAAGAAAGTAGGAGGTATGAAAGAAGACGTACGAAGTGCAGGGTAAGGGATATGAGAAAAGAGATTAGAGCTACGCAGAGGCTGGGGGTACGAAGTACATGGGGTATAACATTAAGCGGTATGAAGTACGGGATAAGAGGTGCGAGGAGAGAAGTAAGGTGCATGAGATATGAATCAAGATGAATCAAGAGGTACGAAGAGCAAGGTAATGTGTAATAGGTGCAAGATCCAAAGTAATATGCAGCAAGAAGTGAGTGTCTAGAGATAAGAGGTTCAAGATATTATATGTAATGTGAGGTATAGGGTCAGAGGTATGAGATACGAAATATGATAAAAGATAAACGAGGTAACAGGTACAAATTACGATGTAAGTTTTAAGACATGTGAGGTACAAAGTAAGTGGGAAGTTTATTAGGTGGGAGATAAGATGCAAAAGGTAAGAAGTAAATGAGCTACAGAGCAAGAAGTACAGGAGGCACTAAGTAAGAGACACGATGTTTAAAGTAAGAGGTAATAAGTGCCAGTTTCGATATGATGCCAATTGGATTATGTTATATTTAGGTAGAGGACAAAATGCAAGAGATTAGGGGGTTCGAAGTAAAAGTATGCAACATGAGGTAAGAAGTAGAAGGTAAGAGGCATGTAAAAGGGATAAGTTACAAGGTACCCGGTATGAAGTTAAGATGTGTGAAGTTCAGGATATGAGGTAAAATATACAAGTTAGGGACCTGAGATTACCAGCTAGAGGTTACAGTAAGAGGTAAGTTACAGATGTTTATAAATTTATTATTAGCAATAAACGTCCGATGGTAAGTAAGTTTAATGCCGAATCCGAGCGGTTGTTGGGTAGTTTTTCTTTCACACTTCGAGGCTCTGCCATTGCCTGCCAAGAGCGCACTTGTGGGATTCTTGTAATATTCATCTGCTATTCACAGCAATAGAAGTAGATGGGTGTTTCATCAACCCGAGCTGGGATTCGAACCTAGGGCCTTTGTTTTAGAAGCCTCTACCCACTGGAGTATCGAGGTCAGCTTGTTTAGGGTTGTTTGTTCGAGTTAAGATTTACAGCAGAGATTTTAAGTGTGACGTACACAGAATTTCATATGAACCCTTCAAATCCTCTTCAAATCCCACATTACAGGTCTGAAGTCTAGGGTTAGAAGCAAAACTTAAGAAATACCAGATCAGTGATTATAAGTTCGATCTCCGAGTTTAAAGAAGAGTGGTAAAATCCAAGGTAGGGATAAAGTTCGGCTTAAAGTTCGATACGTGAAAACGTAGCTGTGAACGTAGAAATGGATATTTTATTATAACTTATTATTCAGAAATTTGATTATATTTATTAAAAAATAGTTAATGCAAAGTTTATTAAAATTGGTTTGCTTTTTGTGAACTTCATTCAGTCTAATTGTGTTGAAGGTACATTTTCTACATTTAAAATAAATCAGATAAGCGGGTGAAGCTAAACTTTATTTGACAGGGTTGCAAAGCACAATTTTAACCACTGTATTCAAGGAAATCCCGAAATGACGAAAAAAAACGAATAAATAAATGTCTTTGCACTCATTTCAGTCAAAACAAAAAATAAATTTCAAGTTTCGGCAATTCATAAACAAAAATTCAATATTTTGCAATATAGAAAAATAGACTAAAGTAAAAATTGCATATACTTTCGGCTTTTGACTCTAGGCTCCTTCAGTTTGTTGGCGCTTAACGGACAATGGTGGATTGGCCGAGTCTGGGCAAGCAGACAGCGTACGTCAGCATCTTCGTGTCGGTGCTGTCCATTATCTTTCACGTCTACATTTGTTTGTTGGTTGGCGGAATTCTGGAGCTCAGCGATGACGACAACGAGGAAATTAAACGTTACGTGGGCAGTAAGTTAGGTGAGGAAGGGAGGGGTGTGGCAGATGCTTAAATTCTCTTTTGCGTAGGCAGCAGCGCGAATGAAGCATTCAACTGGATCGCCGTTGACTGCATACGCATTTTCACGTCGATATTATTGATCATTGGTCTGCAACAGGTAGCCGAGCACTTTGTGAAGCACTTTGCTCTGCCAGTAATTCAGTTCACAGTGTTTTAGGAAAACTGCCTTGCTATCTGCTATTGGATCCAATTCAAGTTGGCGGTGTTGGTGATCTTTGCATCGATTGTGCTGTACAAATATAAACTGGATCGACTGGACAAACTCGAACTGGCTTTTCCTGTTCAGTCGATCGGTGAGAGAGTGCAAGGATTTTGGGCTTTTCAGTGCTGATTTTTTGTTGTTGCAGTGATAAATCTATTGCTTGTGTTCATGGCAGTGATGAGTTTGACTACAATGTGATACCGAAGTCAGATGCCAAAGTTGCCAAGGTCACGTGGACAATGCTGAACGGACAAAATTTAAAAATCAAATTATTGGGTCTTGTAAAATTCTACACTTTAAAAGAACAAAACCATGAATTGATTGCATTGATAAGTGGGCTCAGATAAAAAGAGTGTTGGGCGGTTGTTGGGGGTGTGACTGCTGCTGGAGTTTCAGTGGATTTCTGAAATTGCAGCTCCACTCTTGTTCGCTGAGTCATGAATTAAAGGCTTTGAGCCAGTCTACGAAAAAGTTTGATGCTTCTTCTTACATTTCATTCAGCACTGATCGAATGATTTATGGCTTTGCAAGATCTTCAGAACACGCTGTGTTGGTAAGTACTG
This sequence comes from Melieria omissa, assembly GCA_963971225.1. Taxonomy (NCBI): domain Eukaryota; kingdom Metazoa; phylum Arthropoda; class Insecta; order Diptera; family Ulidiidae; genus Melieria; species Melieria omissa. The sequence continues at coordinate 105,186,528 of OZ020269.1, forward strand.
TCGTTATGCTGGATTACACTTCGATATTTTCCTAATCGCAATAAGCAGGATTCACACTTTGACGCTCAATTTAGTTTTATATCATTTCCAGAATTTATTGAGAAAAAAAATTAGATAAAAGTATTAAAAAAAAAAATAAATTAATTAAATAAAAAAAAAATAAAATAAAATTCGAAATTGTGTTTTGTGATATGGAAGGGGAAGGTGTTTTCGTAGCGTTGTGCGCGGCGGTGTTCGTCATCAACTACGTGGCTTGGTTCCTGTGTCTGATGTTTCACATTGCGGTGCTGGTTGCCTTTGTGCGGCTGGACTCGTGCGGAATGCAGGAAAAAGACGGCATGGTCAGGCGGTTTGCCAGAGGTTCGAACCTGTGGTCCCAAATGACAAATAGTGGTCCCAATGACTGATCTCTTTCTGCAGATGCGGACGCTTGGAGCGTTGGCAAGTCGATCTGCGCCGATGTCTTGCAGATTATACTTTCGCAGATGGCGCTCGAGGGCATTTATGAGGTGAGCATGAAATTCGACAGTGTTTTGCACTCAGCAGCAACTCAATACAACTCTCGACAATCAGGACAAATATAGACTTCTCTACACCTGGGTGGAGGTCAAGTGTACGTTGCTGGTGATATTCTTTGTGCAGTTGGCGTTGGACACTTACATGGAACAGATTACCAAGTACGACTACTATCTGGTTGGTAAGTACCAGTGGGTCTCAAACTGTGGTTGAGCCACATTTCAAGAACCGCTGCTTTAAATCAAGATTCGTTTGTATATGTTTAAATCCACTCATTCAATGTAATCACTAATCCTTACAGTCGTTGACTTTGCCTTCTTGAATATGGTCTACTTGTGCGCCAAAGTTATGGAAGAAGATTAGAGCAAAACCAGCTTCAATTTCCTGGGTCAATGCACCTAGGAACGATTAACAATGTTTTGTGCTTATCGAATGGAGCTGAATCAGTTTTTGTCACTATGGTTTTTGTGAAATGCCAGTTGACACTTTCGAATTTTATCCAAACAGCCATGATGCAAACAGCCGTTGACTGTCATGATTACTGTTTTCAAAGTCAAAGTCAAAGTTTTGTATCAAAATTCTATTCATTGAAGACACATTGAACACAATCGATCCAAATAAAACAAAAAATTACAAAAATTCAAACTCGAAACGTCCATGAAGTAATTGTTAAGTAATTGTAAGATTACGTGAAAATCGGCTTTAATACGCGCGCGGAATCATCATGAGTCATGGTAATAATTTAGTGCAATTCGGCCGTTTGGCATCCTATGCCAGCGCCATTGGTTGGAGCGTGATCGCGTTGTATCACTTGACCATATTTTCGACGAAAGCTTGGCTGAACGGCTGCCGCGCTGATAAGTTGAAGGACAAATTCATTGTGAAAATTGCGAACGGTAGGTGTCAGTTTGGAACATGATGCAATTATGAGTTTGGAATACAAAAAAATACATAAAAATGTTTGATTTGGCATTGAGAGGAGAAAGGAAAGAGAACGTTGAGTAGAGAAAAGGATAAGTTGAAAAAAGTGATGATCAGAGTTGCACAAATTCCCACTTAATCGTGTTGTGAGGACATCAACTCATAAAAAACATTCTCATATCACAATTTAATAAAAAATATTTTTTATGTTTTTTCTGAATTTTTTCACATTATCCTCGCTAAAATTTTCTGCAATAAGCTATGCAAAAATTTATCAATAAATCCTTTCCCATTCGCAACAGAAACGGCCTATCGTGAGATTTCGAAAGAACTCATCTATTGTACATTCCAAATCGTTCTATCGCTTCACGTGGCACATTGGATTGATCTGGTATTTTCAAATAGCTAATCAGTACCGGATATTGCTCGACTAAAATTCTTTAATATTATCTATCAAATGCGTAAAGAAAAATCACACAAATCTAAGTTACTGGATCGACTATAAATGTGTCTTCATCATCATCTATTTCATTTTGATGGCAATAAAATTCTGCAATAATAAGGCAACCTATCACGAGCTTTTGATCTTTCGTAAGTCATGCAAATGTGATAAACATGAAATAAAAATATATATTTACTTGCATTATTTTATATTTCAGTTGTAAATTTTGGCTATGTAAATTTGGTGTATATCGCTTCAAATGAAATTCTATAAATTTTCTAAAAAAATATAATCATTTGTATACAAATTTGATCAAATGTTGGATACAAAAATAAACCAAAATTTCAAAAGTTCGTAAGAAGTTTTATGTTTTTATTTATGATTTGAACTTTTTGAAGGTAAAAATATTAAAAAAGTTAAAGATAAGATAAAATAAGGTGAGATAAAATAAGATAAGATAAAATAAAATAAATATAAAAAAATTAAAAATATCAAAAATAATTTTATAAAATTACCATGATTTTTTTAGTATTCTGATCTAGTTTTGATGATCTCATCAAATCAAAATTGCAACTGTTAACCAGAAATGTGATAAAATTTTGGTCGCAAAAATAAATCAAAATTGCAACTGTTGATAAGAAGTGGTTTGCTTTTTTATTTCATAGTTTGATCATTCATAGTTAGTTCAAGGTAAAAATATGAAAAAAAACATTATAAAAAAAAATAAAAAAAATATAAAAAATAAAAATATAAAAAATTATTTGAAAAAATACCAAGATTTTTTTAGTATTCTGATCTAGTTTTGATGATCTCATGAAATCAAAATTGCCACTGTTACGCAGAAATTTGATCAAAATTTGGTCACAGCAATAAACCAAAATTGCAACTGTTGGTAAGAAGTTTTGTGTTTTCATTCATAGGTTGTTCATTCATAGATATTTCAAGGTAAGAAGAAAAAAATAAAAAATAAAAAAAATAAAAATAAAAAATATAAAAAATAAAAAAAATCATTTTATAAAATTTTCATGATTTTTTTAGTATTATGATCTAGTTTTGATGATCTCATGAAATCAAAATTGCAACTATTCATCAGAATTTTTAACAAATTTTGGTCACAATAATAAAGCAAAATTACAACTGTCAGTAAGAAGTTTTGTATTTTCACTTATGGTTTGAACTCTTTCAAGGCAAATATAAAAAAGTAAGAAATATTAAAAAAATATTTTCCTAAAATTACTATGATTTTTGTGGTACTTTGATTTAGTTTTGATGATCACTTGAAATCAAAATTGCAGCTGTTAACAAAAAAATTGTCCTTCATTTGCAGTTTATCAAGTTGAATGTGTAGAGAGATTTAAAAAGGGAGACCAGCAATGATTTATTGGGCCCAAGTTGAAAGTGTAAACTAAAAGAATTGGAAAATTGTTGGTTTTTGTTTTTTTAATGTTAATGTAATTTTGGTATCATTATGAACCGAATTACAACTCGAAATTGTGTGCATTGGTTCAAATTTAATTTGAACTTTTTGAAGGCAAAAATATTTAAAAATAGTCAACTTGTATGGAATCTGTGAGGGGTTGGCTGGTATTCCATAGGGCGACAGACAGCGGAACCCTGGTGTCATACTGGTGGTTCTACTTGGTGCAAGACGGTCACCTGGATTATTATCTCAATGGTGATGTAAAATTAGAGTATCACCAAAACTAGATAGGGAACCAAAACTTGAATAGAAATCTATGGCAAATGCAGTCAAATCACTGAGACTGGTGAACAATTAGGCCTCACAAAGTTAGCCAGCTGAGGTGTAGACGCTGTAATGATGAGGTGGGGTCTGAGCACATTTATACCAATGCATCGAAAGATATGTAGCAAACGAAATTTCGGGCGTAAATATGACAAAAATACGCTGAAGTGGCCACGTAGCTGAGTTGGGAGATGGTTCAGCTAAAAAAGTGGTCAGAACAAAACTTTTATGAACTCGAGCCACGACTTGAGCTACGCAATTCAAAGGGCAGCGAACAAAAAGCTGTTTAAAGACATGGACAGCGTATCGAGGTTTCCATGTCTCCCGTATTAATCATGAAAATCTGGCGAAAAAGCTGTTCGACGTAGTAGTTGCAGGTCGAGAGTGTCGAGGGAGACCGTAACGCTGGTGAAAGGCTCAATTTAAAGATGCTTAATCATCTCTTGTTGTTACGACCTGGAGAAAACTAGCGATTGGAGAGAACTTTAACAGAAAATCGTCACCAGTGTTGCCAGAACCTGGAATTTTGCCCATATTCCGGGATTTTTTACCTTTAAAGAGCGCGCGGTATTTTGAGTTTAAAAAGGAATTTTTGAGCCAATACTTATTTTTTACAGTTTTTAAAGTTGGATCTACCAAAACGAAACTATCCAAAAATTCTCAAATGCGAAGCCAAATTACGCATTTCCCCATACAAATTCAAATCGACGAAATGACTCATTTCAACAAAACGACGAAGCAAATGCGATAAAACATGACCAATTTTATCGAACGCATCACAAAATGAAAATTCTTTCAAAAGCTTCAAAAGCTTTTGTTCTTTTTGACAGTTCAAAATCAAAACAAACGAAAATGATCAAAATGGAAATTTTGAATGGAAATTTTCGTCTGCTTCAAATATGTAGAATATTCTTAGCATGTAAGGTATGTAATATATTTGTATTCAAATATGGTAGTGTGTGGAACATAGAGGCAGCAAAAAAACAACAAATTCTTTAGTCAGTAGCCGGAGAAGCGCTGATCTATGTGCTGCGGCAAGAGGACATGAGCATTGAGCATTTGACATTAGCTGCCAAACAAAATGCAAATGCAATGCGAATGAGGCAATGTAAACACTTTGAAATGACTCATCTCAAACTACGCATTTGGGCCCAATGTAAACGTAGTATTAATTTGTTCCAATTGTTGTTGGAAATTAAACGTGTTAACCCATTTAACATGTTTTGAAACGAGGTTAACGCAGGGTTGCATCTGAAAGCTTTCTATGAAAAAGCATTTTTACCAACGAAACGCAGCAATTCATATTTGAAACACATCCCTTAAAATTCGGCTGTCATTCCATCAAAATAAAACCAAACAAAAATTTAAAATGTGAAAATTTTGAAATGAATGAAAATAATCGTTTTGCTTGCACTGTTTTCATTTCATTCATGGCCTTTTTATGGCAGCTGGCTACAAGGCTTTTAATATTTGGACGAAGTTGAGTATGTTGCCGTGGATTGTGAAACATGCGCCAATATTTCGGTCGAATCATGTTCCCAGCACATAAGTTTACAAAAATATTTATTTGTTGTTTGTAAATAAACAGCTGTCAAATTAAACTTCATTGAGCAGTCTGGGCGGTTGTGTTCTACAAAAAGCTCTTTTCACTTAAACTAGTTTAAATGAGTCAGTTTGAACGCTATATATCAACATCAAACGAAAATCAATCGCATTTATACAATTTCACTCATTTACATGAAAATATTGTTTTTAGTCCAAGCTTTCCAAACAATCGATAACCTCACAATCGGCGTTTGACTTTCTCAAAAATATGAATGTAAACACACATATCTAGTAGGATTCATTTTGACATTTTATAACAACAAAAAAAAAGAAATAAAATTTGTAGTTTACATTTCGGCAAAATTTCATGTGTTTATAAAATTTTTTTGCAAATTTGAAGTCGCAACATAAATTCTAAATGCAGAACTCCCCAGACTTTTGCGGCGACACGCGAATGCAGCAGACTGCCGAGCTGCTCGGACTGGGCTTCGCCTATGCTTGCATACTTTTGTGGCTCACAACGACTGCCTTTCACTTTTGGATATTGAAAATTCGAATCGATCGCGGCGATGTGGGGCCACGAAACAGCGACACTGTCTTTGAGCTATATGCGACATGTAAGTACATACATATAGAAGCACTTATATATACGCCTATGTACACATAAAGTTAGTATTTGTTGTCATCTTCTCACATCTCAATATTCATCATTCACTGCGCAATTTTGCAGTGACACCTCTGCCTGCGCTCTACGACAATGTGGTCTGCGACATTTTCCGAGTGCTCGGCGCACTGATGCTGCTCAAAGGTCTTCACGATGTGCGTACGCCCTATCGTAGACTATAGTATGTAATGACCTCACTTGTGTTCTGCTTTAACCTTTCGCCCCACTGCCACTGCAGAGGGACCCCTTACTGCTCATGTACTGGGTTCGCTACAAGGTGGTCGAGATCTTCACTGCCGTCATTATGCTGTTCCTGCGAATTCTGCTGCGCGACATGACTTGGGTGTTGTTGTTCTACTCCGTAATATCGCTGAGTGAGCGCGCATTCTGCATTTAGTGAGCTGAACTTGACGGTGAAAAATTATAATTGCATTTTTGCAGGCATCAACTTTTGTCTGTTTTATGTGATATGGGTTAACACTATAATGGCGAAGGAGTGTTAAAATCGGCATGGGCCAGTGTCCGCGAAAGTCCGAGGAGACAAAATGCTACAATTGACAAGAAACCAATGGAATCAAAAACACAAATCAACATGAGAAAAAGTTTGTTAGTTTAACATTTAAAACAAAAAATTTGGGTAGAACAATTGGCAATTAAATTTTTGTAAACGCAACTAAAAGTGAGAAAGAAATGCAACTTTTTTTTCTTTATTATGTTTATTGCTTGAAACTATGAATAAAAAGAAACGCTAAATTGTATGTTTATTTGTATTTTATGAATGCTAAAGGCTGTTAAGCACCGCGACCAGTGGTGATCTTTTGTACAAGTTTTGGTTCAACCCTCTAGGTTGAGGTCTTTTATAAGTATGATCAGTTTCTGTGGCTTTAACCCTTTCGACACCTAATTTTACCCTTTGTCTCGATATTACTTTTTGGTATTTAAATCATGAAACGTGTGCCTCTTTGTTAGAGTTCTAGAGATAGTTTACTTTTGAACAATTTTAGATTAAAACGGGTTAAATAAATTTTGTATTCTCGCAGTCTTGGATAACCCTTGCAAGGTGCACGATTTGCAAAAATTGCAGAATCTTGCAATCCATGAAATGCACAGTGATTCGTTCCATAGACAAAATTCCAAAAATTTATGGTCTCAGAATTTTATGATTTTGATGTCATTTGTCATTTGTCCAACTAAGAAAAACCCAAAAAATCTGTGCAAAAAATTAATTAGTGTGTGTGCAAAAGCGGCTCAAAGTTGAAACTTTTTTCACAAAAAAATGCAAACACAAAATTTTTGTTTTTTAGTCTATTGAGTAAAAAATATTTTAAAAATACATAATTACCAAGAAGTTGCTAAAACTTTCAATACAGATTAAGAAATGATTTGGCCATTTTCGCTTTTAATGTTTTTTTTTTTTCAAAATTTGCAAAGCGTAGGCTTTTACTTCACTTTTAATTCAAAATATTTTTCTAAATTCAAAATCTGAAAATTGGCAAAACTTAGAGGAAAATATCTGAAAAGTATGTGAAAGTATGTTCCTGGATTTTGTTTTATTTTAAGAAGCATTCTTTCTTTGTCGGATAATGTATTTACATCCTACGATATCTTCCGATCTCAGAAAATAATTCAATTTCAAAAGTGGTATAAACACCTATTTTTCGACAAAATTTATTTTATTTACGCCTAAAAGTATGCAATCAGCACGAAGAATGATAAAATCTGCAAAAATGCAAAACATACATCTATTATTATCGTTTTTATTGCAAACCCAGAGGGTCCTGAGAAAATTTCTCTTCTGTTCTCATTGGAATAATCAATGTTGACGTTACGTTGAAAAATCTAACCGACACACTTGGTGCTATAGCTCTCCAAAATGACGAAATTTGAAAATTTAAGTGTCAGGCATTGCCAAACTACAACAGTTTAAGAAAACCAAAATAGAGATTTCAATTCAGAAGACCATGATTAACTGGTATAGCAAATTTTATGAAGAACGGACCACTCCTTCTAATTTTGTCCCACGGTTGTATGGAGTCGAATCACTGTGCAATGGTACAAAAACAAAATACAAGGGAAACACGTTTTGCAGTGCGTGCAATGTGTACAACAGTGATAGCCATGTTTTATATGAAGGTGCTAGTGTGTGTCAGCTGATCCCACCGGCAAACAAAAGGAGCTACTTTCCCAAGGAGCACAATGTGAGCGCTTGAAAAAAAAAGTTCAGTATGCTGGGCAAACAAAGTTAAAAAATTCCAAAAATTATTTTCAATTGTTAAATATACGAGTAATACAAAAAACCTGAAACGAAAGAATGGAAACAAAAATAAATTTTAAAATTGTGTTTACATCAAGCGAAAAGGAACAAAGAAGTGAGTAAGTTGAAAATGAGCTTGCCAGGTGTCAGAAGCGACACTTAAAGCGCTTAGTCGCTAAACAACTGAAAACAATAGAAATAACACAAATAAAAAATAAAACAACTGAATCTGTAAATGACGGACACAAATTACATATTTTTACACCGGACCGCGACAACATTGACTTAGACGAACCAAAGGACATTAATGAAGTCATTGTGGACAAAATTAAAAATTGGGCACTTTTTTCAAAATGAAAAGAGACGCGTGTGATAGTATGTTAGAAATTCTTCGTATGGCGGGGTTAAAAAAAAAAATATTGTCAAAAAATTCGTTCATTTTATTTCGTGTGTGCAAACGTAAGTATTTTGCACAAACTTTGTTTTATTTACTTTTATATAAACATTTTTAATTTTTTCCAGCTAAAAATGGATACACTTCCCAAAAAACGAAAAACCGCGCCATGCAAGAAGTGAAAATCCTTCTAATAATTGATTATTTACATGAGGAGCCTGACTTTAAGTAACATTTCGTATTGAAAGAAAATTGTAGTGTTCAAGCGTTTTAATTTTCATCTTTTGTGCAGCATCTCACAGCTCAATTTTATTATAAAAAATGTTTGGAAAAGACGCATTTGGAGGCAACGTGGGACCTTGTGCGGTGGAAGGTGCTATGGAAGGTGCGACACCTGAAGACGCAGTTCAAAAAGGCGAATGACTGGCTTGCGTCAACAGGGGCAGGAGTGCTGGAGGAAGACGGGAATGGAAGTGTTGAAGGTAATTTATATTTATACCATGCAAACAAAGCAATAATAACATAAATGATTGCAGGATATGTACTAATGTTGTGTCCATATTACAACAGACTGAAGGATATTTTCGGAAGGCAAACTGCGGCCTGTTTCAATGTGGCAAGTCATGATCTGTTTTATTGACAATGTCCTCCTGCCTTTCAGTTGCTTCAGGCCATGATATATATTTGGGTTAGAGACGCAGGATGGACTTTACGACTCTAGATGTTATTTTATATATAGTTTCGCCATCTCCAACCCCAAATATTGTTGCTATTTTTCGCATAGCCGCATTATACCCGGATGCTCCAAGGCGATACAAAACAATGCCCAATTGAAGATCGATAGGATGCTGCTGCTGCTGCGTGTGTGAGTTGACGAATCGCGGACTATTGCTAATTAATGATAACAGAACTCGAAATTCTTCTCTTGTGATACGTAACATTTGTCAAAAACGGTTTTCATCGAACTCTGCAACCACCGTCGATCTCCATTCCAAAGATTTTGGAACATTGTTAAATATTCCACATCGGTTGGACAGAGTGGCAAGAAAGTCTTTATCCAACTATAGTCTTTAGCCCGGAACACACAAAACACATTTGATGAAGAAGAAAAAATATTATTGGGGCACAAGTAGTTTTGAAGTGAAAAATATATGAAAACAGGACATACAGGATAATGAATACAAAAACGATTGAAAAGCATAAACAAGTACAAGTATATGTGTACCAAGTATATAACAACACCAACTCATTCATTATCTTCCAATAAGAGCTCTCATCTGAAAAATCAATTTGAATTAAATAATTAGGTGAACGAAATTAATTTCAATTATTACCATCTTTCAAAATAATATTAAAAACAGCATTTTCAATAAGAAAATTCAAAATGTTTTCGTTTTCACTTGTCCGAGGCATTGTTTGCTATATTTTTATTTTTGTGGGCTCTCACAGTGTTGCAAGCTTCGGTCAAAGTAAATCCTAAGTAGCGACACTCTTTGATAACCGGGCGTCGATTTTTTCTGAAGGCTCCTGTCAAATTGTTGTTGTTCACGTGTAAAACGGTCACTGTGGTGAATAAGTACATTAACTTTCTAGGTTACGTGCACTTGACAAACCCTGTAAAACTGTAGAAGTCATGAATTTGTTAAGTGTAGTTTAAAACGATTTTATATTTCGGACACGGAGTTTTTATGGTGGCATGAGTAGGGGGAAAAAAATTAAATATTTATCTAAACAATTTATTGCCTTCCAAATAGAATTATGAAACAATTTTAATTAATTTCCAATGTTTTGCAAAAGCAACTCTGCCCGGCAAAAAATATTCACCACAAGTCTTTGTCAGTTGCAATTTCAAATTCATCGTTTATATTTTTGAACAAACGTTGGCTGCATCCGACAAAATTTTGTAAGTACGAAATATTTTTATTAATTTATACCGATTTTTCTAATTTATTTATTTCCATATTTTTGCAGCGCAATGCCTAGAAGATGTGTCTCTGGATGCAAGGAAGGTGGGGGACTGCACCAATTTCCAGAGGAGTCCAATCAATATCTGTAAGTATTTGTTGTGTTAAAATTATTTAAAGTGTTAGCCTTATATTCCACTGGAATGGCCAAATAATTCTCGAGCTAGAGTAACTTTAAACCTTTAAAAAAAAAGTGTTAGCCTAGGCGTATATGGAGACGCAGGCCGCGCAACACAGCACAGAGCAGCGCAACGCAAATTCAACTGTATTACGCAGCAAATGTTTGAACAGCGTATACGAATCTCGGAAAACCAGCACATGTGTTCCGTATTCATTCCATAAACCCAGTAATATGAGTTATTTGTCTGAATCAGAGTATACTTTGGCATCGGTTTTAAAAACAATTGAAAAAAAGAAGCAATTCAAGTCAGAAGCAAAAGTTGAGATAAACAAACCAAATTTTCCCAAGAAAATGAAGCATAATTTTTCTGGTCATTCCACTGTAAATTGATCAAAATTTGAGACGCAATGCCAAGCAGTCCCAATAGGGAATCGCCACTGAAGGCAGCCGCTGGTGGTGATGCGGTGCCGGCGCGCCGCGGTCGGCCGCCGAAGCAAGGCAAGTCAAAGATAACCTTACCGATCGTTGCGACCGGCAAGGGCCGTGGTCGTCCGAAAAAAGCGCCAAAATCCGATTATGGCGGAGAGCAGCAAACGGTGGTTGCGTCGGGACGCAAATCGAAGGCGCGCAAGAAATCGAAAGCCGGACGCCCCCGTAAGGATGCTCAGTCGGGCATTGGCAGTGATGATGACGATCGTAAGTATCAGCGTTAATGTAAGATCTATTGGAAGTTGATTGTGGAATCGGAAGAAAAACTAAAATGTTGAGATCCTCTCGGCACAAAGTTTATTTCAGGAATGAAAATGATTTCGATACAAATTTCAAACATTGAATTTCAGAACAAGGATTCTAAGGATTCATACAGTTTATAAAGTCAGTATATTTGTGCATAGTGTTTTTGTTATCCAACAAGATCATCGCTGCTGACGGAGTTTAAGCAATTTTTGTTTTTTGCAGGTTCGGACGTTGATAAGCAAGACGATGAGGAGCGTCGACCGGTGGGTAGACCATCCACTGGCGCCATCAATCTGAACATAGTGCGCACGGGTCGCGGACAGGGGCGTCCCAAGAAGGGAAGCAAACGTGCCGCCAGTGTATAATTGTGAGCACACACCATTACCGGACCACGCTCCATTGCGGACAACTCCTCCAGCGTGACCAACTCAAGCAGCAGCCTCGGGCCCCACTGCGACGCCGGTGCTGTTGCTGGTGGGTGGGGGACACTACCTTTATGCAGCGTTTGACGGAGCAAGTGCGACAGAGTCGCGATTATCGTTGCCGGCGATTCACATTTGTTAACAAAATTTTGTAAACAACGACATCTTTGTCTTCGTGGTGAATATTTACACATTCTGTGGTGAAGGTGGCAATTGAAGTTGATGTAGAGTTGATATTTTTGATACACATGTTGAGTATAGAAATGTTGCTAAATGGATACTTTTCCAAAAGTTTTGATTATATTTTGAAATATTTTAACCACTTCAGCTACATTTAAATATTCAGCCATAGGTACAGAAATGTTCAATTGAACTCAAATGCGTTCCGAACTCAAATGCATGCCGATTTAAAAATCGTGCATATGAATGCTGTACATTAATATTTGTTGGTAAACACATTTTTGGTGCTTATTTAGATTTATGAAGATACACACAATTATATTTAAATAAAATTCTTAATAATTAATAAGAAATAACTTATTTCCTTGCACTGGAGCAAAATTACATTGACATTTATTCCGAATGTTCAATGTTTACATAATCAAATTGCCTACACAAAAAGCAATTTCAAAATTTTTATTCAAATCTTTTCTGTTTCAGTTAATTATATTGACACCTATTGAATAACTACTACAAAAACGCATCTATCTAAAGATATTTATTTTCACAAACAAATGCTTACTGCTTGTTTCGGAAAAGTAGTAAGAAAATTAGGTATTAAATTTACTACCAAAACCAACAGAAAATCGCATCGGGGTAACACGGTCAAACAGACTTAATGTACCACTGACAGCTCGAAAAAAGAGTGTCGCTACTTAGAGTATTCTTTGCTTCGGTCTTGCAAGTTTGCATTTTCACAAATTTTGCATCGCTGCAAGACTGCGAGAATGCGCCTAATATTTATGGAAAAATCCAAAATTATGATTTTTTGATTTTATTTAACTATTATTAAAGAAACAGGGTTTTGATCAAACGCGCCCAATTCGTAGACTTCAATTAGAACACAAACTTTCCCTGATATTGCTGCAAATTACACTATTCGACACGAAAAATGCTCCAAAAATAAAAATATTTTTTATACTAATTTTCGGCTGCGGAACACGAAACTGAAAATAAAAAAAATTTTCTTAAGAAGCGTTTTCGAAAAATCTTCGTAAAACACGTTTTTCCCCTTTTACTTCAGTTATGAGCACATATCTTGTAAACCAGCCATCTCACTAACACATGTGTAAAATAGAAAATTTAGTAAAAAAGGAGACAATTTTCCTCTTTCATTTGATACCCATATCTTCATCATTGCACAATCGTAAATATTTAAAAAATATTTTAAATGTGTATATCCTCAAAATTTTAAAGTCCTTTAAGAAGGTTTTTGGGTCAGAAAATGAAAAACTAACTATGCTCGGATATTATAAATTACCTCTAGTTTCACGTCTACACTATGATCAATAAGTACCGGGACTGTGTATTTTAAATTTTCCGCCGTTGCCCGATGTAGGTAACGGTCCCATTTAGGTCGGTAGGACCTTAACTGACATCTGTGTCAAATTTTGAGCGGGATTGCATCATTAGTTTTTGTTTGGCAGCTGTTAGCTGAGTTTTTTAGATCATCCATGTCGATTTCGATTGGGATCTTGAAAGCGATTCCTATTTTGGTAATAAAGTGCGGTAGAATTTTCGTATATAAACCGTGTTCTTGCAACTTTTTATTTGAAAAATTGTTGGTGTCTTCGCTGGTTTTAAATGTTATTTTGCAACGGCCGTAGAATATTTTGAAAATGTCTTCGACGTCCTGTACTTGCAGTTTCATCAGCAACTTGGTGATGTTAATGGCGTTAATGGCTTTTCTTGCGCCATTTGTTTCGATCGTGTCCCTATATACGACAAACGGGTCTTTGTGGCTCTTGTTATATGTAAGTTTTTCGAAATGTTTACTACTTACAGACTCTCCTTCGTTATGTTTTCTGCGCTTCGCCTGTCTAGAAGCCGATAAGCTGCGACTCCGATCGTCCCTAACCTTCACGGCTTCAGGGCGCCCCTGCCCTTCAGCCTCCATAATGGCTGTGCCGATCTTTTCACTCCGGTGTCTCCTGGTTAGCCTTCTCCTTACTACGCTTTAAATTTTCGTCTGGTCGTCTGGCAGTTTTAATTTGTAATTGATTTATTATAAATTCATCTGCGGCTTTCGATGCTTTTCGATGAAACAAAATTCGTTTTTTAATTTTGTTTTTTTTTCCAGCAGAAAAAGCATCCGTCTCCTACGATCACTGATTTCCAAAACTTATTACAAAAATTTTAAAGTAGTTGATTGTTCATAATCTCATAATTTCAATTTGTAATTTTCATTCAAACTCTCTGTCATGTTGTGAAAATTTTTCGCTCAGACTTGTCGTCATGTGGCGCACGCCACGCATTCGAGCCGCTCTGCGTGGTCGTTGTGCGCCACAATGTCAACGACAACAACGCGCCATAAGCCACACATTATGACACTTGAATGTTGCGCACAATCAGCGTCAACATTTTGCTTCCTCCAACCTGTTTTGTGTCTAGTCCACACACATGTGTCCTCGTCGAGCCACCTGCCACCTGCCGACTGCATTGTGTGTTCTGTGGCGCGCTCCGACAGCGCTCCAGACGGCGGTTACGTCTGCTTGCGGGCTTGTGGCTTCTTGTTATGACGCACACAATAAAATGTTTAATAATAGTAAATTGAAAATTAAGCACAGTGGAGCACAATTTTATTGAAATTTAGTGGTCGCAGTGCGCCAATTTTGAACAAGTTGGCGAGACATGGCTGATTCTTCGAATTAAATTTTTGATATAAAATCTGTCAAAGATCTTATTGGATTTCCGAGTGGAAGTGCGGCCACTGATTCGCATACACCCTTCCCTATCTAAACTAACCTATTGGATCTTATTGGTTAGTGGTAATAAACCTGTCCGCGCGTTGTTTGCCACGTTTACTCACGTTAGATCAAATGAATATTTCCAATGTTCTGTTAGTGCAATTAAGATGCAATAAACCAGAGCTCAGAGATCAAAGGGAGAATGTGTAGACTTACAAGGAGACTATGTAAAAAATATAAATAAATTAACAAAAAATGTCCTTTATCTTTATTACGTCGAAAACTCCTCAGACCACCTTCGTAGTGGCCAAAATGTAAACTTCTAGCATTACATTTCTCTCTCTCCAAAGTGACGCAAACAATTTCACTTAATTTACAAAAAATTTTAATAAAAGATATTGAATTCAGTGCACAAAATGCCCAAATATGCGCCAGAAGCAACTGTGCGCAGCTGCTGGAAAATGGCAAAGTCGCTAATAAGAAGAATTTGAAAGGTAGGCGGAAAGGCAGTAAAACGATGCGCTTCGCAAGGAGCAACACAATTTTTATGCAATCATAAAAATGTAGCAATTTCTCATTGAAAAAACAACAACAACAATAGCTCATCAATATTGCGTAAGTAATGTGCGTGTAGGCAAGAGAAATCCCGAAGCGAGGAAGGAAACTCAACAATATCGATAGCAACTTTCGTTTATCAATTTTGTAATTTTTCCTGCGTTGTCTAAATATAAGAAAAACATAGACAACAACCAGTTGTGTGTTGTTATTATGTTTTCTGTTCCAGCGAAATTTTTTTTGGCAAAAGGAGCATCGAGATATGCGCGCATAATTTGCAAAAGGATAGCTGAGAGTTTGCCATAAACAAAACGCAGACTTGCAACTCTGTCGCTAAACGATTTATTTACTATATATATATATATAAAATAAGTACATGTATACGCATATTGTATATACATATGTATATGTATGTATATTGTATCATTTACTTGTTCCTTTTTTCTTTGCCTCACTGTTGGCAGCGTTGTGCTTTTATTGCTCGTAATGTTGTTGTTGTTGTTTTTGTTACTGTTGCTATTGTAGTTTTGCTCATTTTTTGCTGCTCCCTTATATTGTCGATTACTTTTTGCTGTTTTTTTGTTGTTGTCAATTTCAGTTTGTCTTTTTGTTGCTTTCGGTCTTTTGTGCTATTGGCTTCCGGCGCATTTAAATTAGAAAATAAATTTCATTTGGCTGAATTTTTTTTAATAGTAAATAAATATGAGATAATGCTAGTGTACAATTTGTATGTATGTATATGTGTGTGTGTGATTGTGCTGTGTTGTATGGAAAGCGAAATTATTTGGAAAATATAAGGACTACATGACAAATGAAGCATAACGAAGAAGGCAGATATTCAATTTTGGCAAATTAAAGTGCTGAATATTAGATAAGAAATTTATTTTAAACTTAAAAGTATGGAAAAGTAAACCTGTATAAATTTTATAAAATAAACTTATAAGCTTTTATCTTTTATAAATTTATTGGCTTTGAGAAAATGGAAATTTCATTGATATTTCATCAACTTTTCTGTCATCAACTCTTCTTTTTAGTGACTGAGGCAACTAATGAAGGCAGCTTGCACTTCAAAAGCGAGCACAATTAAATTTTAAATCATTGTTATAACCATTAAAAACAAATATTATAATAAAATCAAACATTTGTGCTTGAAATTTATAAGCTTTCGCATGTTTCATGGAGCAATTTGAAATAAATGTTACTCATACGCTCCGTGCAACAGGTGAATCACATAGTTAATTCATGCTAATAACTGAAAGGTTTTAATAAATAATTTGTTTTTGCTGCCATTATTATTTAAAAACGTACTTTAGGAAGCTTGTCGCCTACACAGTAAACATTTTATAGCTGATTTAATTTTTCTTAAATGGAGTCAAGTCCAGCGCTCGGATTGTTTGCTGTGTTAAGGATGTAATTGCTCCATTGGCTGGGAAAAAGCAATGTTTGGTATTGATTTGTGTTCTATGTTTTATTGAAAAAAATTTTAGCAGGAAAGCGGTTGATGAATTTCGGAATAAAATGTTTTATTAAATTCAATTTAGTCCAAAAACAAAACAAAGAATCGGTTAGAGGTTGACGCGACACTTGTGTTCCATGTGCCCAATGCATGCGGCCAGCTATGCTGTCCACCAGTACATTATGGCACAATGGAACACCAAATAAGCTAATGGGAACCGGCCAGCTTTGCTGTCCACGTACCCCATTCGCCTACCTTGTGTCTTCGTGAACCACTCGATCTCAAAAGAAAGAGCGACCGCTGAGGGTTTGCTTTTATAGGCAAAAGTAAGAAGTTATGTTGGCTGCGCGACAGTACTTTACAAAATTATTACAGGAAATATAGGTGGCAACGCAACATGTACGTATATGGTAACACTTTTAAATACAAAGGGCTCTGCTACTAATAACTTAAAATATAGAGGGCTCTGCTACAAAATGTATTAAAAAGCCAACGAACTCTTGTGTTAATTTTTAAACAATAGATTAGCTAGAAGGGAGCCAAAATTTTATTTTTTTTTAATTTAAATTAAATTTAAATTTAAATTTTTATTATTTTATATTTTCATATTTCTATAGTTATGTATTTATATTTTTTAATAATGTTTAATTTTTGTTTTCGTGTTTTAATATTTTTTGTATATTTTAATTTCAAATTTTATATTTTTATAGTTTCATATATTTTATAATTTTATATTTTTTAATTTTTATTTATGTGTTTGTATATTTTAATGTTTTGATATTTTTGTAGTTTTAAAAGCTTATGTTTGTATATTTTAATATTTTTATCTTTTCAAATTTTATATTTTTATGTTTTTATAGTTTCATATATTTTATAATCTTATAATTTCATATATTTTATATATTTCTATACTTTAATAATGGTTTGATATTTTTAGGTATATATTTTATATTTTATTCTTTTTAAGTGTTTTGTCAGAATATTTTTATATCTATATTTCTATGTTTTAGTATTTTAATAATGTAATATTTTAATAGAATTATTTTTAACATTTTGATATTTTTGTAGTTTTATAGTTTCATAAGTTTATATATTTAAAAAAAATATTTTTTTTATGTTTATAATTTTATATTTGTATAGTTTTGTGCTCTTGTGTGTTCATATTTTTAATATATGTTTGTAACATAGATATTAATTTTTTTCTGTTTTTAACTTTTATATTTTTATATTTTGATATTTTTTAAGTGTTTATGTTTGTATATTTTTTTAATTTTTATATCCCTATATTTGTAATAATTTTTAATTTTAACATTTTGATATTTTTGTTCTTTTATAATTTCATAAGTTTATTTAAAAAATATTTTTATATGTTTATAATTTTTCAGTTTTATTGTTTTATGCTTTTCCATTTTAATATTTTTATGTTTTTAATTTTTATATTTCTACATTTTTATATTTATGTATTTTTTTGTAATCTTTAAATTGTATGTACTTATATTTTAATATTTTGATATTTTAATACTTTTATAATAAAGTATTTTTTTATTTTTATATTTTTGTGTTTTGAAATGTACATATTTTTTTATATTTTAATATTTGATTATTTAATTATTTAAATATTTTGATAAATTAATACGTAAATACTATAGTTAATTATTATTAAAAATTTAATAATATCTGTTTATGTTTACATGTTTGTATTTTGTACTTTTATAATTTTTACCCCAGTAAAAGCAATTAAACACTAGAATGCCCGAGGGAGTCATTTTGACTCCATTGAGGTCTTTTATAGCAAATAACTTTTGTTGCATCGCTTTCTAAAAAAATATCTTACGTGACTTTTATTAGTTTTTAAAGCTAAATGGAATAAATAAATTAAAAATATTGTAAAGAAATTTTTTACCCCAATTTTGCAAAATTTACCTTAAATGCCCAAAGGGGCATCATTTTGACTACCTATATACACTTTTCAGCAAATCTTACTGATAAAAAGACAAATATGCATCTTCAATTGCGAAATATGAAAATTTCAAATAATTGCAAATATTAATAAAAAAACACATAGTAGGCTTAGAAAATCTCCAAGTTTTTCAATCAAAAGTTCACTCACAAAATTCATTCACAAATTCCAAGTTTCATTCCATTTTATCCCATTGATGTGTAAAGTACGCCATTATATTTTAGTGAATTTTCTTTGTAAACCATAAAAAATAAAAATGAAGTACTTATTTTAATTTAATCTAATGTGCATTTATTCATATTTACTACTTGAAAACCAATAAAATTGAAAAACAAATCAGTACACAATAGGGATCGCAATTTTTGGCCATTTTGCGATCCCGGGATTTTCGGGATTGAAAAGTCAAATCCCGGGATCCCGGGATTTAATCCCGGGATTCATATAACAAATTTTTTAATAACACAATTTTCCCGAATTGCATAAATACTTGTTTATAATATATTTATCATAAAAATGGACACATTTTAATCACATTTGGGTAGTTTCAAGATTTTTTATCTTGAATTTAATCACATTTTGTTTAACCCTTCAATTCCCATGTCCAAAATAGTGAAAAAGAAAATTTTCTTTTTAAATAAAAGAGCTTAGATACGTTTGGATAAGACAAAAAAATACATAAAAAATGTTTAAACTACCCTAATTTTTATATTGAAAGAAACCACACAAACTCGCACTGCTTTAATTACGCGTGAAACAACTGAATAAATTTTACAAATGACGTATCGCTAGTGTTGGTAGGAAAATTAAATAAACAAGTACTACTAATTGACTTTGCTATACAAGTGTTAGAATTTTAAAATAAAAACCTATGTGGTAGGAAAACAAATATTAAGCATCTGTCACCTACAGGTGACACTGGGAATTGAAGAGTTAAATTAAAAGTTTTTCATTTGACATTTAACTTCAGTTTCATAGCATTTTGTTTTATCCAAAAATGACACTTAAACATAACTTATTACTTTGCAACCGATGTATCATAAAGTGCATATACACCTAAGTCTGTTTTTACACGGTAGATTGGTTCCAGAAGAAGCCGTGTAAAAAAAAACCGTGTAAAAAAAGACATTGATCGTATACAAAAATGGGTGATTTGTTCCTAATCTCTAAAACCTATTAAAATTTCTTTACCAAACACGTCTTATTGCATTGACAGTTCACAAAATATTAACACGTTTCAATTGCTCTGACCAGTAAATTTTATTGTATGCACATAAAGGGAATTCCCCTAAATTAGTGCTATTCACATTTGCTTTGACCAGTAAAAATTGCTTGTACGCGCTAAAAGGGAATTCACTTAAATCTTTAAGCTAGTGTTCGCAAACTATCGATAGCACTATCGATACTATCGATGGTTTCAGACTTTTTTCTTTCATAAATAGGTTAGGTTAGGTTGCGGTGGCTGCCTCTATAAGAGACACACTCGGAGGCCTGAAAGGCCCATTGTGATACCACATATTTCACCCGTTTTGAACTGTGTATGCAACACCGTTTTGGCAACATATGTTACAGCACACATTTCAAGGCGGATGGGGAAAGGGGGAGGGGACCTACAGTTTAACGCCGAATCCGAACGGCAATTGGCAGTTTTTCGTTCACACTTGGAGGTTTTGCCATTGCCTGCCAAGAGCGCACTTGTGCGATTCTTGTAATTCTCATTCCCTTCATGTGGATAGCGATAGAAGTAGATGAGTTGTTCACCAGCCCGAGCCAGGAATCGAACCTGGAGCCTTTGGTATGAGAAGCCAGCGCGCTACCCGCTTGACTATCGAGGCCGGCATAAATACTTTTTTCATACTACTTACTTACTTTCATAAATACTTTTTTGTGATATGAACATACTTCGCAAAAATTAAATTTGACAAAAAAAATTTAAGTACATAAAATTTCAAATCGTGCTAAATGGAATAAAATCGTGTAAAAAAATTAAAAATATTCAATTTTCAAACCGTGTTATATCAAAACCATGTAAAAAAAGACCGTGTAAAAACAGACTTAGGTGTATATGCATATTTGATAAAAAAAATAAAATAGTTAATTTGGTTGTGCTTTTAGTTTTACTTCGATTATTTCGATAAAAAGTTAAGCGTTTTGATTAACTAAAAACTGAGATCTTAAAAATACAAAGGCATTAAGTGTTTTTTTCTCTTATCTAGAGCGAAATTTATTTCAAATGAACCCTGCTGAAGAGAAACATCCTTCAGATTCAACACTTGTTGGTTGAATGCTTAGTAAATAATCATAAGCCTTTTGCAAAAGACGCACTCTATCCCCTCCCTTCTCCCTCAAATAAGGAATTGGGTTTTTGTGCCTTAAAATTTATTTCATTTGAACTTTGAAGCATCTTTTGCAATCCCGAAAATCCCGGGATAAAAGAATTTGAATCCCGGGATTTTCGGGACTGGAAAAAGTCCGGGATCCCGGGATCCCGGGATCCCGGGATCCCGGGATTGCGATGCCTAGTACACAACATGGTAGTCAAAATGACTACCTATGGGCATTTTAGGTATCTCAGATTTTCGGGCATTATAGTGTTAAACGACTCTATCTCTCAAACAAATGTCTCAAATCTTAATCCAGAGCGCTTAGACTTCAAATATCAAATTATCATCGACTCAAATATCTCTCCAGTCATAGACAAGTCGCTGCGTGAATAATTGCAGCCTTCCATGTAAATGACATTTATTTATCTTAGTTTTATTTTCCAATTGGCTTTTTTGTTGCCATTCACATTTCATTAGAATGCAATTATTTAGCATCCAAAAAGCCCAACAAAAAATATATCACAAAATAAACAAATTTCTAAACTATTTACTAGCGACAACTTGATTACTGATTTGCTGCTTTATTATCACAAAACTAATTCACACAAACAAACTCATACAAACAAACGCACTTACACACAGCTATGACTAAAATGGCCAAATAAATTATAGCAGAAAATTCCTAAGCACAACATTGGTTTTTTTTTTTTTGATGGTGTGGAAAAATTCAGCACAATTCATTTTAGTCACGTTTACGCTCGAACCAATGCAATGCTGTTCGAAATGTGAACAGCAACAATAACAACAACAGAATGACAAAAACAAAAAAAAAATAATACAACAACAATAATCAAATAAAGGACTCGGCCACATATTAATAGCGCTTACTGCCGGGCAGCCACTGTTGCGGTGGACACTTGACTGCGAACCGACAAAAAGCGAGCGTGCGCATTTATTTTTGTCCTACACACACACACACACACACACATATACAAAGAAACGACTAAATCAATGTGTTCACTCGTCTGTTGATATCTCCGTCTGTCTGTTTGTATGACGTTTCGTTTGGTTTCGTTTGTTTGCTTGTGCGTCGATTCGTTGCTGCTGTGGAGCTGATTTATTTGTTTGGCATTTTATTTAAGCTTTTCTATGGCTACGGCAATCCTTTCCTAATATCCTTACGCACACACTCACTACACGAGCATATTAATGTATTATAAACTGTATAACTGTATTCTACACACTTGTAAGCGTGCCTACACTCGCATGCATACATATATATGCCTATTTATATATATGTATTTTTATTGTATATAAATACGTTTGAACATGCGAATGACATTGAGTGCCACACAAAAGGACAAACGCTCGCATGCCAATGCCGCACTTAACCTTAATTTTTCCTCAGCTTTCCGGAGCGTCCAGCATGTCAGGGCCGGCCACGCCAGGCAATGGCAGGAAAAGGATTGATGTGGAGCGCCGGTTAGCTCATTGCATTTGATTTGTTTTGATTTGGGGTCTTGATTTCAGCTGCGTCAATCCCAGGAGCTTTAGCAGTCGAGCATAACAAATCGCCCAAATCGCTGCTAAGCCGTTGCGTGGCCCATGTTCGAGTCGCTGCTGCTGCTGTTCACTTTGGGCTCCGGATGACAAATGCGCCTTTGGTCAAATTGTGTACATTTTAAAGGTTCGGCACATTGTTTTCTTTGCCAATTTTTATTTGTATTCGTTACAGTTGCGTGCTACAGTTGCCTTCTCTAACGTAAAATGGATGACTAACACGCAGTTGCGCTACTCCAGTTTGTTGGTATTTTGTGCGCAATTAGTCGACGTGCCGCGCTCATTAATTTCCGTCTAATTAGACGAATTAATACTGAAATCTAATATGGGCGGAAATTATGATATAAACACGTCAGGAAGCGTTGGCGTGTTTTTTGACAGCGTTCGCGAAGCGTTTGGCGCACGCAACAAAGCGGCAGCGCAAACGTCCAACAATCAAATGCTTCAGGAAATGCGACCAGTCGGCGTTCGTGCTGACGTCACGTTGTTGTGCAATTAAGTGTTGGCGTATAATTAGAGTTGCCATATGTTTGTGAATAGAGTGTTTGATTGGCTGGTTTGTACAGAATAGCTAAATGTATTGGTTGAAGGATTTCAAGGATGTTAATTGAGTGGCGTCGTGGCGTAGCTGATTAGAGTGTTGGACCTCGAAGCCTGAAGCGATTAATGGCAAGTTGAATTTTTCGCTGAATAAACAAACAAAACAAAGAAACAAAATTATTTTTGGGGTAAGGTTGAGTTAGGTTATAGTAGAGATTTGCCTATTTAACAAATTTTCAAAGAGTTCTTGCTGAAAATGTCGTCGCTTCTAAGCGAGTCAAACGAGTTCGCAGGCCTGCTTCTGCAAATTAATTTTAATTTAAATATTAATTTTAATTTTATTTTTAATTAGACTCAAATTTTAATTTTAATTTTAATTTTAATTTTAATTTTAATTTTAATTTGAATTCTAATTCTAATTCCAATTTTAATTTAATTTGAATTTGAATTTTAATTTTAAGTCTAATGTTAATTTTAATTCTACTTCAAAATTTTAATTTTAATTTAAGTTAAATTTTAACTTTAATTCCAATTTTAATTCTAATTCTAAATTTAATTTTAATGCTAATGCTAATTCCAATTTTAATTTAAATTTTAATTCTAATTCTAATTTTAATTTGAATTTCAATTTACATTTATGTTATGTTTATTTTAATTTTAATTTTAGTTTTAATTTTGATTCTAGTTTAAATTTTTATTTAAGTTTTAATTTTAATTTTAAACTAAATTGTAGTTTAAATTTTAATTTTAATTATTTTTTGATTTTTTAATAATTTAGTTTAATTTGAATTTATTTTGTTTTATTTGATTTGATTTGATTTGATTTGATTTGATTTTATTTTATTTTATTTTATTTTATTTTATTTTATTTTATTTTATTTTATTTTATTTTATTTTATTTTATTTTATTTTATTTTATTTTATTTTATTTTATTTTATTTTATTTTATTTTATTTTATTTTATTTTATTTTATTTTATTTTATTTTATTTTATTTCATTTTATTTTATTTTATTTTATTTTATTTCATTTTATTTTATTTTATTTTATTTTATTTTATTTTATTTTATTTTATTTTATTTTATTTTATTTTATTTTAATTTAGTTTGTTATTTTATTTTATTTTATTTCATTTTATTTCATTTTATTGTATTTTATTTTATTTTATTTTATTTTATTTTATTTTATTTTATTTTATTTTATTTTATTTTATTTTATTTTATTTTATTTTATTTTATTTTATTTTATTTTATTTTATTTTATTTTATATTATTTAATTTAATTTTATTTTATTTTATTTTATTTTATTTTATTTTATTTTATTGTATTTTATTTAATTTTATTTTATTTTATTTAATTTTATTTTATTTTATTTTATTTTATTTTATTTTATTTTATTTTATTTTATTTTATTTTATTTTATTTTATTTTATTTAATTTGGTTTATTATATAATTTTAGTTATTATTACAATGTGTTTGCTTTATCCTTTCAAGGTTAACATTTAAGGTTCACTTTAAACGCAAATATTTGAAATTTTTTTTCAATTTCAAAAGTCTTATGGCATTTAGTAAAATCTGAAATCTGATTTTTCACTTAAAAATATTTTCATGTTTTCGTTACAGTAATCTGTAATTGACGTAAAGATGAATGCGCATATTGAAATCAAATTGGCAAAAATTTGCATGGCTCTTTCGCACAGCTGGCAACACGTGGCCGCAGAGGAAATCACGCTGCCTCACGGCGAAAAATGAAATGAACGTTAAGAAAGCAGGAAAAAAGGCAGCACAGCACGTAAATACGTGCAGTGCTTAAATTGCGGCGATCATTTGGTTTCTATAAACGCAGCCAAACACACACACTCACACATAGAGACATAGAGACATAATGCAAGAAGTCTCAATGATGTAAAGCTTGACTGCGTCAGACATACATTTGAAGGTTCTTCAGTCGATGTGATTTGTGTTTCTGAAACATGGTTTCATAAAGATCTAAATGACTCTTGCTTGAATCTCAATAACTATAAGATTTACCGCAATGATCGACCGAACAAAAAAGGCGGGGGTGTTGCAATATTTTGTAAAAATAGTTTAAATGTAAACGTTTTAAGTTCATCTCGTGACTCTGAGGTTGAATTTCTTAACATCGAAATCTATGACAACTGCACAAAACTTTTTCTGTCATGTGTGTATAACCCAAATCGTAACTGCAGCTTAGACCCTCTATTTTCCTCTTTGTCTGATTGTGTAATTGATTATGACCATTTTGTTTTGTGTGGTGACTTTAATATAAATCTTTTAACCAATGATCACCTTAGCATTGGTTTGCTTAATAGCGCAAATGAGGTTGGACTTAGTTTTGTGAATACCACTATGCCAACTCGCTTCGCCAAAAATGCTCCTCCCAGTTTGTTGGACAGCTTTATTGTCTCTGATTTGTCGTATGTTCTCCTTTTTGATCAGTTATCTTTTATTTCTGATCATGACCTTATCTTTTGCTCGTTAAACATAAGCTTTACCCCAGCTGCTATTGATAGCACCTTCTCTTATCGCGACTATAAGTCAATTGATTTCGACTCCTTGTTCAGTGATTTGTCTCTCATTGACTGGTCTGAGTGTTGGTTGTTCAGTTCTGTTAATGATAAGCTAAGCTTTATCAACCATAAGCTCTTAGATTTGTTTGACGTCCATGTTCCTATGCGTACTCGTCGCGTCCCAAGTAGTTCTTGTCCCTGGTTTACGAATTCTGTGAAATTAGCAATTAAGGTTCGTCATAAAACGTATAACAAATGGAAAAGAAATCCCACTGCTGCTAACTGGGAAAATTATAGAAAAGCTCGAAACAAAGCTAGCTCCTCTGTCAAGTGGGCCAAACGTAAATACTTTATGCATAAGTTAAGTCTTACTCAATCTCCAAAAGAACTTTGGAACAAACTGAAACAAGTCGGTGTATGTAACGGGGCATCCGACGGATGTCTCTTGGACCCCAATCTACTCAATGACTTTTTCACCTCATCTCCCACATCTCGCACGTTGCATGCATTTGATAACAGTAAAGATCTTGATAGTAATTTTCCCCGCCTGTTCGACTTTGTTGCTGTCGGGGAGGGTGATGTTGCGCGCTGTGTCAACAAAATTTGGTCTAATGCTGTCGGTGAGGATGGCATCCCAATTAAATTCATCAAACTGATCCTGCCCTATGTGTTAAGCCCCTTAACTCATCTAATTAACCATTGTTTCACCAGCTCGTGCTTTCCAGATATTTGGAAGCGGGCGACTATTATTCCTATAGCCAAAAAACCCAATGGCACTGCAGCATCCGACTATCGTCCGGTTAGTTTGCTATCGTCAATTTCAAAAGTGTGCGAGGCTCTCATGGCTGAGCAGATCTCTACACATATCAATGAGGGTGTCCTCTTGTCACCTTTTCAATCTGGTTTTAGGGCAGGGCACAGCTGTTCCACAGCCATAGTCAAGGTTTTAGATGACATCAGAGCGTCTTACGACATGGGACATTTATCCCTGCTTTGCCTTCTGGATTTCTCCAAAGCAT
This sequence comes from Melieria omissa, assembly GCA_963971225.1. Lineage (NCBI taxonomy): Eukaryota > Metazoa > Arthropoda > Insecta > Diptera > Ulidiidae > Melieria > Melieria omissa. The sequence continues at coordinate 105,213,098 of OZ020269.1, forward strand.
TCGATTCTGTCGATCATTTAATACTTTGCAATAAGCTTAAATCAAACTTTGGGTTCTCCCCTAGGGCAGTCCGTCTGATGTATAGCTACCTAGCTGGAAGATCTCAAAGGGTAAGGGTGGGTAAATGTCTGTCTGAATTCAATATATTAACTTGTGGTGTGCCACAAGGCTCAGTTCTTGGTCCGCTCTTATTCACTATGTACATAAATGACATTGCCAATAAATGTCAGCATGCTACTATGCATGCTTACGCCGATGACCTCCAACTGTACTTATCAAGGCCAATCGGTCTCGTTGAAGACCTTTGTGCCAGGTTGAACGATGACCTGAACGCAATAGAAGCATGGGCCGGGGACAATAAGTTGAGCTTAAATCCTCTAAAATCTTTTGTTTTGCCAATTTCTAAAAATGCCTACTCATTTGCTGAATTACCACAAATTCAGCTCAAAAATGTACCTTTAAAATTTGTAAGCAAGGTAAAAAACTTAGGGTTTTATATAAACTCTACTCTTTCTTGTGAGGATCACATAAGTTCTGTGGTGAGCAAAGTTTATTGCACCCTACGTAATCTGAGAAGGACTGCATCATTCGTACCAGTGGAAACTAGACGGAAACTGGTACTTCATCTGATACTGCCCGTCATATCCTACTCGGAGGCAGTCTATTGCTCGTTTGACTCTAGGTCCAAGCAAAAACTTCAAGTAGCTTTCAATAATGCAACTCGATATGTGTACGGTCTTAGAAAGCATGACCACATATCTGGCCATAGTCATCTGCTGCTTGGTTGTAGCTTACCAAATTTCTTAGCTGCCAGGTACTGCTTGTTTCTGCACAGGCTAATCCACACGAAAACGCCTTTATATTTGTTTAAAAAGCTGCAGTTCTGCAAGTCTAGCAGGAGCATGAACCTTGTTGCACCGACATTTAACTTTGTCAATTCCGGAAGGCTATTTTATGTGACCGCAATCAGAATGTGGAATTCATTGCCAATTAACGTCAAAACTGAATCCAATAGCCACAACTTTAAGCATCTTCTTTTCCAGCATTTCTCCTAAGTATCTATCCGCCTTAATCTTCTTATCCTATCCTTTCCTTTAATCCTATCCTTTTTAACATAATTTATATTTAATTTTATTTATTATCATTGCTATTTCTTTGTTTTAATGTATTTTGTATTTTGTTTTTGTAGCATTTAAAAGTTAAAACTTGTATGCTGAAATAAATAAATAAATAAATAAATAAATATAAGAATAAGACACATCATTTTGCACACACGTACAGTTGAAGTGCATTGTGAAGCGGCGACGGCAACGGCGGCAAAAATGTATAAAATAAAACGTAAAGGTAGACATTCTGCAATGATGGACAGCGTGAAACGTGCGGCGAGCATTTGTGGCCAAAAGTTACATACACAGTTATTTGTGTGTGTGTGTGTGGGGACAAACACCCACACAGCCATTTGCAGTGCAACAGTCAAGCGACCGGCGTGCGGCCTTTAATGGTTTTTAATATTATCCTGATTTATTTTATGCTGCCATCGCGGCCGGAATATGTTTTTAATTGCGCGCCGCTAGCTCGCCGACTGACCGGCAACGCCGCCGTTGCTGCCTCCGTTTAATTACAACGCATTAATTTCGTTTCCTTTGCACAACCGCCGGCAACGTCACCATCGCTGCCATTGGCAGCGGCCCGTCTCTTCGGTGTCTGAAAGTGCGCTCGGCCGCTTTGCCAGACTCGGCTGTGGCGGTGCTTTCGTGTGTGTTTATTGATGTTATCAGCCAATTTGGCGTTAACGCTTTCATTAATTAATTTGTTTACGTGTGTTGGCGTGCAGTGTGCGTGTCGATGGGCTGCTTAATAGTCGCCGCGTGCCACCAACTGCCGCAGCCGCCTCCTGCTGCGCTGCTAATGTTCTGACGCTCATAAGTCATTTGCGGTTTTTGTGCGTTTCTTTTGTGTTGGTTTTTTTTGGTAGATAGTTCTTGGTTAATAAAAAAATACAAATTGTTGATTGTTGTCACTGGCAGCTCAAAATTTGTGTAATTAAAAAAAAAAAATGTTTTCGAATGCACTTTTTGCGCGTAGTCTCTGTTCACTACATACGTTCTTGTGTTTTTGCAAGCTGTCAGCCACAGATATTTTCACATGCCAATTTGTTTTTATTGTTGTTATTGTTATTGTTGTTCTTATTGTCACCAATGCACTGACAGTTTTGCACAATTGACATTTTTTTGTGGCTTTTGACTGTTTTTTTATGTGCGCTTTGTAAAAAATGCGCGCACACATGGCGCCAAATTTGAATGCAGCAGCTGCTCGTTTTGACCATTTTGTGACTGCAGAGAGAGAGAAGAGAGTGCGTTGAACATTGTCTGGCAATTAGTGATCAACTCGAAGCATATGAGGGGAGCAGCGGTGAAGCTATTTGTGCAATGCTGTTCAGAGTTGACAAGCTCTGAACCAGGAATAAAGGAAGCAGTGAAGGACAACGAGGGAAGCTGAATACAAATAAGAGTAGTTTACACATTGAAAGCAAAAGCACAGAATAGTTAAAAGTGGCGGGTGGTTATTTAAGCAGTGGTAAATAAACTCATAATCAATACGAAGGAACCTTGTAACAATTTATTTGTGTCTTATGAAAGGAGACAGTTTTTCTTGTTCTTTTGGAATGACTTCGTTTTGCTTTTAGGTGAGAATCGAATCGTGTGTTTTCGAAGAGTCAGAAATGTAATTGTTGTCCAAACTAATGCGGTGCTTTTACTTGAGCTTGTGAGGAATTTAAAAGCAGATTAGTATGTGAACTCTTTCGCTAGTGCGGTTGTGATGAGCAGCTCGAGCAAATTTGTTTACCCAGTGGCCAATACCTTAGCTTTGCTACTTCGTACTAATACTGCGTTTAAATTGAGTTCAACTGCATGATTTGAATGAATATACCAAAAGGCGAAGCGAAATCAGTCATATCCCCATACAAATTTAAATCTACGAAATCACTAATTTCAACAAAATTACGAAGCAGAAGTGATCTAAAGGCAAGAAAGCATGAACACAAATTGGCTGCCAAACGAAATGTGAATGAGGAAATGTGAACACTTTGAAATCACTTATCTAAAATACATACATAATCCAAAATGTTATCAGAGACACCAACCGCTGCGGTTTTCTAGAACATTTTTCACTTAACAGCACAGAGGACGCACAGAGGAGGAGAACGCTCTGCACAACCCAGTAATAAACTTTCACATACGGAGGCGTTTCGCCATCACTAGGACTTTTGGCAATGGGCTAATCGGTCACCCCGGCAGAACTTGAAGCAATTAGCATAACCAATGCAAAGATTTAATCTTAGTTGAGAGTCAAAGATTGCCTTTAGATGGGCTACTGCAAAACTTGAAAGACATGTGGAACTAAGCACAATTATATCTTAATTGTTTTTAAAATTTATTTTAATTTTTTCAATGTGTTTGTACCTTTTCATTTTAAAAAGCTTATTTTCGTAAGTTTTAGTTGAGTTTAAACTTTTGTGTAAAAAGAGCAAACTAAAAGTGCAAAAAGTTCATTAAAAAAAATGAAAATGAAATAGTCAACGCATCTTATTTCTGAAAACCTGGTCTAAATCATTTCCTGCATTTCGTCCTGGATGTTTTTCAAACATTCTTTCCATTTCGAACTTTACGACTATAAACTTGCAAAGTATCGATATTCTTTAAATAGTTTTCCAAGATCCAAAAAAATACTACCATGTGAAAAATCATAGGAAAGAAATTAAAAACAAATGTGTTTATTATTTGTATCAGTCACAAAGTTCTTATTGCTGAACTTTAAAACGTCTTGAAATTTTTGTTTTTACACACAATCGGATAATGAAGTTCACGTCCATGTTCAGGACTTGAAAGTTCCTTTATAATGATTTGGCTTAGGAAAACTAAATCTTTGCAGGTTTAATGCTTGTCGAATACAAGGGTTGCCTTTTATATATTTTCAAAAAGAATGAAAATGTATTTTGTTATCATCAAAAATGGTTGTATTGCTTTTCAAGGTATTCTCCTTGAAGATTTATACACTTTTGAATGCACACAATCCAATTGTCAAAGCACTTTTTCCACTCCGATTGAGACACTTCCAAAACATGGTTTTTGAATGCTTCAGCAGCATCTTTTGGCGATAAAAATCGTTGACCACGCAATTTTTTTTTGATGTGCGGGAATAAAAAGAAGTCATTAGGTGCTAAGTCAGAGCTGTATGTCGGATGACCCATCGATGCTTTGGTCGATCAAATGGACAGTTGTTTGAACCAATGTGTGAGAGCGCGCTTTGTCCTGGTGAAGAATGATTTGGCATCGACGGTTGTTTTCCCGTATTTTATAGAACATTTCTGTCCAACAAATTGTGGTGTACCACTCAGCACTGACTGTTCTACGTTGTTTTAATGGCACAGTAGCCACATGACCAGTTTTACCGCAGAAACAGGCGACAATTTTCTTCGATGTGCTGCGTGCCGAACAACTTTTGCTGGATTTGGCTCGCCTTGGAAGACACACACGGTCGATTGCTGTTTTGTTTCGGTCTCATACGCATATATCCATGATTCGTCACCTGGCACGATCTTATAAACGTCTTTAGAAGTACCGTGATCGAATTTTTCCATCATTTCTTTGCACAAATCGACACGAGCCTTTCTTTGAGCGATTGCCAAATTATGCGGATTCAACGAGAACAAATCTTTCTGACAGCTAAATGTTCATGGAATATCGAATGCACGGCCGTAAAACTGATGCTCAAGGATTCCTCTATCTCACGGTATGTCACATGAAGATCTTTCATTACCAGTTCAAGCACAGCATCGATGGTTTCTGGCACAATGACCGATTTTAGACGACCTTAACGAAATTCGTCCTAGAGCAAGCGGCGATCACGCTTAAATTCGTTAAACCAGTTATAAATTGTATTGAGGGTTGGTGCTTCATCACTAAATGCCGAATAAAGGCGATCGAAGCACTGTTGTTGAGATAAATCACTTCGGAATTCGTAAAAAATTATTGCTCGAAAATGTTTACGAGTGAAATTTTTTGACCGTGATGAATTTTTCAAGTCAGTGTAGACAACACAAATAGCGCTTGAACATCAAAATGTTCTAAGCACGTTTATGGTAAAAAATTATAAACTTTTCAATGGCAATCTCAGATTTTCGAAAACTTACTAGACCATCCTTATTGAAAAAATATAAAAGGCAGCCTACGTATCAAATTAATGAAATCAAATGTGTGTTGTCACTGCTTGCACTTGTAAAAGCAACTGTTTGGCTATGTTAGGTTGACTAGATAAGGTTAGACTGACAGCTTAGAATATAACTCACTGACTCACTTACAGGCCCACAAAATCAATGTGGAACACTGCCAAAATATAAAAGAAATAATTTGCACTGCAACCATTGATCATTTGCGCCCAAAGACCTAAAAGACCCCCTTGTGTCTCTCCTTGTTATAAACAAATTTTGAAATTTTTCCCCCAAGGCACAAATCACATTCTCCCAATAGTTCAAGTGGGCATAAATTACGTTAATCGTACAACCAACTTCCACCCACCCATGCACACTTAATGATCGTCTGAGGTTGTTGCACATCTTGTGCAAAGTTTAAGTGCTCATGCGGCGACGGCCAACTATCTGAGTGCTTTCACTTTATTTGTTGGTCTGCCATATTTGCCGATCATAATTTGTGGTCGTAAAATGTGAGAGCGTGTGGCAAACTGCCACAACGATGCGGCACTCACAGCTCAAGCAATAAATAGTAGAACGAGACTAACGAGCGAAGTGGACGGGGACGCAACGGCGCACCACAGCTGGATTTGTGCGAGTGAAAGCAGTTGAATTGCCATTTCAGCCAGTGCCAATAAAGAAGATCAAAATTTGAGTGTGCAACGTCGAAAAGGCTAATAAATTAAGCGCACACATGCGTCACGCTGCGGCACTGCGAAATGGCGCTGTTGTCGCGTTTGCCGCATTGTTGCTGTTGTCGTTGACTGCGGCGTGAGTGCTGTGCACACGTGGGCGTATGAGTAATTTAATACCGACGCCTAAAAGGATTTCAGTTGGTGAATGTGAAAAATTCAGCAGCTCAGCTCATTACTGCCATTTGCCATTAGGGAGCGGGGGGGAGTAGGGCGCATTTCTATTGATGAACATTTTTGATTTGTTGCGCTCAAAGTGTGGCAAATGAATTTTTAAAATGTTTGCCAAAAGTTTGTACATCGATGCGCTCAATACGGCTGCGCGAATCATATAATAAAATATTTGAAAAAAATGAAAACAGCAGCAACAAAAAGTGGCCAAATTACTTTTCAACATTTGCATCAAGTAAAAGTTTTGCGTTTTTGATCCTTTCCGGCGGCCGCGCTACGCTGTCGTTCACGCTCAAACGTAACAATTTGTAAATAATTTGCAGCTCAAAGTTCACACAAAAACAACGCAACAAATTCAAATCGAAGTCGCACAAACACACGCGCAGATATAGAACAAAAAACAGCAACAAACATGAAACCAAAAAACACAACTTGTGTAAGCCACGCGCGACGGTGACGAGAAATCGACAGCAACAAAGTTGTGAAAAAACTTTTGCATTAATTTAAAACTCATGTAAAGTCGCTTGAAAAAAATGCGTTGGAGGCGCGTACAAAAACAAAAAATGGCAAACCTACCATAGACCAAAACAAGTAAAAAAATAAAACAGCCGAAAAAAAACGAGACGTAACGTTAAAGTTGAAAAAGCAACAACAACAGCAGCCAAGCAAATCTCAATTATGCGACATAAATCCACAGAAATGCCAAACTTTCCGACTGAGCGCTGGCAACCGTGGCAAATGTCGCTGTAAAAGGGCGCGAATTTTTTGTTTTCAAACAAAAAAAATTTCAAATGTCCAAAACAAAACAAACAAAAAAAATCAACTAAAAACATCTGAAACAAAAATGTAGAAAATAAAGGCGCAGCGCATGTCAGAAGGTGGAAATGTTGGCGACGCGATTTTCCAATATCCGTAAAATGCGAATAAAGTTGGGCGCATGAAGTTTTTAGGGCGCAAAGCAATGTTTGGTTTTTGTGTTCTTTTTTTTTGATTTGCGAGCATTTTAAGAACATTGACGGAGGTGTACGTGGGTCACGCACAAACACACACACAGCGAGAAAATTCGTTTGATGTAAGGCGAAAGTATTTTGGAAATCTGGCAGCTTTATTTAATGTGAACTTAAAACTTGTATATTTACATGTGAAATTGAATTGAATTGAGTTGTTTAGTGATAGAATGACTATGTATGTTAGTTTGTGTTAGGTTGAGAAGAGTGGAGGCCCAAAGACTCTCTCTTCTTGGTTGTTGTATACTAACAAATTACAGTCAAGTTCGCTTAAATGAAAATTTTTTAGTTATGCGAGGTTTTAGTAAAACAAACTTATTTTCAGGAAAAATAAAAATAATACAATAAAATAAAAATAAAAATAAATTAAAAATTAAAAATAAAAAGAAAAAAAATAAAAAAATAAAAAATTAAAAAATAAATAAAAATGCGACCTGGGCTTCTATTTCACTTAAGCAAATTTTTTAGTTAAGTGACTTGCAGTTAAGCGGTTTTGACTGTAACTTTTATTTAGCACAAACCAGTGCAATCTCTTGAGGCAGCTACATAGATTCGATATATAAATTTTAGTTGCATTTCTGAGGTCATTGAGGAAGTGAAAGAAGTTCAAGTTCCCTTTAAAGACACTCATAAGATTCTGTTTAAAGCGAAGTAAATAAGAAATAATGACTTTTGTTGCTTTTGTTAAGTCTGTGAGGAGGCCAAACAATGTCTATTGCGAATTGCTTCACATTACTTGTCTCTTATTAGTTTCATTTCGTCGTAAAGCAATTCGATATCTCGAAGCAACGAAGACGATTTGAAAATTCAAGTTTTGTCTCAACGCTCAATTTCAGCCTCAACTCTGAACTTGGCCTTTTGATTGAATGGGATGACATTGTATTGTTTCTACCTTCTCTTCTACAGACATCAATAGACAAAAGTGAAAACGAGAACCAATCGATTAGTTAACATTACGATCCAGGCAGCTGAAAATGTGAATACAGTTTATGGTTTTGATCAGAGGCGCACAGAAGGGTGGTTCAAATCGCTAGAGTAATGGAATTTTGACACGTGATCAAGCAGATTTTGTGTTTTAAGATACTTTTCAAGAAAATTCAATATACATTTTCAAAGATATAAAGAATTAAAATTTTCAAAAGGACCTTTTTCATATCCTTTTTTTTACAAATAGATAAAACATCAATTTTAATTATCGCCATATTCTAACGAAGTTAAGTGTTTTTTTTATTTATTTTTATTATTTTTTTTTTATTATATTATTTTATTTTTTATCCCCTTAAACATTTTGAAGTCTTTTTAAAAGGACAAAGGATGTAGAAATGAAAAAATGAGTACGCAGTATTACTATATTTGGTCTCTAGTGCGAAAAATTATGTCGTCCGATCTTAAAATGTTGTTGTTCCTCCAGGCCAAGCTAGGAATCGAACCAAGGGCCCCTTGCGTGAGAAGCCAGCGCGCTACTCGTCATATAAGTTATGTTGATTGCTCAAATGCTGATCATTGCACACACAATAGTTGGGAATCACTGAAATAGGACTGAATACAAAAAGAAGCTCCACACGAAGTAGCGCAAAAAACCTGAAAAAAATGGATAGATTTTCCATCTGTGAATCGCTGTTGAATCCAAACTTTTCGACCAATACTGAAGCGAATGTTGACTGGTGATGAAAAGCGAATCTCTTTCGACGATGTCAAACAAAAACGCTCGTAGTAGAATAGCGGGTCGTCGACGCAAAGTGTGGCCAAGCAAGGACAGTTTTGCTATGAAAGTCTTTGGTGGCATTGGCAGGCAATCATTGACTATGAGCTACTTCTCTATGGCTAAACTCTTAATTCTGAATTGTACTGCACAACAACAACAACAACAACAAGAATTGGAACGTTTGAAGGCAGTAAACGACCAGGAGTAGCCAGTTTCGGCCAATTGGAGAGGAATTGTGTTCCCTCAGGACAACGCCAGGCCACACACATCGACCAGTGACTCGCCAGAAGCTTCGAGAGAGATTTAGTAGATTTTTTTTAGGAGAATTTTTGGGAGGAAAAATTGCTCAGGAGAAAGTTTATGAGATTTACATTTTATGTTAGGGGATTTTTCGGATCCTCAGTGATTTTTTGGGAGATTTTTGTGTAACGAAGTACACTGGGAACAAACATATTTTGGTAACTATTTTAATAGTCAAAGTACCCTATTGTGTTAAAAATTTTAAGCTTACAAAATGTAAGCTCGTTCTATCTCTTTCTCACTTATTGCTGCCACAATGAAATCTCGCCAAAACTGCACTTTTTATTATTCATGTTTGTTATGTTTTGTTTTTGTTAAGTTTTTGTTATTAAACTGAAAATGGATGAAAAGGCTGCAATAAGAAAAATTATATATATTTTTGTTTTTTTATAAGAACTTTAATTCTTTTAAAACGACGCCAATTAAAAGAAAAAAATTTTGGAGATTTTTTCTTACTTTTGGGAGGAAATTTCAGTATTTTTTTAAGATTTAGGAGAAAGCCATTTCAGGTATCTGGCAACACTGAATCGGATCATTCTAATTATGCTAAATGAAGCTTTAACTTTCATGCCAAACTAATGGATTTGTTTCTTCCAACACCTAAAATTTCTGTGTACACATTTGAGTGCATATGCACTTGCAAAGCAATATGCAGGGCACATATTGCCGTTTCCTGCTCCATATCCGTTTTATTCGTCCAGTTTTTACTTTTCACTTGATGCTGAAAATTGTTGCTTTACCAGCATTGAGTTAACCTTACTTGACTTAGAAATGGTTTTAGGACTTTAACTTTGCTTCAAAGTGGCTAACGTGTTTTGCATGCTATGCATTGTTGCTTTATTTATTACATCGTGCGACAAAAATTAAAAAAACTTTTCACACCGGAGAAAATCCATATGGGCGTGACACTAAAGATCAAACATAGTAATGCTGCGTATTCAGTTTTTTCATTTCTACATTCTTTGTCCTTTTAAAAGGACTGAAAAAATTTGAAGGGCATACAAAATAAACAAAATTTTTTAAATAGTTAACCTTGTTAGAATATGGCAATATGTATATCAAATGAAAGAGAAAATGCTCAAAAATTGAAGTAAAATGGAATTTTTATCTATTTGTAAAAAAGGATATTAAAAAGGTCCTTTGAAAATTTGAATCCTTTGTATCCTTGAAAATTTATATAAAATGTTTTTGAAAAGTAAGTATCTTGGATGGATGGATGTGAGGGGGAGCCGAGGAAATAACCTAATGGAGGTCATTACCTCATGCACTCAGGTTTTATAGCCCAATGTACTTGAGGCTCAGGAAAGAGGTTGATAGAGGAGATTGGAATGGGAAAAAGAAAAGAGTAAGTGGAAAGTGTCTTAAAACCCAAAGTTTCCTTGATCAGGTGCCAAAATTTCATTACTCTAACTTTATTGCTTCAAAAGTTATTAAAAATGGCGGAAGCTGCAATTCTGATGAAGTACAAAAATTCGAATTTATTTGAGTTTCAGTAGTTTAAATAATAAAAAAGATACAAAATCAATGAAGCAAGAATAATGAAATTTTTTATTCGCTCAAATTTGAAATTTGATGTTTCACTTTTCAGAATTTTTGCAAATTTCATTCCCTGCTCGTTTCGCTGATTTAATAGAAATAAAAGTTGCAAGCCATGGACATTTTTGTCAGTTTTGTAAAAGAAATAAAATAATTTTAATGCTAAAACAATAATCAAAACAACAAAAAAATAAAAAACTATATCATTAAAAGTCCAAGTTTTACTACAACGTCAATTAAATAACTTTTTACTGCATTCAAAATACTTTAAACGAAACTCGAAGCACCAGTACGACTGATAAAAGAGAAGCGGAAGTACGAGAGCAAGAGATGCCGAGAGAGAAAAGAGAAAGGAAAATTATTCAAATTCTCATGGCGCATAAAATTTGCTTGTAATGCGATTGAATTACTGCGAAAATGCTGCAAAAACATAAAACGAAACAATCAAATTGCGGAATGCTGTATTCAGCCGCACGAAATTGTTGTGTCGGCTGAAATCTTTTGAATACTTGTTGATGTATTTTGTTATTGTTACTGATTCAATGAAAAAAATGAACGCGAATTTGGCGAGGCCATTATTTAGTTGGGGATTTGGGGGGAAAAGGTATAACACAATTTAGAACAATTGGAAATGGAAAAAGCTGCGGAAAAGTGGGGCCTTAGATATCTTTGAGATAATTTATATAGATATATAACATTATATATAGTTGTGTAATCTATACCGAACATAAAGGTGAATCTTAAACTGAGTTTTGGAAGGAAGTTTTGCAGAATCTTAGCAATCAATGTATGAATTCCTGAACCCGACTCTTACTAACAAATAGTTGACTGCACATTTCTAATTGAACTCCACTTTAGATTTTCTGTATTAGTTTTAAAGTCTTGAATACAATGTTCTAGGCCCCTTGGGCCCCATGCGACATGACCATTGAAGCAGCAAAAAAACGCCACTGTATGAAACGGAAATACGAAACTAAGTTGTATTCTTTTATTGTATGCAAATTATGCTGCGCCGCATGTCGCAACCAGTCAGTTTGTTTTTTGTCCTAAGCCGTTGTGAAACTCTACAGTTCGAGCAGCTTTATTGTTGTTATTATTGCAGCATTGCCTCATTATTGATAATTTTGTGCCTTTTTTGTTTGGTTTGTTGTATTGTTTTCTGTTGTTTTCATTGGCGGAATTGTGCCGTGTTTGGGTCCGCAGAGATTTTCAACGGTTGGCATTGCAGGTCGTTGTCGGCAAGTTGTTGTTGCAATTTCCAATTCAAATTGGAATACTCGGCGCTGCAGCAATGCTGCGGCAAGTCGCCAATTATTGGTGAAACAACATAATTGCAATTAGGGAGAATTTTTTCTTATGTTGACTTGCAACGAAGGTTGCGACAAGTTTCAAGTGAATTCTGATGTTGCGGTTATTGCAAAGTTTTTGAATTTTCTTTGCGCATTGTTGTGCTTCAATAAATGTTGGGAAATGGGAAATTTTTGAATTTAAAACAAAATAATTTTTATATAAAAAAAAATGTTATTAATGAACATTTTATTATATTTTAAGTGAAGTAATTTTATTTTAAATACAAATATTAATTTATAATAGTAATTTGTATTTTAAAAAATAATTAATGAATTATTGAATTAAAAAAATGTGATAATTTTTATATCAATAAAAAAAATTTATAAAAAATAAAAAAAATAAATAAAACCTTTTTACAATTAAATTTATTATCTACCGACTTTAGTCACCAAAATTGAAGCCGCCTTCTTTCAGCTATTAATGCCTGTTTTCTAGCACAAAAAGAAAACATTTTGAATTTTGAGAAATCGTATTTTTTGTTCCTCTCACCATTCTTGGGAAAAACAAATCACACTCACCACAATGACTGCCAGGACGCAGGACTTGCGCTTGCCGGCAACCACAACAACGCACAAGACAACAGCTACACGTCCAATTTGATTAATGATGATGGCCAGGCAAAACAAAGAGGAAATTTAATTAAATTTTTTTCTCGGTACTAGTGTTGCCAACTTGCTTTAACAATAAATATTAACGTTTTTGTTTAATGTATAAGAGAGAAAGTCATTTATCTTGCGTTGTTTTGTAGATGGAATTCATGGAATATCGGTGGAGGTGGATCAGTGAACATTTTGACTGCAATAAAAACAAATGGAATCAAAATTTAAAAATAATACAAAATGTTTATTTAAATAGAATACGGGTCAATCTTTTGGTAATGCGGTTGTATTTGCATTTGTCTAAATTGAGGATGTAAAATTTAATGGTTATTGAATTGTTTTGTTATTAATTTGACATTAATTGACGAATTCAAGTGAGCGTTTTAAAGTGGAAAATTAAGATAAATTATTGAGGTGTCCGAAGAGCTTTTGCTTAATTTTTTGCTGTTGGAGTTTAGTTAGAAAGATTTTGCGGTAAAAAAAATGTGTAAGGTACATGGTGAAGGCGTTAATATTGTCTAATTTGAAAGAGCAAAGTAGTAACAAGTGTAAATACAAGAAAAGTGTGTATCTGTAAATAAAGTGATTGTTTGTTTTTGACTGCGTTTGCGCTGAATAATTGAAGTGTTTTTATTTTTCAAGCACAATCCAGATACGAACTTAGAGAAGTCATTTTCGTAGCAATATGAATCAGTCTGGGTCAAGGACGCGATTTATGAACCGAAATGTTGGCAACTGCAAGCGAACAGTGATTAAAAATTATGGCTCTAGTGGGGCAAGAATCCCACAGTTATAGTTAAGGAATTAATTGAACAACTTTAATCAACAGATTCAATGATTCATTGGCATTGATGCAGTGAGTGCCTCAGGAGTTGAAAGAAATAATCCCAGTAGATAGTAAGAAGATCTGTTCTTCTTATCTGCGGATTTAGCTTGCAGGAAACGTCTTTTTTAATTGAATTTTTACAGGTAGAGGGGGAAGGTTGGATGTTAAAACCTATGAGTTCCTAACTATAATTAATAGACAAAATATATTAAATAAAACAACAACAAAAACAGCAAATAATAAAACAACTTAAATAAATTCATTGCCACATTAGCAAGCAAGGTATTTTCACTTCTAAACCGTGAGATCATTAAATTGATGCCGCAAAGTTTTCGAAAGTCCACTTTCTGGTTAAAGTTTCATGTACTTCAACAACAAAAGAAATATCGTTTTTCTTTTGAAGATTTCTAGAAAATATTCAAGAAACACTATGAGCGAAGGTAGGTAAAGTTAGGTTATGGTGGCTGACTATACCTTGTGACCGAAAAGTTTCCGGAGATTCTCATTTAAAATTCGCGCGCTGTATATTTTTCGATATTTTAAGTTTCTGTAGGTTGGTAGCACTGTCCTTAATTACTATGCCAAAAATGAGCGCGATCTGTCAGACACTTTGTTTACGGCAGCTGTTGACACCAATTCACCTCAGTAGTGCGTTGCGATTTTGTTGAGAATTTTCTTCAAAATGAGTACCGTGAACAGGTCTCTTTGGACGTGCTTGATCGTGCCAATTCCGATCCAACTTTCATGGAACGCATCATAACTGGTGACGAGACATGGGTCTACGAGTATGACATGCAAACCAGCCAACAATCATCGGAATGGAGAGGAAAAGACGAGCCGAAACCGAAAAAACCACGCCAAAGTCGCTCGAAAATCAAGGTAATGCTGATTGTTTTCTTCGATATTCGTGGTGTGGTGCATCATGAATTCGTCCCTGAACGACAAACAGTCGGTAAAGACTATTATTTGACTGGTTTAAGACGTTTGCGTGGAAATATCCGCCGTAAACGGCCTCAATTGTGGAAGGATAATTCATGGATTTTTCATGACGATAATGCTCCCTCGCACCGAGCCAACATTATCAACGATTTTAAGGCCAAACATTCAATAAATACCATCGGACAGCCACCGTATTCACCTGATCTTGCACCGTGTGACTTTTTCCTGTTTCCCAAACTCAAATTACCACTCAGAGGAACGCGTTTTGAATCCATAGAAGACGTAAACCAGAATTCGCAGAGAGAACTCAAAGCCATACCGGAAAGCGCCTATAAAAAATGTTTTGATGATTGGAAGAAACGTTGGCATATGTGTATCGCTTCTAATGGAGCATATTTTGAAGGAGATAAAATAAATATTGATGAAGATTAAGAATTTTGCGTTTTATTTAAAATTTCCGGAAACTTTTCGGAAGAAGTTTTAGACGAAGAGGCCAACTCAAGAACTGGCGCCAACTGGCCAAATCAAGAACTGTGTTGCACAGTGTCAATTCAAGCGATTTCGGGAACTGGTTGATGGTTGAAATGTGATTTTTATACAAAAATTATATCTTTAGAATGTTCAATTTTGAGACGTTTGTGGTCGTCAGTCAACTAGTGGGACTAATCCTTGTACAGGACTTTTGGTAGCCCAAATGGTTAGATAAAATAATAAAATAAAATAATTGAGATGTTTTATTCCTTTTTAATTAATTTGAATGAATTGTTTGGTTAATATTTGATGAATCTAGCACAATTTTGATGGTGTCTGCAGTGATAGCAGAACAACATGTTCTCGTTTATGGTATGACGAGTGTTTTTGAATTGCAAAAATTAGTCACAAACACTGCCATCGGACAAACAACAAACTTGGTTCATCAAATCAAAATGTTTCGTTAAAACTTTAACCAATTTTAAGACAACTTTTAATATTGGCTTTTCGTTTGAAGCTAATTTTGGTACCGATGAGGCAAACTTACTCTCACTTCAGACGCAATAACTTCACTTCCAGTGAACCAAATGCCATGAAATTTTGACTCGATATCAAGAAAAGACGTATCTTTCCAAATTTTAAGTTACATATAGGTGGCGCCATCAGAAAATATATCGCACACTTAGTACAAGAGAGTCCCAACTGAAAAAACTCCAATTTTCAGGACAGTCAAAAACATTTTGGTACTATAGAAGAAACGCAATTAAAAAAAAACAAAACACTAACTTACTTTGCAGGAAAACGAGACTGCATTACATATACTAGGAGAGTGCCCGGTACTCATACATAAAACAAAAAACCCCTGGGGGACCATCTTATACCAGGCACGGACTGGGTATCCAGAGGTGTAGGAAGTCTTTGAAGTCCAAGAAGGGAGTACAATAGATCTACAGGTCGTAGTGCATCATCCCCATAAATAATAATAACTTACTTAGAGTATTTTTCCAGTTGAAGATGAGAGCAATTAGAATGAAAAGTTGAAAGAAGTTAGCAATGTGTACTGTGAATTGATTTATTGAAAAAGGTGAATTTAAAAAACTTTGAATGCTGAATCTTTTGCATTTAGGGTGTGATTTTTCAAAAGACCTGCTTACTTGAAACCTCCCTTCTTTCTTTTCTAATTAAGTTTTTAGGTTCGGCTATCCATGAAGATAGAAGGTTTGTGTTCAAGAGAAATACTGTGTCTCTGTTGCAAGGACCAAGTTGAAGGACTTCATGTAGTAGAGGCCTCCAAAGAAAGCTTCTGTGATAGGCTATAACTCAATATCGCGTTGTGATGCTTAGCTCAGCAAGTAAACAAGATAAGCTATGAAAGGAGACACGTTATGTGATCTGCTTTGGCAAAACCACAATTGTTCTAAAGTCTCCATGACGACTTCTCTCTTCTGGCTAAAAGCAGTATCTAACATTGGCTGCCAGAAGTCAATACTTTTGGAATAATGTGAATAAATACAGTGTGCAAGTAAAGTAAGCTTTTCTGTACAAACATTTATTTTTCTAGAAATAGTTTTATGAACGTGAATTAAAATTGTTAATTTTGTTTCAATTTTATATAATAGTTAATAAAGCATTTTATATTTTTCCCTAATAAATAAGAAAAAGATTGCATTGTCAAAAAAAAAATTTAATATGAGTTCAATTTTAAATAGTTTAAAAAAACCTAAAATCTGGCAAAACATTTCACTTTCCAGTAAAGACTTTTAAAATTTTCACTAATAAATAAGAAAACGATTGCACTGTTTCATAAGGTTTTTTAACATGAATTATAATTTTAAATTTTATTTCAATTTTCCATAATAATATGGAATAATTTTAAATTTTATTTCAATTTTCCATAATAATTTTAAAAAACCTAAAATCTGGCAACACTATTCACTTCCAATGAAAACTTAACTTTTAAAATTTTCCTCAAAAAATAAGAAAACAAATACATGGTTTCAAAAGGTTTATTTATAACGTAAATTAAAATTTGAAATTTTAGTTAAATTTTAAATAGTTTAAGAAACATAAAATCTGGCAACACTATTCACTTTTCGGCAAAGATATAACTTTTAAAGTATTCCCCAAAAAAATGATTTTTTAACATGAATTCGAATTTTATATTTTATTTAAGTTTTAAATAATAGTTCAAGAAACCTAAAATCTGGCAACACTATTCACTTTTCAATAAAAACCAAACTTCTAAAATTTTGCATTACAAAATCTTGCATTGTCTCGAAAGGTTCTACTGTGAGGTGAAATTTAAAATTGTTGTTCAATTTTAAATACAAAAAAAAGAGAACCTAAAATCTGGCAATACTATTAATTTTCAACTTTTAAAATGTTTCCCAATAAATAAGAAAACGCGTGCATTGTCTGAAGAGGTTTTTTTAACATGAATTAAATGTTTTCAATTTTAAATAATAGCTTAAAAACCTCTGGCAACGCTATTCACTTTCCAATAAAGACTTAACTTTTAAAATTTTGCATTGTAAAATCTTGCATTTTCTCAAAAGCTTTTGTTTTTACCGTGAATTGAAGTTTTAAACTTTCCTTCTATTTTAAATAAAAAAAAACTTAAAACTAAAATCTGGCAACACTATTCACTTTTCATTAAATACTTTAAAAATTTTCCTTAATTAATAAGAAAACGATTGCATTGTCTTAAAAGGTTTTATGACATAAATTAAAATTTAGAAATTTTAGTTCAAATTTAAATAGCTAAAAAAAAACCTAAAATCTGGCAACCATATTAACTTTCCAATAAAGACTAAACTTTTTAAAATTTGCCCCAACCAACAGCGAGTAAAACTGAATAAAATTGCGCGCGCTATTTGCTTTCGAAAAGGAATACGAATTGCAAGAGTGCAGAAGCAGCAATGGAAATAAATAAATACTGACATGAAGTGATTAAGAGTGAAATGTGGCAGCGCGCGCAAATCCACTTGAGACACAGCCGCAAAGCTGTAACGATAACAAACTGAAAATAACGAAACAAAAAAGTGGAAACTTTGGTGCGTTTTTTCATGAAATATTGCAAGAAAAACAATAAAAACATTTCATAAAACCCAACTTGAACATTTAAGTTGACTTGAATTGAATGCGATTTGTGGCAATTCGCAGTTGCATTCCGAAAAAGCAGTCATTAAACTGCAACCCCCCTAAAAGTATGCCATGAAAAATGCGCGCAATAATGTGCGCCGAACAATTGCTTCGATTGGAATTCAATTTGAAGGCGATACGAGGTGGAAATGCGCACACAACAACACAAACACACACTTACACAAACGTGGTACCTGTGCTTGCGCACTTTTGTAAACTGTTTGGGTTTTCGCACACTCCGTCGCGCACTGATTCCCCAGAGAAATTAGTTTGATTTATGCAATCGGTCGCCGGCTTCAGTCGTCGGGTGTAAATTAATAGTGCAACGTGAAGTTTCCCGAACGCCGCAGCCAGCGTATGCGCTCGAAACGTGAGCTGGCTGCAGAGTTGCCAGCCGGAGTGTGTGGAAAGGGGCAGTGAGGGCGGATGTGGCCGGCACAAACGATACACGCGCTGAAAGGGCGGAAATGCGGGAGCAGTGAAAAAAGTTTGCTGCCAAAAGAGTTGGTTGGGGCAATGGCGACTGGTGTGGCACGTCGTCTGGCCGACACAGACCGAGATGACAGATCGCTTGGGGCGGCAGCAAGGCGTACGGACCGACAGCACGGCTGGCTGGAATAGCGCAACAGTCAAGACATTTGATTAAAACAAATTGACATTTTTTGTCAGCGAACTTCACCAAATCTCACTTCGCGCGCAACGCTGAGTTTGCGTTGACGTGTGTGCGCCCCACACACTGGCGCACAAATTTATTCGGCTGCCACTGAGGCGTACTAATTAAATTTGAAGCGACAACCCTTCGTGCGAGTAGGCGGTTTTGTGTGAGGGTGTGTTGGTGTATCGAGGCGTAGGAAGAGGATATGAGTGTCATGTTAGTGATGCATTTTAACGCCGGAAGGAGTTTATTGAAGGAAACAATTTATAAGTAATTTTATATATTTTGCAATATGTTTTATATTGCAGAAATATATTCCAAAACTTGAAGTTTTTTGAGAGAAGAAATATTTACAGACATGAATCTGTTCTGTTTTAAAAATACAATTTTATTTTCGACAAGCAACTAAAGAACAATGTTGTCATTTTAATTGATATTTTTTGTTCGTTGGAATTTTGATTATAGTTCCATTTGATTCTTCAACTTATACCAAAACAACAACAACAACAACAACATAAAATATATATGCAAATTAAAAAAAATGAATGAAGAAAGAACAAATTTTGAATTTTGAAGAGATGAATAAGTTATAAATAAGTTAGATTTTTAATTGTCATCAAATTTCGTAGATTATTTAAATAATTGCCTTAATTCCTTAGTTAACTAATTTTTTCTATTTAGTTGAATAGTGATTTAGTTAATTTTATTAACTAGTCTTTTTATTTTTTAATTATAAAATTACTGAACTGAACTGAACTGAGTAATTACTGAATTACTCAAATAGATAAATGAGTAAATGAATAAATTAATTTAAAAATATTAAAATAAATAATAGTAAAATAATAATTAATAAAAAACAGTTAATGTATCAACGTAAATTTAAGTCAATTACTTAATTTACTTAATGAAATTACGTTATTTAGTTAACCAACAATGAAAGAATGAACAAATGATTAATTAATTTAAATATGTTATTGTCTTAAAATTTCATAGATAATTTAATTAATTTTTTTATTTAAGTATTTCTCTGTTTAACTAATTAGTTGTATTTTGTTGAGCGAATTATTAATTAAGTTAATTTTTATACCCGATTAAGTAATTAATTATTAATTAAAATCTAATTAAATAATTGACTGAATAATTCTTAATTACTTGACTGAATAAACTTAATTCGCTTAATTAAGCATGAAGAAATGAGTTAAGTAATTAAATTAAATAATTAAGTAAATTAGTTAATCTTGATACATTAAATTAAAACCAATTATTCAATGAAAATTAAATGATATAAAAAAATTATGAATTAATTAATGACTAATGATTATTTAATAAATGATTATTTGACTATAATGATTGTTAAATAATAATGATTATTTTGCCAGTTATGGTTTTACGAAATAAAAGCTAATTGAACTATCCAATTTAATAATCAAACAATTAATTAATAGTTATTTAAGTAATGTGATTGTAATTTTGTAATTGACTTTAGATTATTTTTCATATTTATGGAATTTACATAATTAATCAACGGTTATTTAACAAATAATTATGCAAAATAACACATAATTCACCTAATTAATCAATCTTTAGTTTAGAAATTAGTTAATGTATCAAGGTAAATTTAAGCCAATTACTCAATGAAATTTAAAATTAAATGAAATTCAAAAATTATGGATTAATTGAGGACTGATTTGATGAGTGATTATTTGATTTCAATGATGATTAAATATTAATGATTATTTTGTCAGTGCGGTTTTATGAAATAATAGTTAATTTAACTATGCAATTTATGAATCAATTAATAAATTAATAGTTATTTAAGTAATTTTATTGTCATTTTGTAATTGACTTTAGATTATTTTTCATATTTATGAAATGAAATAACGATTTTTAACAAATAACTATTTTAATCAATGATTCTCCTGCAAAATAACATATAATTCAACTAATTAATCAGTCTTGAGAAGTTCACTAACATATTAATTGATAGTTAATTAAATAATTTGATTGTTATTTTGTAAATCAGTAACTATTATTATGTTCAGTATTCATGAAAATGATATCAGTTATCAATGGTTATTTTCTTTTTAATTGTATTTAGTTAATTCATTAATGTTTGACTTGCTACATACTAGTATTAATAATCCTTAACAGTTCACTAAAATATAAAATATGAAAAAATTATATTGTATTAATTACTTAGTTGGAATTGAGTAATTGTAATTGATTTTTGATTATTTTTCAGATTTATGGAAATGGTATTATTAGTTAGTGATTTTTTAACAAACGATTAATTAAACATAAGTCAGTGACTATCTAACGAAATAATAAATAGTTCAATCAATAAATTAATCTTTAGAAGTTCAGTAGAAAAGAAACATTTCATTAAGTAGTTTTAATAATTAATTATTAGTAATTGATTTGAAATGATTTTTTATATTAATGGTAATGATTATCATTAATCATTAATCAATGATTATTAAAGAAATGATTTTGATTATAATGACTTTAATCATAAGTAAATGATTACTTTACCAAATTATAGTTATTTTCACTAACTAATTAATTTTTGGAAGTTCACTAATCTTTAAAAATTTAATGAATTAGTTGGTTAATTAAATAATTAAACTGTAACTTATTATAATGACTATTTAATCATAAGTTAATAATTACTTTACGAAATAATAGATATTTTAACTAATTAATTAATATTTGAAAGTTCACTAAACAATCAAAATTTAATTAATTATTTGGTTAATTAAATAATTTAACTGTAACTAATTATAATAACTATTAAATCATAAGTTAATGATTATATTACGAAATAATAGATATTTAAACTAATTAATTAATCTTTGCAAGTCATTTAACTGTAACTAAGCCATTGGTTTTCGTTTATTTGTTTGTATTTATGGAAATTAAATCATAAATCAATGGTTATTTAGCAAATAATTATTTTATAATAATGATTATTGAATCATAAATCAATGATTATTCTACGAAGTAAAAGATAATACAACTAATTAGTTAATCTTTAGGAGTTAACTTAAGTATGGAAACTTAATCAATTCATTAATTAGTTATTCAAGCACCTCGATTGTGATTAAGTAATTAAAATAATGACACAAATCTGCTATAAACTGGTTGGCTCTGAATTTCTAAGACTTTTATGCACATTTTTGAAACAGTACGTAATTTCAGTAAGTACTAATTTAAGGTATCATTAAGAAAATGTTTCCAAACATTCTTTCCTTTCCACTTCGTATCAATCAAATCATATTTCTCAAACTTATAGCAAAAACTCACCCAAAGCATGAATGCCTCACACTTCTACAATCGCACTGTTGCTTGCAATTGCCGCCCATTGATTGAGCAGAAAGAGAAGCGCCTGTGTTAGAAAGAGACGCCGCAACATTGAAAGACTTTTGCCTAATTTCGATATTCTTTCGTAGTGGACCAAAGCGCAAATTGAGTTTGCAACGAAACGTGACTCGTTGGCACAATATTGAATGTGCTTCGTTCTTCTTGGAAAATGCAGAAATGTTCACGCTTTGTGCAGCTTTCATTGGGATGTCATTAAGATGGCTGGCTGCTTTTCTTCCAGACAGTAGCCGAATTTTCCTTTTTTTCTTACCGCCAGCAGCACTTAATTCAATCAAAATGTTCACGTGTTGCTTGGAAACTTGGGTCCCCATACAAACTCCGCTGCACTTTTGCCTAGTGACCAGTGGGCTTAATAACAAATACTACAACAACACCAAATCATAACAGCACATTAAGAAGAATAGAGGAGCAAAGAGCCGAGCACGAAGTTAACAAAGTTAACGTGCCGGGTTAATCAATCAAATTTCAGTTTTGGAGTTTGTTGGCATCAATGAATTTCATTTCGTCATTGCTTTCATATACAAACACACACACATACACACGCACATAAATCAGTTGAGTTTGCTTGAAGTTTTTTCCAATTTACTTTTGGGCGCACGGTGCGTTTTATGTATCGTATCTGTGTGTGTGTGTGTATGTAAGCAAATCAAGTTATAGAATGCGGCAATGGCGAAGAGCGAACGAGGGCACGTGGGTTCATTGGGTAATGGCAGCCCGCGGGGACTGTCATCTGAGGCGGCGGCGGCGGTGGAACCAAACACATCATTAGCTGTGCGCGGTACAGTCACCTACACCTGCACACATTATGCATGTATTAATGGCATTTTGTCCGCGTGTGTGTGTGTGTGTTTGTGTAATGCGCAAATGTGTTTTTCATGTCAGCGCTTCTTCGCCGTAAATAACGCGAGCTTTATTGCTGCCATTCATGTGGTCGCTGTTGTTTTTGTTGTTGTTTGTTGTTGCTGTTGCCACATTGCAGCAATGCTGTTTTGTTATTATTGTTGTTGTTGTTGTTGTTGTTGTTGTTGTTGCTTTTGCCAGTTACCGTATTTGTCAACGTCATTTTGCTGTGCGCCTCACGGTGGCAGCCAACAGTTGCTGATGTTTTTGTTGTTTTTTATATTATTTATGCAGTTGCTAAAAATATAAAATATTTCGCACCAATAACAAAAACAACAATATTGCAACACCCGCAACATTGCTCAAAGCTAATGTGAAAGCACAGTGGCTCTTTCCATCCGCAGCCTCCGTTGCTGCTTTTTCCAAAGTCTGCGTTTTCTAAAGTGTTTGCAAATTTTCAGTTCATTTAGCATACAAAGCGTCAGTGTAAATATAACAGCAAATATTTTCTGTGGTAAATGTTTAAAGAAACAATAACAACAACACCAAAAATACACAAAACAGTAACGAAAGTGTAAAGCAACTGAGGCAACAACAAAAACAAGTGGACTCAGAGCGACACTGTTGAAGTGTCTGGTGTTGAATAATGACTTCTTTCAATTTATGAGTTGAGTTCTGGAGTTCTTTGAACTTTGTAAAATCCTTGAATTGGGCGAGTCATCCTTGCAGGTCCTGCTAGACTTCTTCTCACACTTTTATTTTAATTGATCGTTTTGATAATATGAGAAGGTCCTGAGTGTTAGTTGTTACTTGTACTTTGTTTAATCTTGTAGTGCCACGTAAGCATCCACTTGTCTATGTATCCATCTCTATGTCACTGCTTCCGCTTGTTGGTTCAGTTATTATCTCCAGCCGTCTGCTTGTTTATCCGTCTTCCCATCCGTTCCGTTCCTCTGTCTGCTTGTATCTCTGTATTTTTATTTCTACGTCTATTCAGCTTTCAGCCCGCCGGGCTACGTTTTCTTTCTATTTCTGTTTCGTCTGTCCATCTACTCGTCTAGATGTGCAGTATCCGGTAATTTGTCCGAACGCCAGTCTATCTATTTGTCTGTTCGCCCATCCGTGTCTTTGATCGTTCGTCCATCTATTCATCTACCCATCTATCCACCGTCTGTCCATACATCTGATTGCATTCCCATTCATCTACCCGTTTATCAGTCAGTGGTGCACACAGGATTTCATTTTATGTTGGTTTAGCGTACAAGTTTTTAGGGGTTGAAACCCCCTAAAAGCAACCTGCCTGAGCTACTGTGTCTATCTGACTGTTCTAATATATTCCTCCGTTTCTCCTTTCATACGACCGCCTGTCCGTCAGTTGACCTACTAAATAATTAATTTGCCCATTTCTCTATTCGTCTTTACATGTTCATACATATATTCCCCATTTTGTCTATCCAGCCCATATTTGGTTTCTATACATTCTCCTTCTTCATCTGTCCGCCCGTCTACCTATCTTCCCATCGATCCCACAAATTCGTCCACTTGTCCGTCTGGTTGTCCGCCGGTCCATTCGTCACGGCCCTCTCTTTGTCCATTCGTCTGTAGATCCATCTTTTAGTGTTTCAATTCGTTCGGTCATCTACCTCTGGGTACATCTGTCTCGCTGTTCTTCCATGTATGTTCATCTATTCGTACTTCTACCCGCCTGTCTGTCCAGTAGTCCCCTTGTTTATCCGCTTATTTATCCATAGAATTATCCATCTGTCCATCCATCCCGACTATACGTCAATTTGTCTATTGGCCCACCTGCCGCTTCATCCATTTCTCTGCTAGTCCATTCGTCTGTCCATATTTCGGTCTTGCTATTCTTTCGTAAATCTGTGTTGTTCTTTATACGTCTATTTGTTTTTTATCTGTCTGTACACCTACATGTCTGTCCATCTGCCTGAAGGTCCTTTTGCTTGTCGGTATATTAGTCTCTTTGTTCGTCTTTGTACGTTCATTCATCTATACGTCTATCTATCATCTATCCGTCCGTCTATCCACTAAGCCCGTTACACTTCTGTCAATTCCCCTGCCGATACATCTGTTTCTCTTTTTTATGTAAGTGTCTGCCGTCTGCAGCAGCCTCCGTGCCTCCGTTTGTTAGTGCGTTTGACCGCGAGTCGAAGGCAGCAACTCCAGGTTCAATACTGCCTGTAATAACACCTAAAAAAATAACGGGAAAACTCGTTTTCTCTTTCGGTGGCTGTCCTCTCAGCTGGAAATGGCAAATCTCTGAGAGTAAAAATTGCTTATGAAAAACCTGCCGTTTGGAACCGGCATAAAACTGTAGGTCCCTTCCACCCGCGTACAAATTCACACGCACAAGCGTGCTGTCTGGCACGACACTTCAATTCTTATTATTATTGTCTGCCAGTTCGTCCCTTTATTCATCCATTCATCTGTCCGTGTGTTCATCTGCCTCTAATTTCGACCGTTCGTTTGACCTTACAGTTTTTCGTTTGCCAACCCATCTGTCCGATTATGCATTTACCTGCTTGCCGAATTATCCATTCCTGTGTTTTCTTCTTTGTATGTATATTCGTCCGTTATTCGTCCGTGCTTGTACAGTTATTCGTGCGCCAGCCCATCTGTCCGCCCATCAATTCACTTGTATGACGAATCGTCCGTTTCATTGTTCGTCTTTATAAATTTATCTGTCTGTACGTTTGCCTGTTCGTTACTTTGTCCTCTTGTTCGTCCACCTATCTGTGTGACCATCTGTTCCTCTATTCATCTCTGTGTTCGTCTTTGTATGTTCATTTGCCTGTACGTTGGTTCGCCCATTTGTCTGTCCATCTGTTTCCCTATTCGCCCGTTTGTCAGTTCGACCATTCACCTGTCGTCCATTTCTTTGTTCGTCTTTGTATGTTTATTTGCCATTACGTTTCCCTATTCGTTTCTTTGTCCTCTTGTTTGTTCGCCCATCTATCTGTCCATCTGTTCCTCTATTCGCTCGTTTGTCAGTTCAACTATTCACCTGTCTTCATTTTCTTTGTTCGTCTTTGAATGTTTTTTTGTCTGTACGTTTGCCTGTTCGTTCCTTTATTTGTCTGTACGTTGGTTTGCCCATCTGTTTATCCATCTATTTCTTTATTCGCTCGTTTGTCAGTTCGACCTGTTGTCACCTGTCGTCCGTTTCTTTGTTCGTCTTTGTATGTTTGTTTGCCTGTACTTCGGTTCGCCCGTCTGTCAGTCCATCTGTTCTTCTATTCGC
Source organism: Melieria omissa (assembly GCA_963971225.1). Taxonomy (NCBI): domain Eukaryota; kingdom Metazoa; phylum Arthropoda; class Insecta; order Diptera; family Ulidiidae; genus Melieria; species Melieria omissa. The sequence continues at coordinate 105,239,221 of OZ020269.1, forward strand.
TCGTTCGTTAGTTCGACCATTCACCTGTTGTCCGTTTCTTTCTTCGTCTTTGTATGTTTGATTGTCTGTGCGTTTGCCTATTCGTTGCTTTGTCCTCCTTTTGGTTCGCCCATCTGTCTGTCCATCTGTTCCTCTATTCCTCTATTCGCTCGTTTGTCAGTTCGACTATTGACCAGTCGTCCGTTTCTTTGTTCGTCTTTGTATGTTTATTTGTCTGTGCGTTTGCCTATTCGGTCCTTTGTCCTTATGTTCGTCCGCCTATCTGTCTTTCCATCTGTTTCTCTATTCACTCGTTGTTAGTTCGTCCATTTGTTCGTCTCTCTGTTCGTTCATTCCCCTGCTTCATTCCCATCCCTCTATGTGTGTCTATGTATGTTTATTCGTCCATATCTCCCACTTGTCCATGCATCCTTTCCTTTGGTTGTTCGTTCATTTGTTCACCCATTTGTTCGCTCGTCTGTCCGCCTTTTTCAATACATTTATGTTTATTTTTTTCGTTCATCTATCTATACGTCTTTTAATTTTTCCTCTGCATTTCTCTAAGTCGGTTTAGTGCCCAACACATATTTTAGCTCTAAACTGATTTTAAATATTGCAGTAAATTGAAAGTTTCCTACGTTCGTCTCTTCTTTTGACTTCACCTGAATTTTTGTTTAATGCGTGAATAATTTTCAGGTACACGACGATCAGCTTTGTTTTCTTAGCTAAAACTTGAGCCAATAAAGTCTTTGGGTCAATATTAGCAAAGTTAAGCAATAATATTACAACCGTAAGCGAAATTCATTGCATTCAGATTGCTTCGGGGGATTTTGTTCAATTGAATTGTGCACACCGAGCGGAAGAGACGGCCACTTTTAAACAAATGAAGCACACTGGCGCACACAATGGTGCGGCATATTGCTGCACAATGAACATAATTAAATTTACGACAAATTTGTGCAGAAATTCAGCGGCGTATTCAGTGTCAGCTTCAGTGTCAGTGACAGCGTCAGCGTCAGTAACAGCGACAGCAGCGCCGACAAAGACATATCGTAGACACCAGAGCCGATGGGCTGGCGAACATTTTTCGGGGGGACAAAAACAAAGGGAAAAACAAGACACGACTACGCAGCGCCAGCGACAGACCAGACAGGCAGACGACAAGCCGTGGATGCGAATGAAACGGAATGAAAAGTTTTTGGTGCGGACGCAGTGCCACAAGATGGATGCTTAAAGCGCTGAGTGACAGCTGAGAAATGCTGGCGAATGCTACCGTAAAAAGGGCGGCGCGGGAGGGGCAGATGAAGTCCCGCTCGCGGTTGTCTGACTGTGGCGGGCACAATAGAAGGAATTATTGAAATATGGGTAGGGCGCAACTTTTAATCCACTCTTTAGTCTAACGGGGCTTTGTAGAGAATCATTTCAAAATTCATTTAAGCTTAGGCAGCAACACAACACACACACACATACAAACAAATACTCAGTGCGCGCGCGGGTTAACAAGTAATTTCATTACATTTCGTTGACGCACAGTTGAAAGCGCCTGTGGCGTTCTCTGCCTTCTTTTTTCATTTGCTTATTATTTTTGTTAAAACTTCTGCGAATTGCCGCATTCGCTGAGTGGCACAACACAATAAAACGAAGCTGACAAATTGCGCTTATCGCTTGTCAAAGGAGCGAAACGGCTTCGGGAGCCGGGGCCGGAATGGGGACCGCATGGCCAAAGGTGGAGTTGGCAGCCGGTCTGTGGGGTTCGGTTGGTGCGTGCTGGTGGCGAGTACTTTAACCCAACCTTAACTACAACAAAGCGATGTCGCAAGTAGCTACTTCTGGCTCCACTCTGTGTCGAAACGTGCTGAGTTACGGCGAACCATTAAGCAATGTTGAAGCCGGCCCCCATAAAATGCTTAATGCATTACGAATTTTTGTTTTGCACATAGGGTTACCAGATGAAATGTTGGCTTGGCGGGATAAGTCATTTTCGTAATAAAGACATTTCAACTTTAATTCAATTTTTTTGAATTTTTTTTAGGTTAGGTTAAACTGATTGAAGTTCCAAAGTTGCCTGAGAGCAACTGCACCTATTTGTCATCTTATAGCAAAAGCAGTGGATCGAGAAATCTGGAGGAAGATAGTTGCGGAAGCAGTGGTCCATCGAGGACTGTCATGCTAAGAAGAAGAAGAAGAAGAAGCAAATGCTATGATAAATTTATGGGTTTAATTTAAGTGGGCACCAACAAATTAATATTTTTAGAAGTGAATTCAAAGCAAATTAAAAAACACATATTTTAGTACTAAAATGATTTCAAATATTGCATTTAATTGAAAGTTTCCTACTTTTGTACTACTACAACTACTCTACTTTTTCCTAATTTTACTGTTATCCCAAAATAATTTTCATTAATTTGCAGCGATATCAGGGAAAGTTTGTGTTCTAATTGAAGTCTACGAATTGGGCGCGTTTGATCAAAACCCTGTTTCTTTAATAATGGTTAAATAATATCAAAAAGTGATAATTTTGTATTTTTCCATAAATATTAAATAATTTTCTGTAATAAAAAAATATTTATATAAAATTAATTTAACCCGTTTTAAGCTAAAATTGTTCAAAAGTAAACTAGCTCTAGAACTCTAACAAAGAGGCGTGGCAACTTCAAATGTCGTATGCACACTTCTTAAACAAGTGTTTCATGATTTTAATACAATAAAGTGATATCGAGACACAGGTAAAATTTGGGGTCGAAAGGGTTAATCTTAAGAGTAATTCACAGATCTAGAAATATAGTAATTTTTATTAATGTTTTTTAATTTTTTTATTTTTTAATGATAATTTAAATAAATATTTCTGTATTAGGATTACAAAATATTCTCCTCTAGGCAATCCTAATTCTTCCCAGAAGATCCAGTCTGGATCCACAGGCAACAGATAAGAAAGCACACCAGATTAAAAAATGAAGGACCCTTTTCAATAACCTAACCTTGAGCAACCCCTACCAACCCACACTTTACTACACAACTTGTGCGGTCACCTTGCCACACTTTTTCCTCTCAGCTGCTGCGCATTGCCACCCTCAGTCCCACACTTCAAAGCTGGGCGCATGAGCAATGCAGCCAAATGAAAATGTAAATATTTAATCAGGATAATAATGAAGTCGTATTATCGTGAAGGTGCCGCTCCTGCTGCCGTCGCCATTGTTGTGTGCTTCCGTTTCTGCCAACGCAGAGCAGTTAAACAATAAGTAGCTCCAACCAGTATCGCCATATCGAGTGCACAGCAGCCGCCACAATAACAACAACAAAAACAACAACAGTAATGATAATAAAATATCGCACCTATAGGTGGGCAGCTGTGCGGGTTGTTGCCTGCTCGCCGGTGTCTTTTTTTGTAGGACATCAAGTTGACACCGCACTCCATCCGCTCGCTACACATTTCGCCGTTTCAGTTTGCCTCTTGCCGCTGTTGCGTATCAATGAAATTTTCGCTTTCGGTTACAAGTAATGGCAAAGCAGTTCAATAGCTTAGCGTTGGGTTTGAGTTGCGCCCGCATTGAGGGCCACACCGGGCGAGGTTATGTTCAATCACTTAGTTTAATTAATTTCATCGCTGCCGGGCCAAAGGATTATGTACAGTAGGTGCGTATCTGTATGCAGGGCTGCTACACTTTATATGCAACTTTTAACATTGTTGTTGTTATATATATGTTGTTGCAGCCTTATGCCATTAACGTGGGCGTCATGGCGCTACACTGGCGTTATGGCGTTCTATGGGCCTCTTACACAGACATAGGTATTTACTTATATAAAAGTTAGTGAAAGCATCGCTGACGAAAAGATGTAATTAAATACTTAGTTTGGAAGATAATATAGCGTGAACTAACCTAACTTTGCCTGACCGGGCCATCCATTCCTAAAGCTGTATTTTCTGTACAGTTGGTTCATTCAATATTAAATCCTTGACATGAACATTGTATTTTACATTCGTCCCCATAACTGTTACTCTTTCATTTCTTTATTCATTCATTGACCGTTTTATCATTCCGTTTTTACTTTTATTTATTTTTCTTCTACTTGTAGTTTCAACTGATTGTCCTTTACATTCTTGTATTTTCGTCTATTTTCTTATTATTTTCCTACCATTTTCTTACTATTTTATAAAAGTTTTAGATTTAAGTTTTATGGATTATTAATTATTTTTAATTATTATTTATTAATATATGTTATTGATGTACATCAAAAAGACCAAGTCTTACTTTGTACAATAGAAAGAAATAAATGTATAAAATTTCCTGAACATTCTTGCAATTGTTCCCTAACTTGTCTGCCTATATTTGCAATTGTCTCTCTACTCAGCCATTAGTCTGTCTACTCATGTTTCTACTTTTTGTCAACTCATTTTCTCATGTATCACTCTTCTTGCCAGACTCTACTTCCAACGGTTCGTCCTTTTATTTATTTGGACGTTTTTCCGAGCGCCCTTACATCCATCAATCCTTCCACTACTCTTACAAAGGCAGTCACCATAACCGAACCATCCAGTGGCGCACACAGGATTAAATTTTGGGGAAATAGGGTCTTGAGTACAAAATTTTGAGCCCACTATCATTTAAAATCATATTTTGTTCCAGGAATTTGTATGTTTAAGGGGTTTAAAGCCCCAATCCCCCTCCCCTAATCACTCTGTACGCCTCTGTAACCATCCTCCAACCTGCTCCTATTACAGAGGGAAACAAATTTAGACTTCTCATTTCAACTGATTTGGAATCCACAAACCGTTTTCAAATATAGTTTACGTTTTCGCAAAAAAATGGTGCGTCACTTTTTCGGATTTTCCCTGACTTTTTCACGTCTTCGGATTGTAATTTCTAAGCCAATAAACCGGTTGATATGATTTTCACTTGTGGTATTAACAACACCTCCTGCCTTCTTTTCTAATAATTTTCTAAATATTTTCCTTCCTGCCTTCTTTTCTAATAATTTTCTAAATATTTTCCTTCCTGCCTTCTTTTCTAAATATTTTTATTTTTATAAGTTTTAAAACTCTGAGGTAATTGGACCTCAAAGTCGGAAAATATGGAATTTCATGGCGTTTCTTTTAATGTTGAAAAACATGCACATTTTTCGAAACTCAATCAACGAGTTAAGTGTTAAATGAAAGCGGAAACATCAAGTAATACAACACAACCAAATTATTTGGTGTGATTCCCATTCTCATCGAAATAATAGCAAAAATGTACCATAGTCATTTTCAACACTTTTTAGCTTTTGTCCTTTAAAAACTAAGGTCCTCAAAACCCTACCTTACCTTACCTTATATATTCCTTCTCTTCATCTGTCTGTTTTTCTGTCTGATCGTTTTTTGACCATTTGTAACTCATTCGTTTAAAAATTCGTGTGTAAAAAATTGCTAAAACTCTAAATTGCTCTATATTTTTGGAACCCTGCTATATCTGAGAAGTAATCGATGTGTATTCACGAGAGATACCCAATGCAATGACCCATTTTTGTGCAAGGAACTTATTCTTCCTGCAGCAGAACATGACTCCAGAAGCCGATAAGAGAGAAAGTACCCTAAAATACTTTGCCAAGGGCCAAAGAAAGTATAAACCTAACCTCAAAGTAAATTTAAATTAAAAAATATTTGTGGGCGCATCACACAGCAGCAGCGCTCGACTGTGTCGACTACGACCGTAAACCGACCATTATGACCCGCCATTATACACTTTAGTTAAAGCTTTTGTTGTTGTTGCTGCGTTTCATCTTCGCCATCGCTACTCCATTCACTTTCGCACCTGTCATTTCATTTCGTTAAAATGCTATGACACTCGCTGTGGCAGTCGCAGCGTTGCTGTCCCTTGCGCGAATTGCGGGCGACCGAACAGTGGGAGCGTCGCTACCGGCGCCATTGCCATTGTCGGCGCCCTGTTGACACAGTTTGACATTTGACACTTGACTGCAGGTAGATGCGGCGACGGCGGCAACTGGGCGCCGCACAATGATGGAGCTGCCTTATTAAGTTTTTGTCAATAAATTTACTTTTCATCGTTTCGGTGCTGTCTGGTTTTCGGTTAATCCGCTCTTTGTTTCGAGCAGCTTCGCTTTGTTTGTGCGCTGTGCCCTGACATCGCCGCTGGCGCTCATCGTTCAGCTCATGTGGCATTAATGAGCGCAAGGCGGCGCTTTATTAAAAATTGATACTAATAATGAGTGGGCGGTCGAAAGGCCGAAGCGATTAATGTGTGGTGGAGCTACTTAAGGTTAAGGGAAAGTAAAAGTAAGTTGAGGAGGGTTTTTGGTCTGAAATGTGAAAAGAAATTTCGGAGCTCGTTTTTACTTCGACAACGACAAAAATTAGAATTGGTTTGTTGACAATTTTATGTGCGAAGTTAATGTCAGCGTTTATGGTTTTAACCTGACCGGTGTTAATCAGAGATTACGCTGATATTTTTATTGCTTCTGAAATGAAATGAAATTAATTATGGCTTCATGAGGCAACTCGAAGTAGTGTCAAGAGGTCAAATAAATGGCGTAAGGCAGTTGACGACCAATTTTGAGCGGATGTTAAAATAAATGCGATTTCGTTTTAGGGGAATTATTTAGCACATATTGAAGTATAGAAACACATTGTGTTAATCATTTTGAAGGAGGAGGAAGTGCTCCATTTCTACCTGTACAAAAGTTAGGTTAAGTCAGTTCCAATCGGAGACTCTGCTGCGTTCATTGTGATTCCCTACGTTCAAGAAGTGACCCAGAAAAAAAGTTGAATTTTCACGGAACCATTAAAACAAACCGTCGTGATAGTCTGACTTCATTGAAATAAAGGACATTTTATTGTTATTATTTATTATTTTATTATTATTTTTAATTATTTTTATTTTTTATTTTGTTTCATTGTTCATAGTTTTCATTGTAGTCCAATATCTTTCAATAGGCCCAAGTCCTGGGCAGTGGGAAGGATGTGCCCCTTTTGGGACTACCGTAACACAATTTTCTTCTCATCATTCCATAGTTGGCCAGGTGTCCTGTATCCTTCCCTTGCACATACTTTTAAGTCCTAGTGGAATATTCTTTCCGTAATCCAAATCGTTTCCTCCAACACATTTTAAGCTCTTCATTTACCTCTTCATCGCCGAATGCTGCGCACATTTCACTCTGATAAAATTTATTGTTGTCATTTTACTGCATTTCCCCTCATTGTCTTGTTTGCTTAACCCTCTCCCTCTTCTCATCTCACACACTAAATCCATTTTTACGACGAAACTTGACCACCAATGCTGGCCAAAGCTCTTTCAAGCTGCTCAACGTTAGACTCTTTCGAAGTGTTTCATTAAATTTCACTCTCCCTCGATCCATCCATCTTGCAGCCGTAACCATCTTAGGGTAATAAAAATTCCAGCACTCAACCGGCACCTTGTGTCTTCGACCGGCGCAAAGAAAGCACAACAAACCATTCAAGTTGAAATAATCAAATTTCACTGTCGGCAAACGCACGCAAAGTGCGCAGCAGCCGCTTCGACGACAGACTGCGGCTGCTGCCGCTCAGGTTCGGCGTATTTGACAAATATGACACTGTATAAAATTAAATTTTTCATTGGCAACACTGTCAACCCGACACTCGGCACGCCGCTCAAAGTCGACAATAAAACGTGTCCCGCATACTAAACAATCGAAAATGGCTTCGTGCACTTTGGCCGTGTCGACTTGTCGCGGACGTCTTTGCATTTCGGTCGCTGTCACACGTTTCGAATGTCGCGCTGACATTCACGGTGTTAACATGGAATACATAATAAACAAGCAACAACAAATAATTGCGGAATATTTGCGCAAATTAGTGCAGCGCCGTTTGGGGACTTGGGGGAAAGTCAACGAATGTTGGCAACTAATTTTAGGATTTTTATTGTGTTGCAATGAATTTTAATTGGAACGCTGTAGAGGGGGTTTTTTAAGTAGAGAATTGAATGGTTTGTTGTTGCGATTATTGGGGGAATGATTTGCAGTTAAATTTCGGTTCGTAATAAATGAGATGATGAGTGAAGTTTAATTATGAATGAAGACGTTTCATTAGTATTCATTCTGAGAGATTAATGAAGGTAATTTATTATTATAAGTAATCATATTACGAAACTTATGCCCAGACATGATGGAGGTCCAGCATTAGAAGATAATGTCCACGTTTGAACGGGGAAAGTTGATCAGAGAACACTTTATGGTGAATACTTTGGTAGTATTTTTAAAGCAAAATTTAAGGACTTCTTGAAGAAAAAATAAATAAAAAAATTAAACAAAATTATACAATAATGCTTTGTTGCAGATAGAATTCGACTAACTTTTAAACTACCTACCAAACTAAACTGAACTGTGATCCAAAAATATGCAGTCCTGCAAGTTAGCTGTAAACTGCAAATTGAAAATTTTGTTGGGTACTTGGACGGAGAGTCATAGCGGGGAAAAGAGGAAGGTGTCAGCCTTCCAATTGAGGACATAAGCAATGTACTGATACCTTAAAAAAGACTTTACAGTTAACTAGAGGAGCGCATGAGAGAAAAAATGAAGCCCAGGTGAAGCAATCTAAGAAACCTGTGTGATCACCAAAACCATGTTTAAGTCCTATGACGAAAGACAAAAGATTTATAACTACTGACTCTTCCAAGAATAGAACACAGAGCATAGGATTGGTATAGAAACGACCAGAGCTGCAAGAAGTGCAAGGAGCTGAGCCGCAGGGTAACCCTGGAACACTTACTGGTCTAGTGTCTCTACTTTCCATCTCTGAGTTGCTTAGAAGCGCCCACCTACCAGGATCACTATGGCTAAACGGAACTCCGACTGGCATCACAAAGCCCCCAATATGGTCCATGCTTGGATTTATTGGTATCCAGGATAGTTAACTGCCTGAACAGAATGTCGTTGCTGTCACTGCAGCTGTGGCTGTGGTAGGACTTGTCAAAAGTTGAAATGTATGAATTCGTAGGTGCAAGGGAGTAGAAAAGGCAGTCGAATAATATAATTGGTTCTGACAAGTAACGGTGCAATACAGAGTGAAAAGTGAGAGTAAACTGACTTTGGAAAATTATAAATAAAGTAACATACTGTGGTAACCTACGTTAATGTCCTGTTCAGTCAGCCATACAGGTTCAGGCAATTTAGTTCTTAATTGAGTTTATAAATTTTGTTGTTCACACTATTTAGCTAACAGCTCAATTTATCTGTTATCGAAAATGTTATCGAACATGATTTTGTTTTAACGTAAGAAAGTTGTTCATCTGTTTATGTATAAAAAAACGTTTTTATTAACATTTATTGAACATTTAGTAATATTTATTTAGCATCCCTACTGATGCACAAAATTTTTAGATAAAATTACAAAACAAATATCTTTTGCTTCTGTCAGTTTCTCAATTTCGTTTTGGTTCGGTCTATTGTGAATGAATTTGTTTATCAATAGCAGCAGAACACAGTGTTGCTTGTCAAATCGAGTTCATTCTATGGTAAATTTAGCGCTTACTGCAATTTTTGAAATGGAGATTTTTGTATGACAAATTGAGTTTAATTAAGAACTAAATTGAGGGTCAATTGAGAAAAACTTCTAATTGCACAATTTAGCTGACTGTCCAAATAGAGTAGACAGATTTTCAGTGTTTTTTATTTGGGGCACAATTCACCGATACGAACTACGCCTACTTGAGCCAGTAAAACTATGTTTCGTTTATATGAGGCACATTTTTCGCACATACTGATTTAACTTCTATAAAAATATTTTTTTATGCGTCTGAATTGAATTGAATTAAAAAATTAAAATACAAAAATCTTCACATGTTTTCCTATTCTTTATTCTTTGCTAAAAAAGTTATAATCTTCAACTTGTTTGGGTTTCTCGACACTTTGACATTTAGCTTTGAAATATTTTTTTTTTTTTTTTTTTAAACAGGAACAAACGCGCAGGGGATGACCCCTATTAATGCGAAGCATTGCGTTGGTTCAGGAAGGATATAAAGGTTAGGAGATAGGGTTATGAGTAAAGTGTTTATGGGCTCTTGCCTTGAACCCATCGAGATCATAAGTGCTGGGGAAAATATCCGCAGGGAGACCATTCCACAGCCGCGCTGTGCGGGCCAGAAACGAACTTTCCCTGTAGTGCGTAGTGCGCTGGAACATCGTATGAACGATAAGAAAACAAAAAAAGTTATTGAAAATATTAAAAATAATGAAATACTGTGGAGCAAGTACACATTTTAGATGTTGTTGAAATTTTGTTTACAAAATATTTTTAAAATTTCAGAAAGAAGATGACTTTTGTTGACGACATTTTGGCATCGTGATCAGCTGATATCGCTATTGTAACATACTCTATTCTGTTCAGGCAATAATCTAACCTAACCTCGAATTGGGCTATATTTGCCTTGAGTTTAAAATGTGAATTTTCACTGTTACCATGCGCCTATGATACCGGTAATTCTTTTTGAAAAAACACGTTTATTGTGAGGAAATGATTACAATTTTATTCTTCACAGTAATGGCCATCGCTAGCTACACATTTTTCCCATCTCTCAGGCAATTTATGGATGCCTCGCCAAAAAAATGTTTCGTCTTTTGCCTGAAATCAATCATCGATCCATTTTTTGGCTTCTGCGTGAGAATTGAAGCGCTGTTCCGTTAATGCGTGGCCCATCGATGCGAACATGTGATAATCCGAAGGCGCCAAGTCTGGTGAGTAAGCCGCATGAGCAAGAGCTTCCCAGTTGTACGATGCAACCAATTCTTTGGTGGCTCTAGTGCGGTGTGGTGGTGCGTTGTCATCGAGGAAAATCACTTTGTGTTGCCTGGCTTCATATTCTGGGCGTTTTTGGCGTATAGCACGGTTCAAATCGGCCAATTGTTGTTGGTAACGTTCACCGTTAACCGTTTCACCAGGTTTTAGAAGGTTTTTTTCTTCAAATGGTAACACAAAATTAACTGTGTCCGCAAATCGTAATTTGTAGGCACGTAATCCGACATTTTCCGGAGCGTCAAACAATGCGTTGTTGGATGAAACTTGACAAATTGTGAACTGAATATTGTTGACATATGACAGAAGAAGTAAACATGACATTTGGTACGGTTCCGAAGTTTATAAATATTCGGCTATTTACCGCTAGATGTCGTTACCGTTTCATAGGCGCATACCTGGTATACAGTGCAGTTAATTCTACAGACAAACAAAATTGGTACTACAGTCAGATTACAAGACTAAAGCTTAGCTTCTTGCAGCCATCAAGGTGTGGGTACACAAATCGAAGGAACCTAAAGTTTTATGCCAATTCCGAACTGAAGACTTGACTCAGACAATGCACTAATCAGCTGAGTTATATATGGAATCATATGGTGTCAATTTTTGTGATGGTTCTGTCATTCGTTTTTCGTTCTTTAAGAGGCAACTCGACAAAGAAAATCTTATGTCACCTTAGTTATCTTTTTTTTAACAGTATCATATTGTTACGAAAATAACCTCTCTAAGTTCGTATCTGGATTGTGCTTGAAAAATAGAACCACTTCAATTATTCAGCGCAAACGCACTCAAAAACCAACAATCACTTTATTTACAGACTTACACTTTGCTTGTATCTAGACTTGTTACCACTTTGCTTATTCAACTTAGACTCGACCCTCTGCGCTGCACACTGCTGCTTTTTATACTTGTTTTCTTATCGCGTCGATGTTTCTTGCACATTCCAGTTGTACTCTCTATCTTGATCGTTCTAGCACAGCCCATCACCTTCGCGAACCATCCTTGCCATATCGGAATTATAGCCAACCGGCCGTACTCCAAAGTGCATGCCTAAAAGTATGCTTGGAAAAGCATTCATGCATAGCACAGCACAGAGTGCCTCATCGTTACACTATATTTATTTTGTTTAACTTAATTGTATGCATTTTTTTTTAATTTTTACAAACTAATTGTAAATGCTAGTCAGAAAGATTCTGGTCTATTTGCCTAAAATGTTAATAAACTAAATTAATATACTTAAATATTTACTGTTCAAGTTTAATTTAAAAAGCAAAGTTTACTTGAGTTGCTTTAAGGGCTTTTAAAACTCAACAAATGCGAAAATTCTCTCAACAACTAATTATACTCTTATTTTTCTACATTTTTCCCCCTCATCTGTGCTCAAGTTTAGCTTAATTTATATGTAATTAATATTTAAAAAGTCTATTTGCAAAGCAACATTATCCTTGAAACACTCTCACCGTCAACGAAACCATTGGCAATCCATCGCTGTAATTAAAGCGAAAAACATTAGCAATGCACAAAGTGCACGTTCTCTACCCGCTGCCTCATCCTTTGCCAATCGAATTCAGACGCTGCAGCCTGGACGGTTCAAAGGACATGCAGACTGTAAGCGAAACAGCAGTAAATGCGTGGAGTGAAAGCTATTTAATTTTCCACTTTGACCGCATGCTTTAAAGGCGAAATAGACTCGCTGTGAAATGTTAGTATGGTTAGTATAATTTTTTGGGTTTTTTGTTTAATTTGTGGAAAAAATTTTTTGTATGCACTGAAAGCTCTGACTGGTATGAATGCTGCTTTACTGTGTAAAATAATAATTGTTTTATTAAATTTTATAGTAAATATCACTAAACAACACAACAATAAAATAACAAGATTCTGACAACGGATTCTGGTAGAGGGGGTAAAAAAAAATATACATGTATTGGCATTTTGAAAGTTTACGCCTGAATTTTTTTTTAGTGGGGTCAAAGTTTTCCCCTTTTTGCACATTTTTATGGTGAATCGGCATACGAAAACCATGTAACCTCATATTTTAGGTATATAATGTGTTCAGCAATTTGATGTGAAATACTACGAAGAACATTTTTGTGGAGCATTTTAACCCTGTAGCTCCTATTTGTATGGGTCAATTTGACCCTTTTTTCTAAAAAGCCCAAAATGTCCCGTAAAACAGGACTTTTTAAGGATAAAATGTGCCACGAAAATATTCGCCATAAAATTCTACTATAGGTCTCTGAATACATTAAAGCTCAGAAATTAATTTGAACGACAGAATTAAACCAAAACTGAAAATGTGTTCAAGTGTTTATTTCGTACTTAATCAAAATTTATACTAAAATCAAAATTTTTGCACCTATTTGAAGTAGATTTGGCCAGACCCACTGTTGGTTGATACGCCGGCATTCAATAAGCAGAGATTTTGGATCTATTTTAGTCCAATGCCGCATGTACTGGAGCTTCAGTTTCAGTAGTTCATTCTCCACTGAAGTCAACCTGCTGAAGCTCATGAAACGACCGAAAAATTCCATGTAATGAAATTCCATGCCACTAAAATTACTGTACATTTTTCGTCAGCGTTTTTTGTTAAATTTAAATCGCATTTTCAGCGCATTCTTCACACACACATGCACGCACACGCACACACACACACACAACCATACCTACTCTCATCCACACGTTCGTGTCGTCCGTATTAGCACAGAGTATCAAAAGCGATTTTTATTTTCACTTTTCGCTTCACTCCGATTCATGCGTCCTTTTTTTTGTTGTTGCTGCTTTGGAAAGCGCATTGGAAGTAAAAATCGCTCAAAGCTCAAAGGGATAGACGAGCGTATTTGCGCCGAACGTGCGCGTACACACACGTGCGCCGGATTGGAGATATTTTTACGTATTTGTGTGTGTGTGTGTGTGTGTGTGTGTGTGTCTTTCTTGCCCTGATTGAGCGTCTGTTTGGTGGTGTGCGTGCGTGTGCGAGTGTCAGACGGTGCCGGGATTAAAGTAACAACAAACACATGTGTACATTGAGTGTGTCTGTGTGTGTTTGTGTTTGTGTGTGTGTGTGTGTGTGTGTGTGTGATAAAACCGCAGCTTTGGCAATGCGCTTGCAGTCGCACAGCGTTGCAACACGCGCCGCACCCACTGGCAATAAAACCTTTTACCCACTGCTCCTCCCACTTCGCCACGCCTCACTTCGCATCGTTCACTGTTCGCTTGCAACGTGTCGACTATTTATTGACCAGCAAGATGTCCCGCGCATAAAGTGTACTTAACTCGGCGCATTTCTGTTCGCCAACACTGCCAACTCTCTTCCGTCCTCTCTTTGCCCCATTCCACCCTCTTCTCCCACCTTTAACGTCCGCTCACACGTTTAATGGCTTAAATGCGCGTCTGCCCAGTTGTTGTTGGCGGCGGCGGCGACCACCGTTGACAACATTGCAGGCAGTGTTGCCAATTTGCTGTAATTTCCTCCACCTCTGTGTACATACAAGCCAGTGCGGCCCTTTGGCGCCGCCACAAAGCCGCTCGTCCGTCCCTCTCCCCCTCCCCCGAGACTTCGTCGCCGAGCGGCACATGTGCACGTTTTAATCTCTGTTGGTATTTAATGCAATTTTGCATGGCGTCCTCGTCCGGTGGCCGGTCGGGCGTCTACTTTCCTCCCTCGACTGTTTTATTTGGACTTTTATTTTTCATTTTGTTGCTTTAATTTGTTTGGTTTTGTTTTAATTTTAGACCAAAGCCACTATCGGCAGTAATAACCATAATAACAGCAACAACAACCACATGTAACATTAAAATATTATGTAGCTTTTATGAGAGCTGTTATCGTTGTTATTGTTGTTTTTGTTGTTTGTTTCAAGCACTCACCAACAGCGCACAGTGTCCTTTTTTTCAGTCCAGCCACCACAAATTCCGGTTCATCGTTATTTTTAATGATTTTTAAAACCACGTTTTATTATGTACTGTAAGTGTTTAGTGAGACTGCTGTTGTTTTTGTTTTCATTTATGTTACTATTTCTTTTGTTGTTGTTGTTTCTAGGGTTATTGCCGAGGTTGCTATAGCATTTAGTGTTGCTTGAATGTTATTGTTGTTGGCGCCATGTTTATAGTTTGCAATTATTTTGTTGTTGTTTTTGTTGTGTTTTTCCAGCTCCTCTGTTGGGTAATTGTTTGTATTACGCTGTAAATGGGTTAATTTCCGTTTTAGGAATTTTTGTTTTTTTTTGTCGATTGTGCTTTCCTTTGGCTTCTTCCTTACGTGAGCACTTAAGTGGAAAAATTTGTTAAAATTTACCATTAAGTGGTTGGCGGAAATTGCTGTCGTTGTTGTTGTGGCCGTGTTGGATATAATCACAACATATCAATTTGGCAACATTTGAAGCATAAAATGGTGAAAAGTAAAAACAACACTTGATGAAATTTGTTGGTGTTTTAGTGAATCCAATCGTTAGTGCAATGAAATGTAAGTTACAGGGTCGACGTTCGAGCACTGATAAAATATACAAACAAAAAAACATTTTATCAGCGTAAAATGTAAAAAATTTATACTGTAGATTAAAAAAACCAAAGCTCATTTCATATGAAGAAGTTCTTAGTTTGCATAAATTGGTTGGTCCCTGTCAGACAAGAAATGGTATGAGACGCAAGATGTGAAAAACCATTTTA
This sequence comes from Melieria omissa, assembly GCA_963971225.1. NCBI lineage: Eukaryota > Metazoa > Arthropoda > Insecta > Diptera > Ulidiidae > Melieria > Melieria omissa. Next base: position 105,254,627 of record OZ020269.1, read on the forward strand.
TCAGCGCAAAATGTAAAAAATTTTAAGCTATAAATAAAAAAAGTAAAAGCTTATTTCCTAAGAATTTCCTAATTACTAGTTTGCATACAATTGTTGATTTTAATCAGACAGGAAATGGTGTGAGAGAAGTGGTGGACGCACAGTGCGGCAAGTTTTGCCAAAATTGATCTTAAAGCTCTCGAAACAATTGCTTTCTCTAAAAAAAGACCAAATAGGGATCAATATGGGGTCCTCAAAAGCCCATTTTTTTGGATTCAAATCCTCCAAATATCTGTTTGATTGAACAATTTTGGGTGGAAATGGCCTCAAAAGTTACATAGAGAACTCCAAAATGAATTCCTATGTATGTCACTGTACAGGAAATTGTATCATTGGTAAATAAGCACAAGGACTCGTTTCGATTCGAAATGATTTCTACATCTTTAGCAAAGAGTAGAACATAGAAACAGTCGCAGGGTTTCTGTTCAACTGCAACTGTTCTGTGGTCCCAAACAAACAAAATTGTCACTTGGTGAGATGTTTCTTCAAAGTGGGAGACCAGGTAGAATTGCATTTCTCTCTAGTAAAAAATTCAAGCTACTATTGAAGTGTTATACTTTTATTTCTTATTTTTGATTTTATCTGTAAGTTTCTATGTAACTTAAGTTTCTTAGTAAACTAATAAAAAACTTGGTTCGGTCGTTAAGAAGCACCAAGTGGTTCAAGTTTTAAGGAAAGTGGTACGATGTGACTTCACAATGAGGCAATGAAGAGAGCAGATTCGAGATTTCGACTTTCGCCGCGTAAGCCAGGTCTGTCAGGAACCTTGACCCCAAGGTGCGGAGTTGGCGTTCCTGCAGAGCCAGGTGGCACAGGAAGTGTTGTATCGTTTCTACTTCTTCTTCATCTCCACAGCTACGGCAGACATCACCGGACGGGAGGCGCCATTTGCTAAGACTCCAACGAGCTGCCGAATGGAAGTACGAAGGGACAGTACGAATCGTGTTTTCGTCAAGGAGAGGGAGGGCCACAGTGTCCGACAGGTGCCGCAATCGGCCCTGGTTCGCCATGACGACTCAATTCCCTTTTTGGTCAGCCTGTCAATATACATGTACAGGGCTGATATCGGAGGATACACAGAGGTATCCACTTCGGATGCCATCCAAAAGATTATATAGGCGTGAAAGTAGAGGTCATTCATAGCAACATGGCATACTCAGTTTTTCATTTTCTGATCTATTGTTCTTTTAAAAGGACTTTAAATTTCAAGGACATTCACAATTCAACGATTTTTTTAATATTTGCGGTTGTGTAATGATGAAGAAAAAACTTGTGACTTTATGATTAAATTTTCTATTTTGAACTTTTAGGATCAAAATACGTCAGTAAGTAATGTGAAGTATTATACCTCAACATTTTATTTTACATACAAAAATTCTGGGTTATATGTTAAATGGAAACCTAAATTTTTAACTATGAACCAATTGAGATAGAGGAATAAAATGTTGAGGTATAATACTACATACGAGGATCAAAACAAATAATTTTTCCAAACTTATTCGTTAGAAAACTTGAAGGATATCGAAGAACAAATAGTTGAAAGGACCTTTCTGACATATTTTAGTCTTGAAAGTTAAAAATAAGAAATATATTCTAAAATCAAAAATTTTCTTTTATCATTGCACAACTGCAAATATCTAAATAAAATCCTTGAAATATTTATGTCCTTAAACTTGTAAAGTCTTTTTAAAGGGCCATCGGATTAGAAAATGAAATGCTGAGTATGCCAAGTTACTACGAACGACCTCTGGTTTCACGTCTATATAATCTTTTAGATGGGTCTTGACAAAAATGGTTTTTTGTCGGATCCCTAATGGAAGTAGTCGAACAATTAACTGCTCAAATTAGTTGAATATCATGAACTCTAGTTTATATATACTTACGAATATAATCACGTTTAGAGAGACCTTTATGTCCGACTTTAGGAGCCTGCGAAGTGGTCAATTTTTGAATTTTAAAATCTCAAGTTTAAAAATTTAGTTAGAGCATAGTTGAAGTTTATTATAATCGAATGAAAGTAAGAAAACTATTATGTTCTATATCTTTTATTATCTTTTTCTTTATGTATGTATGTATGTTATTTCTGGAAGAAACCATTGCACAACGAATCCCAGAAGTTTTTTAGTCTCAATCTCAGAACTCTGAACTATTTCTTATTGTAGTCTTGTTAGTCTATAAGAAGCTCCAAGTGTATATAATATATTAAACATATATACCTATTTACATATAAATATATAAATTTCTTTGTGTTACAGAAGGTTCAACCGTATTTTATTTTACTACTCAGTGTTCTTAATTTCCATTTACTGTGCGCAAAAATTCATTGAACTGAAAAGTGCATTGGATACGCATTTAGTGCTTTGTTGTTGAAGGTCAATGAAAGCCACTAACACACACACACACACACACACCCATTCACAACACACATACACATTGCTCATTAAAAACCACTAACGATGATGTGCAAAATGCCATGAAATAGTTAAAGGGTGTTTGACCTTTGCGCCAGCGAAAAGGATACGTTGCGAAGGATACGATTTATGAATACGCAAAATATTTCAACACATTGAAACGCAACACACGCATTGCAAACTTTTACATTTTCGCTACTGTTCTGGTTATGGTTTTTTGTTGTTGGTGTTTTTTCTTTCGAGTAGATATGAAAAAGGATCAGAATCCAGAGGAGCAAACACAAGGAGCATAAAAACGAAATAACACGCACTTTTGGCTGAGCATGGCAGAGCGCAAAGGATGAGCGTAGTGTGTAAAGTGCAAAGTGAAAATTGCGCGCATGAATGCGTTTTCATAATTGAACCATTTGCGCAGCGAAAGAAAAATGCGAAATGCCACCCGCACACTTCTGTGGGATTGGGGGCGAGAAGCGTCAAGGAATGAGATGCGTAGTGTGCGCGTGTGCAGCGAATTTGGCGCCGAAAAACAACACAGCACAAATGTAAGAAGAGCTGAAGCAGTGTTGTAAAAAAAACCAACAACAACAAGCAACATACATACGAATTGTGTATGGCACAACGCGACAATGGAGTGCCGCGACAAATTACTTGAACCCTTTCGATGTCCTTGGAATTTGGCTCATGCTGCTTGTTCTTGTGTGTTGTTGTGCTTTTTTTTCATTGTTGAGTTGAGATGAAAAGTTTTTGGTGGCATCAACAGAATGCAAACAAAATAAATATATTGTATGAAAAATAAGTGAATTATGTGCGTGTTTATGTGGGTGTGTGTGTGTGTGTGGGTTTAAGAAAGGAGCTGCATTACAGACAGCAGCGAGTGGAATCACTTATGGAAGTGCGTTCGTGTGTGAAAATATGACAGCAACAAAAAAATTACAACAATAACAACAACTATAAGAAAAACTGGGGCAATATTTGTAATTTTGAATGACCAAAAAAGGGTTACAGATTGGGGAGTTTTGGGAGTTTTACCGAATTAAACTGCGTGTTTGGATGTCAAGTCTGAAAGTCTTTCATATTTGTCGAATTCTCTTTTAATAACTAAATTCCGCATTATGTCCAACAGGATTGTACAGCCAACTGGCCATCATTTTTTTAATCTTATAATAATGCGATTATATGGCATCCCTGTTCAACAGTGAACCTAGCAAATCACCTTCGATTGTGAGAGAAATGCGTTTAGATTGTAGAATGTTCATTTTTATGTTTATGTCCTAATTCCGAAACAGTTTTTGTATATATCAGTTGGTTGAGAAATAAAAACTGAACAGACAGTACAAAATTTATTATTTATTTTTGTGAAGAAAAAATAAAACTGAAAAATAAATTCTCATTCTGCAAGTGAAAAATAAATCTCACTGCATAGTTTTTATTGTTCCCCCAAAAAATAAAACTCGAATAACACTACACAACAAAATCAAATTTTTTTTTTAATTTTTCCCATACACACTAACTCTCAAAAATCAAGTTTTGTAGGAGATTTTAGTACCAATTTTGATTAAGAACGAAATAAACACTCAATCACATTTTCAGTTTCGGCTTAATTCTGGCCTTCAAGTTAATTTCTGAGCTTTCATGTATTCAGAGACCTATAGTAGAATAGTGTGGCGAATATTTTCGTGGCACATTTTGTCCTTAAAAAGTCCTGTTTTACAGGACATATTTGTCATTTTGAGAAAAAAGGATCAAATTGACCCAAACAAATAGGAGCTACAGGGTTAAAATGCTCCACAAAAATTTTCTTCGTAGTATTTTACATCAAATTGTTGAAGACATCATATCCCTAAAATGTGAGGTTACATGGTTTTCGTATGCCGATTCACCATAAGAATGTGAAAAAGGAGAAAACTTTGACCCCCCCTAAAAAAAAATTCAGAGGTAAACTTTCAAAACGCCGATACACGTATATTTTTTTTACCCCTTCTACCAGAATCCGTTGTCAGAACCTTTTTTTTTTGTGTTGTACAGTGTAATTTTTATTTTCGGATACAAAAAATTAACAAATAATTATTGTAATTGTTGTTGGTTGAGCGCAAAGTAAAAATCGAAAAATAAGTTTTATATTTTGATTTTTTTTATTTAACTTATAATTTTTACGGTCCCTGATTTATATATATGTATAAAACCTTATATTTTTCAATCCTTATTTACTCCGCTTGGGAGCATTGGGGCCTCAACAAGGTTGCCAGGGTGTTTGATTAGCCTAGAGTAATTCTAGGTGATGGGACCACTGTCTGTCCGTTACACATGTATAGGTAGAATAAGTTGATATCACAGCGTTGATGTCTTCGATGAACGCTTATGTCTTAATTTTCCTTTGTTGTTGCTCATTACAACTGATTGGGTTGTGAAGGACAGGAACTTGCCACCAGGAAATAAATTGAAATGGGTAATGTCCGACCGAGTATTCGGTTTCGGTTTCGGCCCAAAAAAGTTGTTTTATTCGGACACTAGAAATGACGAATGTTCATGGCATGGAATAAATTTACAGAGAAGGGAAACTTGGAAAGTTAGGAAAAGTATGGGTGCCAAGCTTTAAGAGGGAATCGAACCCACGACTTCTGGGATGAAGTGGCAGAGCATATTGAGCTAACTTAGGCTTTAAAATAAAATTTTTGGTTTAATTGAAAAATTTTTCATGATATATTTGTTACACAATTTCAGTATAATTGCATTGTTTGTGAAGTACAACTCGTAGTGAAAGACCTGAGAAGTCCATTTTGCATTTCTTCCTGGAGATGAAGGTCTTTTGCCCGAATTGCAGTCAATAAACCAATACGACTTTCTGATAAAGTTAAACAAATCCGCGAGTTTCTCATTGCATTGCTTAGACTAGACAGGAAACTGAACCTGGACTGGCTGTCCAAATGGGGCAGTGTTGTCAGATACCTGAAATGACTTTCTTCTTAATCTTAAAAAAAATACTGAAATTTAATTCAAAAAGTTAAAAAAATCTTCTAAATTTTTTCTTTTTGTAATTTGCGTCAGACTTGTCAGGCTAGACAGGAACCTGAACCACGGCTGCTTGTTCAAATGGGTCAGTGTTGCCCGAGACCTGAGACCTACAGATCTTAAAAAAAATACTGAAATTTATTTTTTAAAGTTTAAAAATCTCCTAATTTTTTTTATAATTTGGTACATTTGTTATCCAAAACGTCTCCAAAAAATCACTAGGTTAGGTTAGGCTGCGGTGGCTGTCTCTATAAGAGACACACTCGGAGGCCCAAAAGGCCCATTGTGATACCACATATTTCACCCGTTTTTTAAACTGTGTATGCAACACTGTTTTGCCAAACATAAGTTACAGCACACATTTCAAGCGGATGGGGAAAGGGAGGGAGGTTGCCTACAGCTTAACGCCGAATCCGAACGGCGATTGGCAGTTCTTCGTTCTCGTTGGAGGTTTTGCCGTTGCCTGCCAAGAGCGCACTTGTTCGATTCTTGTAATTCTCATCTGCTTCATGTGGATAGTAGATGAGTGTTTTTTCCAGCCCGAGCCAGGAATCGAAGCCAGCGCGCTACCCGCTATCTACCGAGGCCGGCAAAAAAAATCACTAAGGATCCGAAAAATCCTCCAGTATAAAATATAAATCTCTTAAACTTTCTCCTAAACAATTCATTCTTCTAAAAATTCTCCTAAAAGGCCAAGAATCTCCTAACTCTAGGAGGAAATCTCCTGATCTGACAACACTGAAATGGGCCAAAAGTTAGCCTTTTTATTCACTTAGGCCTTTGTACCGCTTTTGTGTAATTTGGGTCTTTTTTACACAAAAGTGTACAGCAAAAAAACCAATTATGTTTCCACTTTGTGGACTTTTTTGGCAAAATTTTAGTACAACAAATTTTAGTTGAGTGGCAACCGTGACCTGAACTCTTTTACAGAATCTTCTCCTGGAGACCTGAATTCAGGCATAGAAAGTATTCTATACTTCCTACTTCTGTTTCATTACCACAACTGTTGTGACATTACGATATGAAAGTCGCTATTTTCAGATAATAAATCTTATGACACAAAGTTCTGTGATGAATCAATTGCTCAGTCTAATGGAACTAAGACTCAGAAATATCATTTATTTTGTCTTTTTCGTGTATAACTTCGAATAAATTATACCCGTTGTGACAATTCATTGGTGTTGTACAAATTGTTTTACTTTTGTGAGATAACTTACCATTATTTTCATCAGTTAGTCATTCAGTTTATTGAGCAATCCATTTGCTTGTTCTGCTCGGTCGCAATTTCCCTTATTCCCCCCTCTATTCCCAACTGCAATCATTTTCCCACCCGTTCACTCGAATGCATTGCATATTTCTCAGCGCCTTACACAGTTATTCAGTTAATTTTTCACATTCAAGCCTACATTTAGGCTACCACAAAATGCTTTTAACTTGCCGTACAAACTTTTTCACCGACACTGGCCCACAGTTACAACTCACTCACGCCCCGCCCACTCGCCACGCAGCGTCAAAGCCATTAAACTTCATGACCATATACCAATCCGAACTTTGCTCTCATCTCCCGCCTGCACACTCATTCACTTCACACTCGGCCCCTCAGCGACAGCAAATAAAATACTAAAGTAAACTAATGTCATTTGGTGTTCTGCTCACTTGCCCTTCCAACATTTATTTGTCATTTATTTGTCTCTTTGTTGTATTTGCTGCCGCTCCGTTTGTTTTCGACAGACCCGGCCGGCTCGGCTCGGCCGTCTGTCACTGTTTGTTTGCCTTCTATTCTGCACTTTTAGCACGCTCAACCTACAAACTCAAATAAAAAACTTTTATAATAAAATTATTTTTTCAGCCCACGCCCCGCCCGTCGTCGCCAGATCACCCGCACTGTTGCTCACATGAAAAATACACACACTCAGGTAAACAATGCCGCACATTTGTGTACTTTGCTCCTAACCAGCGGTGCCGAAGAGATTTTGTTTAGGCATTTGTTGTTGCTGTTATTGTTAATGTTCATGCTGTTGTTGTTGGCTGCCGTCTCTTGGGTAATTATAATATTATTGCATATGTCATAACTTTTAACTCTCCAACGCATGCAACATTGCAAATCCCAACTCGGCCGAAGCTCCAAGCAGCGCCGCGGCTCCGGCAACCGGCGGCGGCTCTTTGCTGACTATGAAAAATATGAAAACAAAAAATTCAAACCAGCAAAAACTTTTTGTTTAACTTTTTTGTCGTATTTTTAGTTGAAACGTTTTTTTGTTTTGTTGAAACGTTTTTTTTTTACGTTGAACAAAAACAATGCAAATAATGAAATTAGTTTTTGTTTTTGTGTCTCGAGGGAATTTTTTGCATTTCCTGTTCGTTTGTTCGTTCTTGTCGTATTTGCCTCTTTGCTGTTGTTAGGTTTTTGTTGCGCTCTTTTAGGCGCTTAACTGTGTATGTGTTACAGTTTTGCCCTCCGGAAGGATTAACTAAAAAAGAATGTTTGCAAATGTCTTTCGTTGACGCTTTCGCTTTTGTTTCCATGTTCACATTCTTCGTTACGTTCGACCGAGGTTTATTGGCGTTTTGTGATTTCTTATGGATTTGCATATGAAATCGTGTGTGTTGTTTAATGAAACGAGGTTGAAATTTTCTGTTGCTTGGTTTTGGGGATATAGTGGAAAATAGTTTAGATAGTTTAGATAGTTTAGTTTGGCATTTCTGGAGTTGCGAAAAATTGTTGTTGAATGTGTGCATGAAAAAAATATTGATTAACTCGTTTGAGTTATGGATTGAAACATAATTGAGTATAATTTTAGGGGTGTCACAGTGAACAAATTTGAGTTACATAAGTTTTTATCTGACTCTGAGCTATAGATCGCAACATAAATCAGACCAAGTTGACAGTCTACATTGTTGACTGTTGAACTGATTTGCATACCATAGAGTTTATCTTTTTTCCTTATTTTAAGTCATGAAACTAAATTCTGAAGCTGTCACAATAAATTAAATTGATTGATCTAAGTCTTCTTTTTATTCTGAGTTAGGAATCGAAAAATAATTGAGTCAAAACTTCTGAGATGTCATAATGAACCAATTTAAATTGGACATGTGTCTTTCTAACGCTCAATTGAATCAAAGTTCTAGAGGTGTCACAATGTTTCTTTCTAATTGTGGCTTGTGGATCAAAGCTCAATTGAGACAAAGGTCTAAAGAGTCAAAGGGGTCTTTCTATAACTCTGACTTATGGATAAAAACTAAATTAAGTTTGGGACAAAGTTATAAAAGTGTCACAATGTCTTCTTCTAACTCTGACTTATGTATCAAACATTATTTTTAGTTTGGGACAAAGTTATGAAGGTGTCACAATGTCTCCTTCAAACTCCGACTTATGGATCAAATCTAAATTTAGTTTGGGACAAAGTTATGAAAGTGTTACAATGTCTTCTTCTGACTCTGACTAATGGATCAAAACTAAATTAAGTTTGAGACAAAGTTATGAAAATGTCAAAATGTCTTCTTCTAACTCTGACTTATGGATCAAAACTTAATTAAGTTTGGGACAAAATGATGAAGGTGTGACAATGTCTTCTTCTAACTCTGACTTATGGATCAAAACTAAATTAAGTTTGCAACAAAGTTATGAAAGTATCACAATGTCTTCTTCTTACCGTTATGACTTATGGATCAATACTCAATTGAGACATAGTTCTAGTTTCTAAGGTGTCTCAATGTATCCTCCTAACTTTGATTTTAGGATCAAAACTCAATTCAGGTAGTAGTCAGAGTGTCTTTTGCTATCTTTGGGCTTTGGATTAAATCCCATTGAAACATAGTTCTATATTGTCACAATATATACTTTTCTAAGTTATGGAGCAAAGCTCAATTGGGACGAAGTTCTGTAGGTGGCTATAGGTTTCTTTTAACTTTCTTTTAACTTCTTTTAACTTCTAATCCTGAATTATGGATCTAAATATAATTGGTACAAAATTCTAGAGGTGTCACAATGTCTTCTTCTAACATAGACTATAGGATTAAAACTCAATTGAGACATAGCTCTCGTTTGTATAGGCGTCACAATCCTTCTATCTTTGACTTTAAGATCAAAACTTAATTGAGACAAAGTTCTAGAGGTGTCACAATGTCTCCTTCTAATTGACTTATGGATCAAAGCTCAATTGAGACACTGAGTTCTAGTTTCTATAGGTGTCACAGTGTCTTCTTCTAACTTTGACTTTCACATCAAATCTTAATTGAGAAAAAGTTTTAGAGGTGTCACAATGTCTCCTTCTAACTTCGACTTATGGATCAAAGCTGAATGGAGATATAGTTCTTGTTTCTAGAGGTGTTGAAATGTCATCTTCTAACTTTGAACTGAACTCTTACAAAGGTTTAGAGGTGATTGTGGTGAGTTCATTGAAATATGTCTTCTTGTTACTCTGACTTCTGCATCAAAACATAATTGAATTGAATATTTTGAAGTGTTACAGTGAATCAAATATACTTTAATGGGTCTTTTTCGTAATGCATTCATGCATCCGTCGATTACACCAACAAATTGGAGATTGCAATACTGGGAAGTTTTAATAATGCAGACATATCAAATATTTCACTCAGACATGCAAGGAATTTATATATTTTTATATTTTATAGTAATTTTTATAGTAATTTGAGTTAATTTCTTTGTTCTCAAGAAACTTGCATGCTTTATGAAAAAATTTGTTTGGAGACATTTATATCGATTTGGTTAATGGAGGCCACTTTTGTATTTTTAGAAATTTGGAAATTATAAACATTAATTGTAATGAAAAATCATCTCCGGTGAATCTCTCTACGTATTCGAAAAAATACTTAAATAGTTACTACCTGTTACACATTTTCCAAATATAAGTTATAGGTTTATGAATCTTTTGTAGGAAGTTTAACTCAGGACATGTTTTCTTTTTCAAATAAAGTTTGGCAGATCAGATCGTTTAATTCTTCACCTCCTATACATTTTCTATCTATGGTGTGGTACTCCTTTTTAAAAGAAATTGAATCAAATTATTGTCTGGAAAAAGCCATGAGGCAAATGTGTTTCAACTTGAATAGGGAAAGCCAAAATGATCTTTCAAGAGCACCGCGACTTTCACTAAATTGTACAGAATTGGTAATTTATTAATTTAATTTATTTATTTTAAATTATTTATGTATTTATTTAATTTTATTTTTTGTCTTATTTGGCAGACTCTTTTTCCTGCTATTGGATCTGAAAGATGAAAGTTTTCTAGCAAATTATTTCTTTCTGTATTTTTCATTTCTTTCACTAAATTATAAGTTCTGGTACTTTTGACTTGTCATTATTTAGCTGGTCCCCCAACCACTGATTCCAATACACGTTTGATAGCATTTCTCGACTCATACTTCATCCCGGCATGACATGTGACCTTTTTCCAAATCCATATCAAATTATACGCTGTGTCCCTCGTCAACGTGTTTTCTTATCTGTCGTTTTCTGTTTGCAACTAAAGTGTTGATGGACAAACAGCAGAAATTCACTCAGATCGGATCAGCCAGACGACAGAAAAAAACATATGAAGAACAAATGGGCAAACATTGAGTAAATGTGTAGGCAAATGTATGAAAGGTAGCAGTCGCCACTTTCGATGCATATCTGCGCGAAAAGTCAACACATTCGCGTGTTTGAATGTGTGAGTGTGTTGTGTGTTTGTGAGCGAGTATTTGCGCATCATTACAAGCAACGAATGGAATGGAATGAAATGAAATTGCATGCAATGAGATATATTGAGATAACCAGACTCGGACGCTGACCATGGGGCAACAAATAAACGCATCCATTGCAGCAACGCAAATAAAAAAAAGGTTTTGATATGAAATTTGACATTTAACGGTTGAGCCGACGCGAATGCCTCATGGCATGTCAACAAAAAAAAGATACGCGCCGAGCAGACATAAAACAGCGTCGACAAATACGTGAACACGTTTGTATTTACCGGCGCGTTGTATTTAAATAGCGGCGCGTATTATTTTAGGAAATTTTGCAACGTTACCGCTTCAGCAAACAACGAGATGACGCGACATTTGGGCAAATAAGCGACAGCAACAAGGCAGATGTTGCTGGTGTTGTGGGTGTTGTTTGTTGGTGGCGCTGATGCTGCTGATGACAACAGCATTTCGGTAGCCGTAATCAAGTGGATGTCGGGCAGCGTTGGCCGCCAGGTGAGTACGCGACTGTCGGGCAGGCGGAGTGTCGATTTAGACACCGTGGTGAGCGGTCGTGTGCGCGTGTGATTTTTCAGTGAATTTTCAGTGCGTGAATTAAAGCGTGTGCAATTGTTGTTGCAGTAGAAAAGTAGCGGTAAGCGTCTGTAGATTGTAAACAAGTTACCGTTGGTGACTTGTGCACAATTGTTGTTGCGCATTCGCGTAAACAGGTTGCCGTGCGCAGCTTGTGTATAATTGTTGTTGCGCATTTTTGCGTAAACAAGTCACTGTCGGTGGCTTGTGTGTAATTGTTGTTGTGCACAAAAGTGTAAACAGGTTGCCGTTAGGTGGCCTGTCTGCATTGTTTGTGTACTGCTTGTGCCCAAGCAAGTAGCCGTAAGGCACTTGCGGTGTGAATAGTGGTTGTTGTACAACAACCACTTGAGTTGCGTGAGTGAGTGTTGTTGTAATATTGTAAGTAGTGTAAATAGTAGGAATAAGTCTAGTGTTAGACTAGTATAGTGTGTAGAGTGTGAATGGGGCGCCCTAAGCGCAAGGGGAGTGTGGCAGGGGACTCTGCCCGGGAGCCGTCCGGTCGTGAAACGACCGATTTGACGTCTTCTGACGCGGAGTCAGTGTCGGCGGACGTCCGGTCGCCCCCTCGTAAGAGGGTTGGGCACGTGGCTTCGCCCGGCAAGGGGCGCGCGGCTTCGCCCGAGGTAGGGCTTGGGCGCGCGGCTTTGGCCGGGGGAGGCAGGGGGCCTGGGCGCGCGGCTTCGCCCGCCGACACTGTAGGAGGAGTGGAGATGGATGTGGCCAGCACGAGCACGGAATGTGCTGAGTCGTCGGCCGTGAAGTCGGGTGCAAAGGTATCCGTCGTTGCGGCTGGCGGTGAGGTGCCGGCTGTGTCGCGCTTGGCAGTGCGAATGAGGAAGGGGGTGAAGGCGGCGGCTGTTGACCAGGGGCCATCTGCGTCTGAGGCACAGGCGTCGGTGGTTGCCCTGAAGGCCATCACGGCAAAAATCATGGCGGCCGTGATTGGGGTGGATGGTGTCAGCGCCGTCGCCATGAAGAAGGTGGTTGAGGTCGCGGGCGAGTATGAGCTGTTGCTCATGAAGCTCGTGGCCGAGAATGCCACGTTGAAGGGCCGCATCGCTGGCCTGGAAAGTGTGGGGGCTCCGGCCTCACGAGTCATGCCGGCGCCGAGTGCGGTGCGTGTGGGCGCCCCCCAGGCGGCCGCTGCTTTGGCGTCGGTCCCTGTACCGGTTGCGCAGGCCATGACTGTGCAGCCGGCGCAGACGTGGTCCGTCGTTGTCCGGAGCCGTGATGCTAAGGCATCGGGGAAAGAGGTGGCTACCAAGGTCGTCAAGGAGGCGGGTCCTTCACTGGGCGTGAGGGTTCACGAAGTGAAGCCACTGCGTGGTGGCGGTGCGATTATTCGCACCCCCTCCAAGGCCGAAGCAGTAAAGTTGACCAAGAACGCCAAATTGAGCGAACTTGGACTTGACGTGGCGGCAAATGAGAAGCTAGGCCCGAGGGTTGTCGTCCATGGGGTTCACTCGGAGATTTCCCCGAGTGAATTCATGGAGGAGCTCTATGAGTTGAATCTCAAAGAGCGGATAAGCCCGGCTGCCTTTAAGAAAGGCGTCCGTATGGTGAGTCGCCCGTGGACGGTAGGCTCTGGTGGGGCATCCAACGTCGTGTTGGAAGGGAACGAAGGCTTGCTTTCGTCCCTTCTGGAGGCGGAGCGATGCTACATCAAGTGGTTTTCGTTCCGCGTGCGGCCCTTCATGCCGATGCCTGGTTGCTTCAGATGTCTGAGTTTTGACCACAGAGTGGCTGAGTGTCGCATGAAAGCGGACGTTTGTCGGCGCTGTGGCCAGAGCGGTCATCGCGTCCAGCAGTGCAGCAATGAGCTGCATTGCCGGAATTGCGCGTTCCGGGGCAAGCCGGCTGGACATTACATGATGTCCACCGACTGCCCGGCGTACAGCCAAATTCTGGCCAGGGCGCAGGCTCGTCATTGATGGGTCTGCAGGCAGTACAGTTAAACTGTCAGGGTGCATATGCCGTGATGTGCGAGTTAGGTGCGTGTATGAGTGAATGTGGCAGTGCAATTGCCCTGGTTCAGGAACCGTACGCCACCAATGGTGTCGTACGGGGAATACCTGCAGCAATGCGGGTCTTTTCTGACACCAGGGCAAATGCGGCTGTAATTGTGAATGATGTCCATTTGGACTGTATGGTTGTGTGTGCGACTGAATATGGTGTTTGTATCAGTGTGCAAGGTCACTTTGGCAAAGTGATTGTGGGCAGTGTCTACTGCAAGTATGGTGAGCCTCTAGAGCCCTACTTGGACTATCTCGACACGGTGTTCCGTCTGGCAGGCGGCACACCTGTCTTGATAGGTGTGGATGCAAATGCCACATCTCCGCTGTGGTTCAGCAAGGTATCGCGGCATTCTGCTGGCTACCAGAGCCACAGTAGGGGTGAGGCAATGAGTGAATGGTTGGTTCCGCGAGACATCGTTGTTCTCAACGAACCGAGTGAATGGTATACGTTTGACGGGCCTAGAGGGGTGAGCGATATTGACGTGACGTTTGTGAATGGGGCAGCGAGCAGAATGTTTGAATTCAGCTGGCGTGTCCGAGGTGGGTGGGGTATAAGTGATCACAATTTGATTGAAATTGTGATTACTGTGCCTGCTCACAGTATGAATGAAAGGGCGGGTGTGTGCGAAAGGCGATGGCGCACCTGTGGTGTGAATTGGGAAACTTATGGTTTCCATGTTCGTGAAGTGGTCACGGAAGTGCCACTTAGTGAGTTTGAATGCATGAATGTGGACGACCAGGTCGCTCGTCTTAACGAGTGTGTCTGGCGTGTGAATGACAGTATGCTTCAGAAATGGGAGAGAGTGAACCAGAGGCGGGTGAAGTGGTGGACGAGTGAGCTGAGTGCAAAGAGGCGGTCGGTCAGGCGCCTGAGACGTAAGTTTCAGCGAGCCCGGGCGGCCAATTCTGAGCACTTGGCCCAGCGCAGGTGTGATTTCAATAGGTGCATGAATGAGTATAAGAGTATGCTTGTTCGCGTTAAGGAAGAAAATTGGCGGGAGTTTGTGGCAGATCATAGGGATGACCCATGGGGTCATGTCTATCGCATCTGCCGCAGTAAGAAGAAGCAGGTGGACGTGAGTGCTCTCCGTGTTGGTGACACTATGACATCAACATGGAGAGATAGTGTGAACGTTCTCTTAGCCGAGTTCTTTCCTAGGGCGGTTGAGCAGACGCCACCAGCACAAGTGGCAGCTGCTGAGCCATTAGAAATTGGAGAATTAGGTTATGCATTTGGCCTGGTTAGGTCTAGACGGTCACCGGGTGTCGATGGTTTGACTGGCGAGATGTGCAAAGCCTTGTACAAAGTCATTCCGGAGTACCTGGAGGCCATCTATGAGAAATGCCTTTATGAGGCTTATTTTCCACTCGCGTGGAAGATAGCTAGGGTCGTAGTGCTCTTGAAGTCTCCTGATAAGATCAGGACTAACCCCCGTTCTTATCGGGGTATCTGCCTCCTACCAGTACTTGGTAAAGTACTGGAACGGATTATGGTGGATCGGCTTCAAGCGCAACTGGGTGGGCTATCGGATAGGCAGTTTGGGTTTCGAAAGAGACTCGGCGTGGAAGATGCATGGATGTACGTTAAATCGGTGGTGCGTGAGAGTAGAGAGAACTATGTTCTCGGTGTGTTTGTGGATTTTAGGGGGGCGTTTGATCACCTGCGCTGGGATAAAGTGGTAGAATGGCTGAATCATGCTGACTGCCTGGAAACAGCTCTCTGGAAGAGCTATTTCTCAGACAGGAAAGCATGTGTGATTGGGAAGAATGAACGGGTTGATATAGATGTGGCTCGAGGATGCCCGCAGGGATCCGTCTGTGGTCCATATATATGGAACTACATGATGGATCCACTACTGCGGCGTCTGGCAGCAGTATGCAAGTGTTGTGCGTATGCGGATGATCTGCTTATCCTTGTGGAGGGCAGATCTAGAGCGGATGTAGAGCGCTTGGGGGAGCAATTTATGTGTATGGTGTGTGAATGGGGTGAATCGGTGGGTGTGGATGTGGCAATGGACAAGACTGTGACCATGCTGCTGAAAGGCAAATTGGCTCGCAGTCGTCCGCCCATTGTGCGAGTGAATGGTGTTGGCCTCCGGTACGAGACGCAAGTCAAATACTTGGGGCTAACAATTGGTGAGCGAATGAGTTTTGCTCCTCACTTGGTCAGGCTGAAAGAGAGGGTTGTGTGTATGATGGGTCAGGTGCGCCGGATACTCAGGAGTGACTGGGGACTCGGCCGACGCGCAGTTCGTACCATTTACCACGGTCTGTTCGTAGCTTGTGCTGCGTACGGAGCGTCGGCGTGGCACGAATATGCCGCGACGGTTGTAGGCCGCAAACACTTACTGTCTATTCAGCGTGTTATGTTGTTAGGTTGTATGCCTGTGTGCCGCACTGTATCAACAGATGCATTGCAGGTGTTGATGGGTGCGGCTCCTCTGGATCTCGTGGTCATGCGGCGTGCCGTAGGCTTCGGGCTAAGGAGGGGGAATAGAGAGGTGCTGCTGCAGTATGAGTGGCTGCAAGGCGAAGGTGTGGAGAGTGCTGACAGTATGAAGCGTAAGCGAATACTGGAGGACTGTGTTCTGCAACGTTGGCAACAGCGTTGGGACGAAAGTCCCCGTGGCAGAACGACATATGAATATATACGGGACGTGAGGTTCGTGGTAGGGCTCAGGGATTTCGGCTTCGGCTTGAGCCTTGGGTTCCTACTCACTGGACATGGGTCACTCAATGCATTCTTGCATAAGAGAGCCCTGAGTGCAAGTGCAGAGTGTATGTGTGGGGCTGCGCGTGAGGATTGGTTGCATGTGTTATGTGAGTGCCCGTTGTATTCAGATTTGAGGGACCTTGGGCGGATGGGGATTAGTCGGACTGACGGTGTGTGGTGTGTGCGTGAAGCACTCTCCACCAGCCAGCTGATTGCCATATTGAATGAATATGCGAATGCTGTGTTTCGGCGGCGACGGCAGTTTGGTGTATTGCCAAGTGTGAATGTGTGAGCGGGCTGTGTGGGGGGGCCGGTCTATTGAGTGGATGAATGAATGCGCACGTGAATGAGGTCAAGTGCGGTGCGGTGGTCACCAGTCCACGAGCTAAATGGGGCTCAACTGGTAGTAGCACGGCTACGAGGTCTGACCAGAGGCTTTGTCTGGTACCACGGGAATCAGGGTGCCCCTGGAGCCTTGTGCTTCAGCCTGATTATGGGAATGGCCCCCTCGGGGAGTTCCGTGGTGGCGTGGTTTAACACCCAAATGCGGGTAGAGTTTCGACTCGGCGTGGAGTTGCGTTTACAACCGGGTGCCGGACCCATAGCACGGCAGAGGTTTAGATAGGCCTCGATCCCTACCAAGGAGGGGAAATGTCCATTTACATTAACCCAATTGGTACCGGGAGCTTGCTCTCGGGGCGCTTATCAATGCTTAATTTTGATACGCTGTGCTTTTGAGCACCGTGGGGTTAGGCCACACTGTGGCGGCACTCACGTTAAAAATACGACATTCAATGTCGGGCAGGCGAGCTGGTGGTTTAGGTGGCATAATGGCGACTCTTTGTTGTTGTAGCTATTCGGATGTTTTCTTTTGTTGTTGTTGCTGCTATTGTAAGCAGTTGTTGTTGTTGTTGTTGCAGCTTTTGCTATTATTGTCGCGAATGCCGCTTTTATGTCAACGACAATGGGCAACAAACATTTGCGATATAGATCAGTAATGGCGAGCTGCGGATATCAGCTACAATAACAACAAGAACAGAGAGGAAACATATGCAAAATTTTGCCTTTACTTTTCCATTTTTTACCTTTGAACTTGGCGGAAAATATATAAAAAAAAAGTTTTTGTTTAAATTCTTTGCTAAATGTACTTTTTACACATAGGAAGATAAACTTTTCGTACTCAGTACACATGGCAAAAAATTAGTCTACTTATTTAAATGACCGTTTTAGTGTTACAACTTGCCTCAAATATTCTCTGAGCCTACTCCAGTTGGTCACACTATGAGATGATGGGTCGTCCTCAACTTGGTCCTTCCATCGGAGATACGGTTTCCCTCTTCGCCGTCGACCTCTTCCTTTGCTGTTAAGCTTTTCCTGCAATGCAGTCTTTAGCTCCTCAATCTTAGCAGATCTTCATTCTGTCGGAGTCTTTTTTTATTTTCAGAAGAGAAAAGTCGCAGAAGGAAAGGTTCAGTGAATACGGTAGCTGAACTTAATTAGGTTAAGTCATAAAGGGTATCTGCAACACTTTTGGTCGGAGACCTTATTGGCTCCACTGTGATTCTTTTCGTTTAGAGTTCAAAGCCCCTGTCTATCTGTTGAGGTTTCTGTAGATTCAGATGGGATCTTCTTGCTGCGTTTTCCATGTACTTCTGGGTTATATTCCTTATGAACCGCATGAACTTCTGGCAAGAACTCAAATTTAATGGGCTTTTTCGGTCTTGGCACTTCTGGCCGCTTTCCTTGGGATGATTAGACTTGGTTTCAATATCATAACCATATACCCATGTTCTGACATCCTTATGATCCTTTTGAGAAATTTCGATTGTCGCTAACGTCATTCCAAAGCATTTGAGCGATACTCATTCAACAATTCTTTTGATGAAAAGTTAGCAAACTACATTGTCACACACGTCATGCCAAAAAACGAAAAACCGAAAAAAGTTGCATTGCATAAGTCAAACCGATATGGCAACATTCTCAGTAAGTCCTCTAATTGTGACTTGACGATTCTTCCTAACAATTTTCTTTACTGCTTTTACGTTTCAGAAGAAACTTCGCGCCACATGTTTTATGCCCAAAACATTCGAAAAAATCGCATAGCGTGAGCCGAACCGATATGGCAACATCCTCACCAAGTTCTCTATTAGTAAATCGAGTATTTCTAACAATTTTCTACAATTCTTCAAGATTTCGGAAATAACATTACGTCACATGTTTCAAGCTTTCATTAGATAACCGAAGTTCTCTAATAACAATATTTAAACAACAACTTTAATCTAATAACTCTCCTAAAAATTTTCTTCACTGCTCCAAAGTTTCGGAACAAACTTAGCGTTCAAAACATTCAAAAATTGCATATCATGAGTTGAACCAATATGGTAACATCCTAAGTAAGGTTTCTAATACTGAATCGACGATTCTTCCTCAGAATTTTCTTCACTGCTCCAAGCTTTCGGAAAAAACTGCGCGCCATATGTCTCATGCCTTAAACATTCAAAAACATTGCATGGAATTAATCGATCCGATATGGTTTGAGTCGATATCCTCAGCACGTCCTCTAATAGTCAATCGACGATTGTTCCTAACAATTTTCTTCACTGCTCTAAAGTTGCGGAACAAACTTCGCACCAAATTTTTTATGCTCAAAACATTCAAAAATTGCATAGAATGATTCGAACCGATATGGCAACATCCTCAGTAAGTTTTCTAATTGTGGTTCGACGATTGTTCCTAACAATTTTCTTCACTGCTTTAACGTTTCGGAACAATCTTCGAATCGATATTCGAAGATAACATTCTCGGCAATTCTTCTAATACTGGCTCGACGATTGTTCCTAACAGTTTTCTTCACTGCTTCAAAGTTTCGAAACAATCTTTTGGGCCACATGTTTCATGCTCAAAACACTCGAAAAATTGCATAGAATGAATTGGCCCGATATGATTCGAACCGATATCCTCAGTAAGTCCTCTAATACTGAATTGACGATTCTTCATGATAGTTTTCTTGACTGCCTCTAAGTCTTCATCGGTTGTTGACAAACTGATCGTCCAAGGCGGGCATCGTCCTTAACATTTTCTTGGCCTTTTGGTTTAAGTTTTTACTTACAATCATTTTTTTTTGCTCAAAGTAAACTCGCCAAATGCCAAAGTCAACATTTGAAGTACGTTGAAGCACTTGGAGGATTTTTATTTTTTAACACAAATTTCAATACAAATTCTTTGATCCATTTTTTCGGTAGCTTCTTTGAATTGCTCCTTTTTTTAAATGTATTAAAATATGTTTCTTATAATTGAAATGTTTTTGTTCTAAATGTTAAGAAACTAACTTGTTATTGTAAATTAACCACATTTTTTGTTGCTCTCTTCTCTATCTTTCCATACCCCTTTACAACTCATCCATGCATTTTCGTAAAAATGCAAATGTCCTGTCAGCAGCGTTGCATTTTTTCATTCATCCATCCATCCATCCATCCATCCATTCGGTGCTGATATTCTCTGTCTATGTGTATTTGCCGGCAGCTGGGTTTGTGTCTGCTTCTGCACGGCGTTTTTTTACTCGCCTTATGTGTGTTTTTGCATCCATTTGGCTGTGTGAATGCTTGCAAATCTCTATGTGTGTGTTTGTGTGGATTTATTAAAACAAGCAGAAGTAATTTTATTAGCACATCTATCTAAATGTTGCTTTACATTTTTCCAGCTTCTAACTTAGCTTTGGTTTGCTTCTGCGCCAGCTGACTCGTTGTCCTTCTCGGCACCTGCAGTGTGAGTGGAGTTTCGTTCTATTGTCAGCATCAGTTATCCTTTTGCTGAATCTGCATGAAAATTTAATGTATTCGCAGTTAATTTAGCTTACAGAATCTCATTTCGAATGAATGCAAAGCGTTGGCGAACATGTTGTTGGACTGTTGGATGTTTGTTTTGTTTGAGATTTGGAATGGAAAGATTTAAAGATTGGGTTGATGTGAAATGATTCTTGAATTTCTGGTTTTAATGAGGATTTATGTAGTTAGTTACTTTGTTGAGATCAGCTTCAATGTTAGAAGTTCAAACCTAACCAAATATCTAATATTTAGTATAAAAATTTAAGTTAACAAATATGGTTTCAAATGGCATTTGAAAAAAAAATGAAATAATGTTCGATTCCACTGGGTCCTGTCACACATGCAAGTCAAGTCATATGAAAAACTTAACTGTCGTGTTAATGTGCAGATAATAATAATTGAAATTTATTTCCGCAACTGTAATTTACACACACACACACACATACGCATCCATTTAAAAGTTAATGCAATTTTAATGAACTTGGCGCAAAAGTAATTTTGACGCAGCTAAACGAAAATTGTAAACGCCAACAAAATCAGCAATAAAAATGTTAAAATCACATTTGCGTGCAAGTTCATTGTTTTGCAATCAATTTAACGGAGCAGCAGCAGTAACAAAAGTACAACAACAAACCTGCTGGCGGCAGCAGCATTCGGGCGTTGCGAACGTAATGACAAGAACGACATTGCGAACAACAAGGACAATATGCAAGGATTCGGGCATTAATGTGTGCTCTGTGGGTGCGTGCAGTGAGAGATGGCAGACAACAAAAGGCACAACTACAACAACAACATGAACTAAGAATACGTTCATTGTGCAACCAAGCAGTGGCGCAACCAAATCGAAATTTAATGACGACACATTTGTCATTGTCAATGTCAAAGTGTCAAGTCACACGAACACACACACACACAGACACCAATGCAGACACAGCAATGCCGGCATCCTTGCAGCCAACAGACAACAAATGCAGCGCGAATGCAGCGCTTTTTGCTGCTTTTGTTGCAGCCAAAATTTTTAATTTTTGGTTTTATTTTGTTTTTGTCAATTTCAGTTTCAGTTCGGTAACAAATTTAATAAAACGCCTTTTAGTTGGGGGAAAAAATAGTTGCAAAAAAAAATATGACAGCCCAACTGCGAACTGATTAGCGCTGGACACACACCCAAACAATTTAAGCTGACAAATTGCAAGATAAAATAAACTTTAACTGCTTTATTTCACAGCAAAAAAGTTGGCCAAGCAATGCCAAACAAATTTCATTGAGCGGAGCGAGAGCGAAGTAGTAAAGGAGATGCGCACTCGGCCGCACCAAAGCAGGTACTAAAGTTTTTACAACAACAACAAATACACTACTGGAACTACTGTTGCAACTTCTCGCGAACAACAACAACAACTTTAACAACAACAACAATAAAAAATACAATAAAACAAACTGCCACTAGTTAGACGCTAAAAGCTTCGTTGATGCAGGACACACGCTCGAGTGCACATGCAAAGCAAAAGCATACAAGTAAAAAAACAAAAAACAACAATTATGCCCACAGTCGAGACACTCTATTCTCAATGTTCTTGTTGCTTCTTTTCTCGTACACCTTAGTCTCCCCACTTGGCCTGCGCGCTGCCCTAAACTTTGCCTTGTGTCGAGGTGCTTCTGTTTATCTTTTGCCGTTCAGAAAAAATCTTACCTTCTGTTTACATACTTTTTTTTTGCAAAATATAAAATTTTAAAAAGTTCTTTCTTCGTTCTGTTCGTTGTTTTGTACAACTTTTACTTGTACTTTGGCCGCTGTAAATATGACGTAAATAATGAAAATCTGATTTCCAGCTTAACTTCGGCATCTTCCGGCGCCTCTGTCTCGACCTCTGCGTTTACCTTCTTACTCCGTACGTATCTCCATCTCTGTTCCTGCGCGACCTCTGCTTCTGTCTCTACCTCCATCTCTGCACACTGATGTGTTCATGTATTTGCTTTCTGCTGCCGTCTCTCCCACTACTACTTTGGTCGCCTTTAACGTCCTTGGACATTTTTCAAAAGATTGCAATTCTTCGCTGAGCTTTATTCTGTTTTTCTTTTCGTTGCATTTTTTCCTTCCGATTCAACCCAAACAATTTTGCTATTTTTATTTTGATTTTTTTTTGTCAAAATAATCAAGTAATGAAACTACACTTTGCCGTTTGTGTGCATAAAAAATGCTCAACTGTATTAATGCACAGAGAAAGGAAAATCTATGTTTTTTTCTTTCACTCGGTCAGTGCATTTTGGGGCAACACTGAGCAAATTTGGAGCTCTTGCTGTGTTATATTATGTTATGATAAAAATTTATACTTTTGTGTTTTCTGAATATATTTTTTAAATTTTTTTCTATTA
This sequence comes from Melieria omissa, assembly GCA_963971225.1. NCBI lineage: Eukaryota > Metazoa > Arthropoda > Insecta > Diptera > Ulidiidae > Melieria > Melieria omissa. Next base: position 105,277,290 of record OZ020269.1, read on the forward strand.
ACTTGACTCTGGGTCCAAAGCCATTTCATGTTCACCTTCGCAATCAATTGAATGTTAAAAAATATATGCAGAAAAAACAAAAATATCAAATGTTTTATATTTCATTGTAAAGGGAACTCCACAGGCTACAACATGGTTGCAAACTTATTGTACCTTAGTAATGAATTTTTTCGAGAAAAAAATCCTTTAAAAAAAAATTTTTATAAAAAAATGTTTTTTTCGCTTAAAACTTTTTATTAGTACATCTTACGTATCTAATGTTGCACATCAAAATAAAGGTATTGTTACGAAAATCTCAAGTTTTCCCAGGTTCGTTTGATTGTGTTTGAAAATAAAACAACTTCAGTTATTCAGCGCAACGTAGTCAAAGCTAACAATCACTTTATTTACAAATTTACACTTGTTCTACTACTATTGCATGTTTCCCCATTGCTTGCTCAACACAGACTCGACCCACTGCGCTGCACACTGCTGCTTTCATACCAGTTTTCTTATCGCGCCGAAGTTTCTTGCAACTTCCAATTGGAAAATGCTCGACAATTCACGCAGCCCATTTCTCGCGAACCTTGCCATATCGGACTATACCAAGCGAATTATACCAGTTTGCCGTACTTCACAGTGTATGCCTAAAAGTATGCTTGCAAAAGCGTTCATGCACAGCACAGAGTGCCTTTTCGTTTCAGTATGAAAAATACCTTTCGTTTGGAACCTATATCGTGTAAATCAGTTGGAGATTAATTGAGATTTTTTTATGAAAACTTTGAACTTTGACCCCGAGCCACGCCTTTTATGGGCGTTTCCCAGGCAAAATTTTTAGTTTGTTAGATGCAGAAGCCAACCCTCTATATAAAAGCATACTCATTTATTTTTTCACGAGGGTTCGCTATACTGTTTTTTTGCCTCGACGAAAGTGGGGTTTTTGGGACATTTTTGTCGAAAACACAGTTTGAATGTATTTTTTTGGATTGGTGACTTAAGCAAAGTTGTTGGTCGTTAAAATATCTACAAACTTGCCCAAGACAGTAAAGCGATATTCGGAACGATTTAGGACCTATTAGCATTTAAACGTTCAAAGACTTAAGCGACGAACTCGACCCAAATGAGTCAAATTCAAGGTCGGATTTCTTCTTTCTAGAAAAGCCCATGTTACAATTTTTGAGGGTAAATTTCACGCACAGTGTAATTGTTTAGCATTATATTTGAATATGATTTTGGAAATGTGGCCATTGCAGCTAACTCCTCCCAATAGTTCAGGCTGTTTTTAGGCAGAAATATGTCGAATGTTGGTTTCCAAGTGTGACATACTAATCTTAAAAAAAAAATTATCGAATGGCTTCAATGCATAGTTTTCGAAATGATGTGCACCTTAAAATACAATTAATGCTGGACGAGATTCTCAAGTTGAACTATGTTTTTCAAAATAAATTTCAGCAAATTGCAAACTTTGCTCCAGTTTGAATCGATTCATAACGAATTCTTAAACCAAACTAAGCTCGAAACAATCGAAAACGGTGCTATCGGTTTTTTAAGAAAACACGGTTACCAATTTAAAGTTCTCCCACTCTTAAAAATACCAATTTGCAAACATTAAACACATAAAAAATTATACAAAAATTTTTAATTATTACGTGGGACAACATCTATCTATCTATGGAACAGTCCTTGTCCTGGTTGAAGGTACAGACCACCGCTCCTTGTCTCGGTTAAAATGAATGAAAACTCATTTGCTTTTGTTTTAAATATTTATCTTGTCTAAGTATACAATCACATCATTTTTTAGGAACATTTTTGTTTGATACACAAAAAATTAAAATGTTTATAATCTTTCTCCCAGTGCACCTCAAACCATCGCCGTACGTAAAACAAATTGTGCAGCTCAAAGTTTTGGGCTATGGCGCTGCCAGTGCAAGCAGGCGACTGCCATAACCTTACTTCGACGCCTATGGTCGTTTCAATTCCCCCTTCCTCTGCAGTCGCCGCACTTTCCTTCTTTCCTTCAGTTCACTATTCTCGGCGCCGTTGGCCGCCAACGTGTATAGTTAAGTAGTCGTAGTTGGATGGAAGTTGTAAAAATGATGAAGCAGCAGCGAGTGCCCGCAAAAAAGCAGCAACAACACACACACATACAAAGCGAAGAAGAGAAGAGAAAATGAGAATGAAAATGGCAGCAAAACTTTTCGCTTTTTCTTCAAATTGCACAAGTAGAAGTAAACTCAATTTTCGTTCGCTAAGAATGCCGGCAAGTAAGTTGTTGGTTTTTTTTGTTTTTTGTGTTGGCTGTCGCTGTTTTCATTTCGCTCGCTGCCCGCAGCCGGCACATTATGGCGCGTATTTACAAATGGCCGGATCGTATAAATAAAATAAAAGCAATAATAAAACTTAACAACAAATTGTGGAGGTCATCATTGTATACACCGGAGAGAGCGCGTTGGCACTGGAGGCCAATGCGGAGTGGGGCGCAGGCGAGGGAAGTGGTTATAGTTAATGGGAGGAGGGGTGCAGCGTAAGCAACGGCCTGGCGGTCATTTCAAGTGGCCGCACAAGTGGAATTCAGTTTGTGTTGGCTGGATGAATGAATGAATGAATGAACGATGAGCGACCACGGCGAACGCCGTCAGCGAGCAAACAAGCAGTACGCCGAAGCAAGTGACTGATTACAAATTTAGTTTTTGTCAATCATAAAGAACGCCATGTGGCATTGTAGTTTTAACCGTAAACGTATTCAGTTCCATGTGAGCATGTTTGCGAAAAATATTCAGTTTCATGTGAGCAATGTGGACATTTGCGAAAATTATGCACGAGTTCTAAAGAATGCGAGAGCGCTCGAGCATTGAAAGAGTTGTAAAGCAATTTTGAGAATAATTTTTCTTTAGAGAATAGCAAAATAAATTTGGTGTAAGAAAATATAAAGAGAATACAATATCACAAAATATGAAAGAAATGCATGGGGAAATAAATAAATAAATAAATAATAATTTGACGTTAGTTGGACTAGAGAGGTTGGACTGAAGAGGTCCTTACGGAACTTACTTATCGCTTCAATGCTATCCTGGTGTGAGTGCCAGGTCACAATAACTTTTAACGGTAACGAGCGAGTGGTAAATTGACTCGAGGAGGCTTCGCTCTGAGACTGAGACATTGACGGTTGACGCTCCACTAGGATCAGTCAAGAGCGAAGTCTCTAGGGACTGGTTCTATTAACCCTTTGAAACAATTATTCTGATCTTTTGACTAATTTTTATTCGAATTAGGTGTCCCCGCATAAAAGAATTTTTTCAGAATTTGTTTGTATGCAGCATAATTTTCTAGCTCCAACTTTCATAGTTAGTATGGGAGTATTGCTATCGAAAATATTTTGGTTTTTACAATTTAACTTCGTAAGGGTTAAGCCAACACTAAGCGACAGAGTATGAGAATCTTCAAAACGCACCGATCACTTTGGCTAACAAACAACAAGCAAAGGACCTAAGAGCTCTTCAATAAGGTCGCCAGGATCTGGGAAGAGTAACTGCGGTCATCGCAGATCCGATGGTTCATTGGAGAGCACGCAGTTAATATTAAAATATCAGCTACCATTGTTCAGAGATTCTGAACAAAAAGGAAACTGTCCATTACTTCCTGTGCTCCTGTGGAGGTGGAAGACGGTCAGCAAAATAATACTTTAAAACTTTATGGAAACAGCAAAGTGAAGCGTGAACTTTCTACTCGCCTAAATCAACCTCTCGGTCTGGATATAGAGGTCACATAGTCCAGCAGACAACATAGCAGTGTCGCACACAGAGGGGTTTTGGGGTTCAAACCTCTCCAAAACATAAAAAATTGTGGTATAAAATATCGCGTCGAATGGTTTTCGACTCAAAAGTTGTATGCTCACCCTCCACAGTGAAATGGAATGTGCGCCACTGTAACACACTAACCAATCATCAAAATGACTGTTTCTATAGCTCCCAACAGAATCAAATACTTATATTGAATTTTTTCGCATCAGGATATTAAAAAAGTATCATAAAAAAATTATATGTGAAAGTATGTTCCTGGATTTTTTTTTATTTTAAGAAGCATTCTTTCTTTGTCGGATAATGTAATTATATCCTCCGATATCTTCCGATCTCAGAAAATAAGTCAATTTGAAAAGTGGTCTAAACACGTATTTTTCGACAAAATTTATTTTATTTATGCCTAAAAGTATGCAATCAGCACGAAAAATGATAAAATCTGCAAAAATGCAAAACATACATCTATTATTATCGTTTTTATTGCAAATCCAGAGGGTCTTGAGACAATTTCTGTTACTCTTTGGAATAATCAATGTTGACGTTACCGATTAATTGTAAAATCTGAAAAATCTAGCCGACACACTTGGTGCTATAGCTCTCCAAAAATGACGAAATTTGAAAATTTAAGTCTCAGGCATTGCCAAACTACAACAGTTTAAGAAAAACAAAATGGAGATTTCAATTCAGAAGACCATGGTTAACTGGTGTACCAAATTTCATGAAGAACGGACCACTCCTTCTAATTTTGTCCCGCGGTTGTATGCAGTCGAATCACTGTGCAGCTCCTTAAACATACTTTCTTTCTGGAACCAACGCAATTCGAGTTCTATAGAAACTTGCTCACTGAGCATTCGTTCCTTAAAAAAAAGAATGGAAGCAAGTCTAAGTAGGAAACACAACTCTTACGGGTTCATTGGTCAAATACTCATGACCAACATTAGCAAGAGGATAATTTGAATGGATGTGATAGTCTACTAATGCATTTGACTTCTAGATTGAAAAGTAACTACTTAGATAGATCTTTTTAATTTTTTATACTAATTTTTACCACTAAGGAGCCTCTGCTCCTTAACTGTCAGAACTGAAATGCTCCCTGTTTTGCCGCTGCTGCTTCCTCTTCTTTTGTATGGCATGCAGAGGCCCAAGTACGCCAATAATAGCTGCCTTCGCTGCTCATTAACGATTCTCAAGTGAAATCCATAACAGACAACTACACAAAAGCACACGCACACACACAAGCACACATTTTCCCTCATGTATACCCTGCAGGAAAGAAGTAGTCAGTTGGCAAAAGTAACTAATTTTAAACTAATTATTTGACAACTAACTTGTAACTGATTGAAAAATCATGCATGGCAATACAGTTCACGAGCGCATGCGCCGCACTCGTTGCGTTGTTCGTAAAAACGAAAAGGCGCCTGCGCCATGAATAAGGGCTGCCTATTGTTTGTTTATATTTTCTGGGTTTGCGTTGGCTACCCTTAGCATTTTTAAGTGAATCTAATGGTTTGGCAACATTACTAACCAAAAACGACGCCATATCGTGTGTATCCGTCAAAGCGTGCGCGTGGAAAATCAAGTGCGTATTAAAAAGAGGTGCGTAAAATAATTGTGTTAATTATTTCATTTTTAAAAATGAATGCAACAAAAGCAAGAAGCATTCGCCGAAAAATAAAAAAACAGAAAGACATTTATCTTAACCGACTTACAAGTGGAAAGATGGCTGAAAGGACGAGTGAAGACGTGAAGTTGAGCATTTGTGCGCGGAAAATTACAGCGAGCCTGAGGCAGAAAGTACGCCGCCGCAAAAAACACGTTCCTGTTATGTTTTTTTGACTTATACAGTTTATAAATGGATATTATTAGAAAAATATATGTTTTTGTTACTAAATGAATTACATTGTTATTCTTAATGAAATGCCTTTAATGTTTTCTATTGTGTTTGGTTTTAGTTATAAGATGTAAATATATTTATTTATTTATTTATATTATTTTAAATAATTGCACTTTGTTTTTGAAAAATTTTAATAAAAAAATTATGAATTGAATCCAATATATTTGAAAATTCATTTGAAGGGGTTATATGTAAGTAATTTGTAATGAGTTACTATTTGACTAGTTTAAAATCAGTTACAAACTAACTAATTTTTAACTAGTCCCAAAACAATTTAATTTTTAATTGATTGGCACGACAGCCCGCTTACGCGAGACTAAGGCCTAGCTTCCCGCAACCACCCGTGTTGTGCGTGTGAATTTTGTACGCGGGTGGAAGGGACCTACAGTTTTATGCCGGTTCCGAACGGCAGGTTGGGAGCTTTTTCATAGGCAATTTTTACTCTCAGAGGTTTGCCATTTCCAGCTGAGAGGACAGCCACCGAAAGAGAAAACGAGTTTCCCGTTATTTTTTTTAGATGTTACTACATGCAGAATTCGATCTTGCGTCGCTCTGCATGCGACTCGCTGGACCGCACACTAACCAACTGAGCCACGGCGGCTGCCGTCCCAAAACAACTAGTTTTAAATCAGTCGATTGTAGACTAATTATTAATTGGTTTGAAAACAACTAGTTATAAACTGGTTGGGAAGTCATGCAGAGGTAGACAATTGATGTGCTGCTAGGACATCGCCACATTAAAATAATCACTTCTTTTCAAGCAAAATAACTAATTTGTAATCAGTCCTGTACAGAAAAGGACTAGTTATAAACTAGTTTAAAATTAGTTACTTTTCCTGCAGGGTAGTTACACACACACACACACGTAAGCATGAGTATTTGCAGGACACAACAAGCATTCTCATTGTTTACGTTGGCTGGCAAATATTGCAGCAGCAGCAGAGAACCGATCAGAGAAATCTTTCGGCCAGTTAAGCTCGACTTTGCTGCATGCGTGGTGGGTACTTGAGTTGTTTTTGTACGAACGTATACGTTGAGCGTTTTGTTTGTGAATTCTGTGGAGCAACGCAGTAGCGTCATTTGGGACTTTTGGACGCATGTCAGGCGACAGCTAGCCAGCTAGACAGACAGGCAGTGCAAGCATTTGCAAAAGTTGTTGTTTGTGTGTGTGTGTGTGCGTGTACGTAGTGGTAATTTAAGTTGTCGTTGTTGTTGTTGTTGCGCTAAGCAGTCGTACAAGTGCAGAAATTGCTGCCACTACTTGTACTTGCTCGCTTTTGGCCATGCAAATTTACAATATGAAACAACAACAACAGAGCGCTGACAATACATCACTGTGGAGCACAAACCTACATAGTCGACTAGTTGCTAGTTGCTAACATTGAGCGAGTCAACTTGCTGCAGTGTTTGCAAGGCCGCTCGAGTGCGCATTTTTAACCTTTAGTTGTTGTTGTTGTTTATAATGACGTTGTTGTAGAGCTACATGCATGATTGTTGTTGGTGGTACTATTGCTTCTTAACTGTCTGCATGTGTGCTGCACATGGGAGCTTTTACCCAGTTTTCATTCATTTTCCACGCTGACGTTGCATACTCTTGGGCGCAAAAGCAGCGCAGGTTGTACAATAAAGTCTTCTGCTGCTTGCAGGAGCTTGAAAAAGTTAGTTTTCATTTTACAAGCAAATTTTTGTGGGAAAGCGTTGTGGGAAAGCGTTCAAGCGTTGCCACAGTTTAGCCTTCAGGGCCTATAATTTTTTTCTTCTATATTGTTTATAGTTTTTATGAGTTTTTTGAATTTACAACAATGCACAAAAATGTACAAGGATTGATTCATTCTTATTTTCATTCCTTGCATTGATTGTTTCTTTTTCAGAGTATTCTAGAGTAAATTTCTTACAGCCAAACGCTCGTGAAGTCGATGGCTTCGATCGGATGACTGAAATCAATTTACCTTTGAATACGATTTTGAGTACAAATTTTAAACTTTTTGTTTGAACATGCTAGCTTTGATTCAAATTTGAACGAGTAATTTGTCGCTGAAACAGTATTGTACCCGGGTACCTGCGTATAGAACAAAGGGAAAGTTATCCAGAAATATATTTCATTCTATCTAAGATGTCTAATAGACAGTAAATTCATTTTCAGGAAAATAATAAAAATATCAGCATAAGGTTCCTTGGCCGAAAATAAGATATTTTTAAATTCCTAAGTCTTAAAAAAATACTGAAAATTCCTCCCAAAAGTTAAAAAAAGTTACAACTTTTTTTCACTTTTTAAAGGAATTAAGCTTCTTATAAAAAATAAAAATGTATACATATAGTTTTCTTTTATTCTGCCCCTTTTTTATTCATCTTTAGCTTAAAAAAAAAAACTTAGCAATTTCAAAACATATGTATAACAAATGAATTAAATAAAAATTGTAATTTTCGACGGGATTTCATTGTGAAAGTGAAGTGAGAGAAGTAAGTGAAAACGAGATAGAACGAGCTAACATTTAAAAAGTTGCAGTAACGTGAAAAAGTTGCTTTGACTATTAAAACAGCTGTCAAAAGATCCACTAAGGATTCGAAAAATACCCCAACATAAAATATGAATCTCCTAAACTTCCTCCTAAACAATTCTTCCTCCTAAAAATTCTTCTAAAAGGTCAAGAATTTCCTAAATTTAGGAGAAAATCTCCTGAACTGGCAACACTGAGTAGCCGAGTGTCTAATGTCAACCAGTGTAAATGAGGAATTGAACCTGGAGCTTCTGAAAAACCAGCGCACTAAACACTGGACTATTGAGTGTTAGACTTATTTTCAGATGATATCAAAAATAATTTTTCTATCAACTCATAATTTTTTCATCTACTTGAACCTTTGATTGTTTCAGTGCTTCAAAGAGTTCAAGACACCTGCAAAAAATCAGTTAACTTCATTAAACTTGAATGTGAGAATTTCTTCAACAATTTGAATGCAGTCAAAATTGTTTCGCACAGCTGCAATTGGCGTCTGGAAAGAATGTTCGTTCACACCGAACATTCGCAAAACCCGTGAAAATGTGTTGTAAACAATGCCCAAAACGAGCTGCCAGAAGTTGTGTGTAACCCAGTTTTGCGAGCGCTATTGATTTCCATATATCCAAACAAAAACCGAAAATGTTGAAACGCGCGCGCAAAACAACAACAATCTAGGCCGTGGCGATGGCACAGCGGGGTGTCAAAGGACAAGTAAATAAATTGAAAACGGCAACAAGGAGCATGCAACAACACACCAATGACACTTAAATTTATTAACAAAAACCCACAAACGCCGGCAGCAACGATGGCTGTGCCTGGCAGCGCGTGAGTTTGAGGTTAGGTTGCATGTGCGCGTTGCTGCTGCTGCTGGCTGCATGCAACATCTTTTCGGCAATATTTCATTTTAACAAGTACACAATTTTATGTCTATTTTTTCGCTCACACAACGCTTCGAGTCTGAGTGCGTTGCTGGCGCGTGTAGAGGGGCGGTGAGGGGGCTGAGGCGACAAGGACATATGGAAATGCAGCCAAAATTTCTTGCCTGCCAATCTGGCTGCCATTTTTGTTGAATTTTTTTGCGGTTGCCTCGAACCTTATGCAACATTTGCGCATTAAAACGTTGGTCTCGCGTATGCAACGCAACGACGAGGCTGTGGATAATTGCAAAAAGCTGCAAATATTAAAAAAAAAATGATTTTTGCAAAAAAGGACGATTGAATTTTTGTTGCTGCAAATGAAATAAACAAACGCAGCGCCGCGTGGGCGTTGGCCACTGGCAATGCTGACCAGGCCGCTGCGCCGTTTTGCCACAAACTTTTCTATGTTGTTTGCTTTATTGTAAGCGCGCTCGGACATGCGTGTGAGTATGCGTGCATGTGTGTGTATGTGTGTGTGGGTGAGTTAGTGTTGCAGCAGCATGTTGCAAGCAGCCGTTTTGTGCGCTTTTTGTCACTTCTTTTGTGTGGTTGCCGGGCAGTGCGTTTTTTTGCCACACCACCTCGCCGTCCATATGTTGCAGCCAACTCAGCTCGCGCTGTTGTTTGTGTTGTTATTGTGCATTTTTTTGTTTTTTGCCGCTGTCAGTTTTTGTTGCCACCGAAATGAATCGGATGGACAAGCGTTGCGCGCACAAACTTTGACTTTATGCTTACACTTTTTTTCACGCTCGTTATCTATGCCGTGGTATTTGTTGTTGTTCTGCTGATTTTTGAAATTTTTACATTTTGTGCTGCTGGCTGCTGGCCGGCTGCGGTGTGCGTATGTGTGTGTGTTTTTTTTGTTTTTTTCAGTGCTAATATTTTTTGTTGCACAGTGTTGGGGCCTTGTAACATGGCAAATTTGATATCTGTTCGCGTATTTGGCATGTGAGATATTGGCATCTGCTGGCTGCCGTCCGTTGTGTTGCGCGTATATTAAATAAGCGATACGATCGCATGTCGCTGTGTGCAGTCGTGCAGCGTTGGACTGGTGGTTATCTATGCAACATTGTTATGTGCCTTGGCGGCCATTAACTGCTTTAGCCTTCACCTTTGTGCACAGTACAGCAGTGCGTTTTTTGTAAAGCGCAGAATAAAATTACTCGTTGCCCTCTTTTGGGTTAATTTTCATGTAATAACATTTTTGAAAGCCTCATAAGTTTGTGATCTTGTATTTAATAAAATTTCGCTTTAAACGTGGGCACGAATACGATTTGTTAGGGAAGAGAGTTGAGTCCAAGCTTTCATCATAATCAACAATAGCGATGCTCCGCCAAAATCTCCATGAGCTCATAACAACAGCACTGTGGCTCAGGTTGTCTTTTGGTTTTGCTACAAATTAGCGCTCATACATTTATTTTTGTGCTAACCATATGAATTATTATTTTTTATTCTGCATTTTAATTTTGTCATTAAAAAATTCGGTTTTGTAATCTTTATTGAGATCGTTGCAGTACTTCCTTAGCAACACAATGCATAATGTCAGGCCGTACCTACTATGAATGACAGTTGACACTTGGCCAAAGTTTCAAATCGATATAGTTACATATAATTGTTTACCGTTGATTCATCATCGCCGCTGAAGCTACAAATATGACATTTGAACTGTAAGTGCATCTTGAAAAATAATCCTTCGCTAAGATGGGATTTTTTTTTATTCGGAATCTAAAGGAGCAAAAACATGGGTATGAACAAACTTGATTTAATGAGCTTGTTGACTTCAATCTTGGTGAAAACACTCCAAATCAAAAATTGAAAATTCAATTAAAATATTTGAAAATAGGTGAAATCACTTAACATCAAAAATATTTTTTTTTTAAGTTTGTACGAGGAGTCATAATTTGTTGTGCCTTTTGACTTCAAACTTTGTGAATATACTACAAATGTGAAATCATTCGACACTTATTTTTCTTTTTTTTAAATCAGTAAACAAAGTGTTAAAAGTTTGTGTTAAAAGTTGTTTGGGCGTTTTGACGTCAAAGTTTGTATGGAGGAACATGATGATGGTTTTTTACTTTAAACTCGGTGAAAGTGCTCCTAATTATAAATAAACCGCGTGTTTTTCCTTTTTTCGAAAATCAAAATCTGAAAGGGTCAACAGGGTCATGAGAAACATTATTTAAGAAGTTTATTGACTTAAAATGTAGTGAAAGTACTTCAAGTGAGAAATAATTCGATTCGTATTATTTCATAAAATCTAACTTAATCAACAAAGGGTTGAGAGAAACTTGATTTATTGGGCCCGTTGACTTCAAGCTTGCTTTCAAAGCTTCAAAATGGAATGAAAAAAAATAAAAAAAAATTAAATTTTTAAAACCATAAAAAGCTGAATAATATTGGGAGTTCAAATCAGTTCGGTCCGTTTTCGAAAGATGCTGTTGTGAAAGGTTCATAATGACAGCTAATTGCAGATTTTCCAGAGAGCTTAGACATCTGTCAAAAATTGCTTTGGGTTTTAAAAAAAATTTTTTTTTTTTACTATGTTCAATGTGCCCAACTTTGTATTAACCAAGAATCATTTGCGGAAGATTTTAGTTTTCTGCTTTAATCGGATGAAAAGTGCAGCTCGATGAAGATCGAAGTCAAACACAAGAGAAGCTGGCAGAATCATTGAGAGTAATAGAGAAAACAATTCGATTAAAATTCTTTATAATGATTCGAAAGCAAACCCATTGGGTGTCTTATGAACTGAAACGAAGAGACGTTCAAAGACGACTTTTCCCTTACAAGTAGCTGATTCAAAGGCAAATAAAAAGGATTCTTACATCTGATTGTGTCGGCCTCGATAGCTCAGCGGGTAGCGCGCTAGCTTCTCATACCGAGCGCCCCGGGTTCGATTCCTGGCTTGGGTTGAAAAAAACACTCACACTCATCCACTTCTATCACTATCCACATGAAGGGAATGCGAATTACAAGAATCGCACAAGTGCGCTCTTTGCAGGCAATGGCAAAATCTCCAAGTGTGAACGAAAAAACTGCCAAGCGCCGTTCGGATTCGGCGTTAAACTGTAGGTCCGCTCCTCTTCCTTTCCCCATCCGTTTGAAATGTGTGTTGTCTCACATGTTGGAAAAAGAACAGTGTTGCATACGCATTTCAAACGGGTGGAATCTGTGGTATCACAACGGGCCCGTTAAAAGGCCTAAGTGTGTCTCATACAGAGGTAGCCACCGCAACCTAACCTAACCTAACCTACATCTGATTGTGAAAAGTGGGATGAAAAGTGCATATTCGAAGACAGCCCAAAGAAGAAAAAATAACACCAACACCAAAGTCGAATATTTATGGTTCTAAGTTCATCTGGTGGGACCGAAAGGAAGTTCTATATAATGCGTTGCTACATCCTGGCGATTACATTGTGCGCGATTGGCATAGATTACAATTGATTCTTTTAAGTCATGAATTACAAGAAAAACGGTTGAAATAAGCGCAAAGACAAGAAAATTGCATTCTTTTGCATGAGAACTTTTAGCCTCCATGTCGTAAAAACATATTTGAAAACGCTCAAGTGGAATACTTTACTGCACAAACCGCATTCTACGGATATTGTTCTTACTGATTACTGGTTGTTCCAATTGATGCAGCACGATTTGGCAGGTAACCGGTTCACATCTTTCGGGAAATCGACAAGACAAGCCATTTTTTCGACATGTTATTCGAAAATTTTCTGAAAGATGGGTAAAGATCAATCCGATCAATCTGTTTGACTAATCTGTTTTTGTTTTGAACTAAATTAATTTTCAACCACAAAAAACAGGGATCGAACTAACTTGAACTCTGAACAGAAACTTTTTGTTATTGAGATGATTCTGGTAGCGGCTTTTGAGCCATGGAGGTAATTTCGAGAAAAACTCTTTTCACATTTGAATTTAAATTTTTTTTAATATCTGTCTTTCTTGATTTGAAGTTTAGTTCGTGCAATTCTGCCATCGTAGCGAGAGAATTGTGTCACGGTGCATTGCTTTATCTGTTAGCAAACGCGGCACCCATTTCGGAAACAGCTGCCGCACGCCCCTTTGATATCTTGATAGTACGAGTATCAGCTATCTCCATAATTTCACTTTACGGTTTTCAAAAACAATTTTGTGTACTTTTTTTAAGGTTTCCGATATAACCACCTCAATTGGCCGACCATAGAACGGCGCATCGTCGGTGTTCGTACGACCACGTTTAAATTGAGCAAGCCAAACAATAATGGTAGATTTGCCGGGTACAGAGTCCGGCTAACACCTGTCGATTTTGTTTCAATGGTTTTTTTTCCCATCAAAAATCAGTGTTTTATGATAACACGAAATTTTTTTTTTTTTCATTGTTCTGAACACGAATATTGTTTTTAACACGAACAAAGTAACAATTGTTACTTTTGAACCAAACATCACATCGTAATGAAAATTACCTTTTGAAGGTTACTACTTAAAATTAAAAATATTATTTCTCGTTCTGTAGCGCTTACAATAGGTCAGACCGGGGACTTATCAGCCGATGTGTTAATTGGTTAGTGATATTTTTAGAAAATATAATCTTTCAAACAAGGTTACAAAATTTGTTTATGCAAAACTAGACTTAACTTTTTAGGTTTTTATTTTAGTTTAATTTTTTTAAATTTAATTCAGCTTAATAATGAAATTGAATACGTTTTTTATGTCATTACTATAAATTTGTTCATTTACTATTTTTGCCAAATCCTATTTATTTAATATATATTTTTATTTATAATTTATGTGGGAGTAGTAGACATTCGGACAACATCAAAATTGCAACAATGAACTCAAAGGACTCAACGAAAATGTGAGCCAAACGCCGCCTGGGCGAAATGAATTAAGTCAGTCGTCTCTAAGCGCTGAATCTGAATGTATAAATATAACAAATAAATCGTCTCTATAGCCGTTAAGCGCTCAATTGAATCATAATGATGAATAATATAAAACAAAACCAACAAAATTACATTTATTTATTGATTTATTCCAGTCAACTTGAACTCGAATTGCTGAATTTCTTAAAATAATAAATTTGTACGCATGGCACTCGGCTAATGCCGGCTAAAACATGATTTTCATTTCCATTTATTTAATTTTGTTGTGCTCTTTTGTTGCTCGTTCATTGTCGAAGGGACAACAAAGTTTTCGGCGCATTAATGCCGCTTATATGATTTTCTTAGCGTGCAGACCCAAGTCGTTTGTTGTTGTGCTAAAATTGTGCTTGAGGCCTACATACATACAAATGTATATATTTATGCACATAAAAAAATATGTTTGTTTGTTGTTTGTTGCCTCTTAACAATTCTTCGGCCCAACTATTCTACTTGAGCGAAATAATTTGAAGAAACATGTAGGTTTACACACACATACAAACACACAAATGCCAACGTTGGAGCAATGAAACATATGCAAAGGCTGGCATCGACCCAACTAGAGACATATCAACAACAACAACAATAATCATGCATGTAAGCCAGTAAATTGGAGCAACACGAAATGTAGGTTTGTAGACGACAAACGGCTCGACTCGACTGTTTGCTCCAAATTTGCAAGCGTTAACCCTTTTTTCTTCGGTCGGCAGCCGAAAAATATGCTACGCAAATGCGACATAAACACACACGCCGCTGCCCGGACGATTATGTTATCTGCATGCACTTATCCCAAATGACAGGCGCTGCCGTCGCACGTCATAATGGTGCGCAGCGAGCCGGCGTGTCTGCTCGAGCAGAAAACAGGCCGCTTTCATCCGTTCGCCGCCCTCAACTCGGTCTTCAGCAGCGGCCACCGTTGCCGCTTATCGTGTGGCCTCATCTGCTGTTGTTGCTGCTGCTGCTTAGACTTTGACGTTTTCTTGTGCTCAACTCCTTTTTGGCAAAGGACCTCATACGGGACATTCTAAATGTGTCTGTGTGTGTGTGTGTATTTGTTGCCCCAAGGAACAAGATAAAGCAACGAGTGGCAAGCAAACTTGCCTCATTTTGCACTTGAATACGCGGACGAGTGCTCACACACACACACACACACATATACAGAACACAAATTCCAGCACATTCACAAATTTGCGCAAACACTTGTCGCGTCACACTATCGACAGACAGACAGACGAATGGTGAAATGCTATGTGGACCCAAAAATTTTTAAGTGCCAAACGCTACAAACGCAAAAGAGAAAAATACGCACGAAAGACGTCGCGAATGACACAGTGGCAACGCCGCGACCCAACACATTCGTAATGCAGCGCCCGAATGGTAGAAATGAAAAGAATTTCTCAAGTATGAATGCGCATCAAAAATACGCTCGCACTTGTGCACAGAGCATTGCACGAAATATGTTCAGAAATAAAAGAAAGAAACGGTCGCACGCGAAGCATTGAAAAAGGAGTAAAGAAACAAATTCTTACCAAAAAACGAAAATGGCGCACACCACTCACTGAACACGTGAATGCCTACGAAAGGGACGCGCAGTGGTGGGGCGTCACGAGGCGCCCACAAATGGAAGTGTTGGCGTTGAACTGGCAGCTAGAGGAGAGAGAGAGGGAGACGGAGAGTGTGTGGGGTTGAGAAAAGTGCAAAAAAAGAAGTTGTAGAATTTCTACGAGCATAATTTGTATGATGGCATAGAAAGCAGGCACTAACTGACACGCGCGCATACACACACACTCACATAAAGACATTCACAGACACACACATACAAGTATTTGCATGGACGCTGAAGTGTAGCTGGAGTGGCTTCAGGCAGACGAAGTGTTTTAGTGACACAAATTGCGGTTCAACTGAGACACACACACATACAAACACACATAAACATATCGTAAGAATTCCTTACATAGATTTATGTGAAAAATGAATGCAAAAACTTCAGTTATAAAATTAGAAGACCCAAATATTGAAATGGAAACTATAAAGACGACTTTAACCCTTTCGACCCCGAATTTCACCATGTGTCTCGATATTACTTTTTGGTATTTAAATTTTGAAACGTTTGGCTAAGAAGTGTGCACACGACGTTTGAAGTCGCCACGCCTCTTTGTTAGAGTTCTACAGCTAGTTTACTTTCGAATAGTTTCAGCTTAAAATTTTTTTTTATCAATATTTTTTAATTACACAAAAATTAATTAATATTTATTAATAAATACAATTATCACTTTTTGATTTTATTTAACCCATTTTTTACCGCCCCTAGATCCCGTGGACCGATGTTGAAAATTTTCATAAAACAGCTTATTTAGAGCCTCCGTATGCCATTTCTGCTTTCAAAAAAATTAAAAAAAAATTTTTTTTTGGCTGGAGCAGATGTGATTTTTGAGACACGCTGGCAAAATACGTAAGCAAAATTCGGAAAATTACACATTTTTCAAGTTTAAGTTACTGTTTCTTTTTAACTACGCATCGAAAGTAGTTGCAACCAAGGAGAAAATTCAATATAATGCAATAATGTTTTTAAGGACACACCAAAATATTTCAAGTTAGAACACGCTTAAAACTATAGAAAACTGAAAGTTTCATAATTTGTATGTCCACCTTGGTTTTTGTGGTAAGCAGTATTAAGTGTTTTATTAAAAACAAAAATTCATTTTGTATTAAAAAAAAAATTTAAAACCCTTCAAAAAGGTGGTCCTGTTTATACCAGTTTTACACTAAGTGAAACCCTAAAATTTGGAAATCGTGTTTTGCAGTTTGCCAATGAATGTAGCTTTCCGATAATGTAAAAATATTTAATATGCGTTAAAAACTTTTATTTTCAGATTTTTTTCAAAGTTGCCGTGTCTTTAAAGACACGGTGGTAAAAAATGGGCTAATCATTACACAGTGCAACAAATTAAAAAAAAATTTCAAGGGACAAGGTCAAACATGTCTCATTCGATAGAGGGCCTTAGCAGGTAAAAAAGTACCAAGGGATTTTTTCCGGGATGTTCGAGTTTTTTTTTAGGCTTAGTGCCCCTTACTGAAACTTTGAAGACTTCATATCTTTTGACTCGAATGTCAGAATAATTTTTACGTCAAATGAAAACTAATGATATGAAGTCAAAGAAACAATATCCTTATTTGAAAAATTTTATGAAAAAGGTTATGAAGAACCTCAAATAAATTTGTATCCTTGAATATCCTGAAATCCGTGAGAGCTAATTTTATATAAGTGACTTCTGGTAAAACAGCATTCAAACATCTGTACTGCATATTAATTTCGCTTCAATTACTTTTGCTATTAAACGCTGTCGATTCAAAACTTATATACTGCTACACACACACATGAATTTATGTACAGAATGTCTTAAACCTGCTAACTAAAAACATCGAATGAAGCAAAGCACATTTTTTTAATCGTTTAATCGTCCAGGATCATTGGGCTAACAGGAAACATCAAGGCGCAGTACAATAGATGTATATATCATGAATGAAAGAATACAAGATTACGACATCCGAGTGCTGACGTCACGCGTGCCCATTGCTAGAGTTACCACCCCACCTTAACAAAATTTTAGTTCTAAACGTAGTCAATTATCGTAATATATGGTCAATTAAATCTTTTCTGATACCAAATTGTTTGATAAGTATCTTAATCTATGCAAATACTTTGAAGGAAAGTCCAATTTCACACAGAAGAAGAACTTTTTGCACCTAGTTAGAAATTTCAAAATAAAAAATAAACAACTTTCAATTTCAAAAAATGTCACTTGGCAGCTCTAATTTCTATGAGCAAATTTCTATTGGCCGACGGTTTCTTTCGAATTTCTCGCGAGTTTTAGTGAATATTATTATTTTACCCAAAAAATTAATTTTTGCCCAAAAAACGTAGGTATTGAAGTGCATTTCCTGTACAAATTTGGTGTGAAAACGTGTTTTTTCCCAAAATAGAAAACAAGAATTTCTGTCAAAATCGTTGTGCAGTAGGCAAATGTGCGCAAAACAACAGGAACTTAAGTGAGTATCTCTTATTTTGAAAATGTTGTATTGCATCACATAGAAGAAATATTAACAAAACGCATATTTTCTATGTTGCAAGGAAGTGCATTACTTAACGTTCTTAAAGAACTTAAAACAGCGAGAGCTTTGGGTATCGTTTTGCGATCGCCAAGGCGATATCAATTTTGAAACGGCGAGGATATGCTCATTGCATTTCCGGGACGAAGATTTTGAAGAAGACATACAATTTCGATTGGGTAAGTTGCATCGTGTTTTTTCCCATCTTAAAAACCACTAAAGCAGTGGACGTAAGTTATATAACAACCAATGTGTCGTTGCTTTTTGAGCCACAATCACACAATACGCCACTCCGACGATTCAACCGATTATAAAAATACAATAAATATAAACAAAATATAAATATAAAAAAACACGAATTTAATGAATTTTAATTTTTTTTTTTAGTTTAGTGTGCTGTTCGTCCCACTGTTCCTATAAAAAATTTGACATGTTGGCATAATTTCAGTGACAACATGAGTGCCGCTGTCAAATTATCTGTCTCGGATGTCGTAACCTTATATTAAATAAACCTTGGTACATATCGCACACGCACTACAAAAGTGACACAACTCAAAATTTTTGATTTTTCAGGAAACGCAAAAACTGTTTTTGAGCTAAATAAACATTTTTTTTTAAATAACGTATAGACCGTTCAGTAGAAAATCCTTACAGATTATGCTTTAGGATAAGTTACAAGAATTTTTTTTAATTTTATACTAGAAAATCCAAAATTTTGATTTGTGACTGTTTTGATGATATTTTAATTCAATAATTACGGAATTATTTTAAGTTATGTAACTTTTGCTGAGTTTTATAATTATAAATGACAATTAAAAAGTCGAAAGAAAAATTTTGAAAATTTGAAATCAATTTTTTTATTTAAAAATATATACTAAAATTTTCAGAACTTTGCTTAAAATTAACTTTAAAAAAAATGTATTTCGTCAAAAGTGTCACAATTTGAGTTAGAATTCTTTTGCATTGAGCTGTAGCGATCAAATAGCATCAAATTTCTGACATGAAGAGAGACCCATACTATAATAATAAAGTATCAGGTGTACAACTTTGCTTCCGCCGTTTTTTTTCCAAAATTAAAAGCTTTATTGCGAAAAAGTGCTTACAGATGTATTATTCAAAGTATTGTCCGTCGCTAGCGACAACTTTCTCCCATCTCTCCGGCAATTTTCGGATCCCGGCTCGAAAAAAGGAGTCCTCTTTTGACGCTATCCATGAAGCAATCCATTTTTCCAATTCTTCGGAGGATTGAAAATGTTGATCTGCCAGGCCGTGTGCCATCGAACGGAATAGGTGGAAGTCAGAAGGGGCGACATCTGGGGAATACGGCGGGTGGGGCAAGACTTCCCATTTCAGCGTTTCCAGGTACTTTTTGACCACTTTTCCGACGTGAGGCCGCAAAAGTGGCCACCACCATGTTTGTCTTCGACATCGAAATCACCATTTTTAAAACGTTGAAACCACTCCCGACACGTTCTTTCACTCAGAGCAGCATCACCGTAAGTTTCTGAGAGCATTCGATGCGCTTCAGCTGCATTTTTTTCGAATTGAAAAGTAAAACTTCCCGCAAATGGCGAGAATTGGGCACATAAACGGACATTTTCGAGCGTGAATAATACGAAAACAAGAACAACTGTCACTGAAACGGCGATGACAATTCGTTAGGCACTGTCCACACTCACTTTAAAGGCATTACCATCTATGTATTTCAACCAGCCTCAGCCGGTACAACCACCTATCGGAAAACGGCGGAAGCAAAGTTGTACACCTGATAGTCTAACCTGAGAGAGTATTTCTAATGTATTTCTATTTTGTTTACAAAAATTGGCAGAAAATTTTATGAACAGAGTTTTGAAAATATTTTGTGTCAAATCAATATGAGCCTATGTTTTCTGTTGACAAATTTTGTACATCAAAATGAAATATTGTGAAAGAAATTTCAAAAAATGTGTACTCAAAAGAGGGGAGAGTTCAGGTTAGACTACTTTATAATTATACTATGGATAGACCTAACTGTATTTTTGCAACAGTTAACAACAACAACAATAAAATATACTGATTTTGCTTATTGGTAGATTGATGCAGAATACAATGTCGTCTACGTACAAAGTTTTAAAAAATCTTTTTTTTTTACATAATTTTCATTTGGAAGACGTGAGGAATGTTATTTCCAAAGGATTTGGGTAAACTCTTCACGGTTATTGAGCTGTAGAGCATTGAGAACGCTCGCTCACGGTGTTTCCGCACACTCACTGCGAACTTTAAACGCGTTTTCCCGAAAGTCGTATTTTTCTAACTTACTTGCACGATTTCAAGAAAAGTTTTACACGCATCGATTCGATTTCTCTTTTTACTTGCTTAGACAACATGTCGCTATGATTAGACACGAACTTCTGACAAAATATTGTTTTTTTTATTATAACAGGCAATAAACATTTGAAAAAAGGGGAAAAATAACTTTTTTTTCAAAAATGTCCACCATTTCGAGAAATTTTTGAATTTTACAAAAAGCTCGTATCTAAGTATAGCTGACGTAATATCAATTATAGATTAGTTTCATTTTTTGTTGTAGGTTACGTGGTTGGCCCAAAATCTTGCAGGGAAATTGATATCAAAATTCTGATGAGGACAGGTTCAAGGTCATCCCGCACTCGAATATGTAGAAATATAATTTTTATGATGCCTCTTGAAAGATTACGATTAAATAAACAAAAAACAAAAAAAGTGAGTGAATATCCCTTTTCGTTCCTTCGTAATAAATTTTGAAAAAAAGGCTCGAAAATCGGGCCGCTACGTAGACGACCCCTTTAATACATAGACCCGAAAACTCAAAATTTTAAGTTGTGTCACTTTTGAAGTGCGTGTGCGATATATTTGCCTTCATTTAACCCTTTCAGTCACAATGTCCAATATATTGAACTTCAGCCCATACAATTCATACAGGACGGGTTTATTTTCATGTCGGAAAGGGTTAAGGTACCAGGAAGCACAGAGAGATGGGCAGAAATTTAGGAAAAATTTAAATATGTTTGGAATTTTCCCAATTGTTTGGGTGCCATTGATGGCAAACATGTCAGTATGATCGCTCCACCAAATGCAGGCAGCGTATACTAAAATTACAAAGGCAGCCATCCCATTGTGCTTATGGCTATATGTGGCTTGAAGTATCAATTTATATACGTTGATGTTGGATGCAATGGGCCGCTTGTGCTGTTGGTTTTTGTTCTTCCACTAATATGGTGTTACTGCTATCGTCATTATCAGGCTGCCAATAAACAACATCGGTTACAAAATACACAAAATATCATAACACTTCATCATCTTACCAAGTTGCTGACCGACATAGTTTTAAATGATAATTCGGCAGCAGTTATGTACGACATGGCCACATAACAGCGCCATATCGGTTGAGTAGTTGTAGCTTGCTCGGACTTTTTTTAACTGACTGCATACACTTCCGTGCGTGACTCTTAACATAAGCACTTCCATTTAGTACTACAATCAATAGTAGTATATCGCCCCTCAAAGGTTCGTGCAATTACTCCCCACGCATTTGCACACCGATTTCTATCCTTGTGGTCCTTGCTCGATGCATTCCACAAGCAAAGATGCATTTCAGCTTGTCCTATAAGAATTTCTATGTCAACATGCTCCCACTTCTTTTCAACTTTCGTTTTGCATTTTTTGATTGGTACGCTATATTTCTCAGGTGTTGCTTTCATTGTGCTGAAAATTACCTATTAATATTATGTTTGGTAGTTGTTGATATTATTGAGTTACTTACCGCAGTTTCGGACTTGAAAAAAGTTAAGCAAATTATTTTAAAATTTCACAATGATATACAGCCCTATTACCGTTCGCGAGTCGCCTGAAAATTTAAGCGAGTCGCAGCATTTCGTATCAACAATGATAAAATAAAGATTACGACATCCGGCTGATGACGTCACTGGTGAAAATTTATAAGGTGACCATTTCAGAGTGTAATACTTTATTTTTATTATTCGTACGTATATTCCTTTTTAAGACCGAAAACACGTTTATACACATACTTTTTGACAGTTTAATCAATTTCTGCCAATTCTGCAATGACATGTGCAGAATTTTGCTTAAACAAAATCTTGCTTCTCCTTGAATTTTTCCTCATCTTGAAAAAAAACTAAAAATTAAATTTGAATCCTATGTCAATTGGGCACCTTAAAATTATTTTCATTTGTTATGAAAAATTTGATTGGCCAACGGGATTTTTTGAATTTTGTTACTATTTAACGCGAAAATTTGACCAACACGGTGTGGAATCTTTGGAATAATACAAAATGCAATAGTGAACATTTTCGTGAAAACGGTTTGCAACAATTGTAACGAGTTTTTGATAGAAAACAAAACGTAAACAATGAAGTGTGCAGTGGGCCAATGTCGGCAAAATAATACAAAAAAAGCAAATGAGTAATTTGTGAATTTAAATATTCGTGATTGTTGTGCCATATGTTGCGTTGTTAATATTTAATACGATTTTTACATTTTGAGTAATCCGCAGATCCACACGCTCTGCATTTTTTTGAGGTTCTCAAAAGACGTATTTGGGAATTTTTGTGGACGCGATAGTATGAATTTCATTACTATAAGAATTCGATGAGGAGGACTATTTTCCAAGTTAAAATGGGAATCATTTACAGAAAACCTGATCGCTTTTAATTTAAAAAATACTATTGATGAAGCTATTAAAATATGAATTGATATAAAATATTGAAAAATAGTATTTTGAATAATATATATATAATTTTATTGAATAGCAAGAGTGTTATATTGGTAACACAGAGAGGCCAAATTTGCCTAACCTCTATCTAAATCGCTTTCAACAATTGATAACTGAGTATGTATGTGTATATCTGTGGCCGTAAGGAATAACAGCCAAAGTCGAGTTAGGACAAAATTGAGTTATTACCAACATTGCATTCGTCGTATTCAAATGTACTACTACACAAAATTCTATGGCTTTGGCTCATAAAATGAATGTTTTACGCCTAAAAATCGAAAATTTATCTGGTTAAAGCTAAAGCAAAATCAAAAATTAGAAGTGCTCTCCTGAAAACTTCATAAAATCGACTTTGGCTGTTATTCCTTACGGCCACAGATATATTAAATACAATGAAACGAAATAAATAATTTCATATGCACTTCATATAATCTTTTTTTTTGAAAATATGAATTTTGTAAAAGGTCGTACTCGTCCCACTGTTCCTTGACAATTTGAAACAATTCGTACTACGTCACTGGTGAAAACTTCAAATTTCCTGTCATTGATGTCGTAACCTTGTTTTCTATCAACCTTGTTTCGTATTATGCTTTGCGAATCGCCGATTTCGATTCGCCTAAACTGTCAAAATCAATCGAATGAAAAAAAATTCATATTATCGTAAGCGAATCGCTTGAGTTTCGTTCGCCACAAACTTCAAAATCGGTCGAATCAACATTTCATTCGACAAAACTCGAAACAAGTAGAAATGGAGCTCATGTGAATGAAGTTCGTATGAATTCGCATAAATTTCCAATATTTTTTCACTGATCAGTGGGTCTATCTATCTTTTAACTTCATCGGGATTATTCATTCTGAAGTGCATGTAAATATTATGCAAAGCACAACATGTGTTGATTATTTGTGTTGCCTTTTGTGGGAAATAGTGTAACTTTCTCCCGCCTAAAAGACATCAGAAACGGCACTTTAGCACACCGATTTTTCTTTCTACATGTTGGCATGTTATTGTTATAGACTGATTCTCTGCATTACGGAATGGTTTCATGAGATATGTCATCTTATCACCATATTGTGGTCGCAGACCTTCATCATTGAAGTAATGAAAATTACAGAGGAAGGTGCCCCTTACTTCTACTGAAGATCCTTTTGGTTCAAGCATTATGCTTCAAGTGATTCGGAGGAACAATACCAATATGCGTTCCATCGACGCATCCAAAAACAAAAAGAAAGCAAAAGAAAGTTATTGCACTTTGATTCTCAGCTTCTCTCATCCTGACCTTAATCCATTCAAGGCAAATTGAAGATTCTCTTAAGATTTTCTTTAGCACAATCGATACCGTTGTCTTTGCAAAGCCCAGCTCAAAGTCATTACCAACACTTTTTTGCTAACTGCCATCAGCAAAAATCGTAAAGCGCAGGACAATTTCAATGCTGGAGGCATTGATGAAGTTCGGTAAGATTTTAATTTGTGTTATATTTTGTACAATACAAACACAAACACCTTTTTGCAAAGCCAAAATTTGAGATGAATCTTTAAATAAATTTGTAAATATGTAAATAAATTTGGATGCTTATCACCCATCAAATTCTTTCATAACCAATATGTGAAGCTCACATCTGGTTCGGCAGTTCAAGTGGATTGGAACTGTTCCTGATGCACCGCCGCATCCTTAAAATATTTCGGGGCACTATTATCTCTGAAAAATAAAATTACATACATTTACATTTATATGAAAAAAGCAAACAAAATATTTTTATTTTGAAATTTGAAGTAAGAAATGACAGCTCTCTCTGCGACAATTTATTTCACATTACAGCGACTTGCACGAATTTTTGAAACTATAGTAGAAGTGAGACTTGGCAGAGCGACGCACAGTGGGGTAATATATACAGTGTACCAATAAAGTCTTCGTACAGCACCTGGTTCAGAACTAATTATTATAAAACACTAAATAATTTTAGGAATTTTGTAAAAAGGCCGATGCAGATCTATTTATTAAGCATTTATTTTTAATATAACAACAAAAACTAATATATTTCATTAAGTAGTTTAAAAGTTTCAAGCCAAAAACAAGAAAAAGTCGCTTATTTACTGCCAATAAAGTCTTCGTACAATTAAGGTATGTCTGTGCATTGGTCTTCGTACAATTACGAAATTAATCAACTACGAATTATGAAAACCTAAAAAATGTTTTATTAATATTTAGTTGGATACCCCTTGTTTTTAATGACGGCCTTGAGGCGATCTGGCATCGACTCTACAAGTTTTTGTGTATAGTTTGCGTCGATTTTCGCCCATTCCTCCTGAAGAACCTGTTGTAGCTGAGGTTTTGACGAAATGTGATGAGTCCTTATCTTTTTTTCAAGCATATTCCACATGTGCTCAATAGGATTGAGGTCTGGACTCTGCGGTGGTGTTTTTAGTAGATGTGGAGCATTGTACAGCAAGTACAGCCTGGTGTTAAGTGCCATATGTTTAGGGTCGTAATCTTGCTGGAAGTAAAATTTCTCAGATACACCCAATTTTTCCGCACTTGGCTTCAAATTTCTCTTGAGAATATCAATGTATGCGCGATGATCCATGACTCCTTCAATTATTTCTAAGTTTCCAACGCCGCTGGCAGCCATGCAACCCCATACCATCACTCCGCCGCCGCCGTGCTTTACAGTCTTGATCGTATTCTTTGGATTGTAAGCTTCTCCCGTCTTTCTCCAGACCCTGAGCCTGCCATCAGAGCCAAAGATGTTGTATTTGGACTCATCGGAGAATATAACGTTGCGCCAGAACTCAGGAGATGCATTTTGGTACTCACGAGCAAAGTCCAAACGCTTTTTGCGATTGATTAAATTTACAAATGGCTTTCGGCGAGGAGTGCGAGACTTGAAACCGGCATCAATCACGGCTTTTCGCACAGTTTCCGGGTGCACTTTTTTTTACTTCGATTAAAGGAACTCCGAGCTTATTTTCGGTGCACTTATAAACGGATCCGCTGCAATCATACGCTTAATTTGCAGGCGATCTCCTCGTGTGAGAATTGGAGGCCGTCCTGATTTGGGCTTATTTTCTACGCGGCCTTCGTATTTAAAACGCCCAATGACCGATTGCACAGTAGAACGGCTGCGGGACACGAGTTGAGCTATTTCCGCGTAGGATTTTTGCTGCTTCACGTGCAAATTCAATATAAGCTTACGCTCTTCAACTGACAAGTATTTTCCAGGCATTTTTTATAATATTTTAAAATAAATTGCTTTTAATCTGACTTTCGTTCTACGAATGGATGACAGATGTCTCGTTTGATTGCTTTTTCAAAGAATAGTTGTCAATAAATTATTATTATGGGCAAAAGGACAGACATAAATTAAGTGTACGAAGACTTTATTGGCAGTAAATGAGCGACTTTTTTTTGTTTTTGGCTAAAAACTTTCAAACTACTTAATGAAATATATTAGTTTTTGTTGGTATATTGAAAATAAATGCTTAATAAATAGATCTGCATCGACCTTTTTACAAAATTCCTACAATTATTTAGTGTTTTTAATAATTAGTTCTGAATCAAGTGCTGTACGAAGACTTTATTGGTACACTGTAAGTAAAGTGCCGATTAATTCAAAAATGAAAAATTAAGATACAACTATG
This sequence comes from Melieria omissa, assembly GCA_963971225.1. Taxonomy (NCBI): domain Eukaryota; kingdom Metazoa; phylum Arthropoda; class Insecta; order Diptera; family Ulidiidae; genus Melieria; species Melieria omissa. The sequence goes on from OZ020269.1 coordinate 105,303,779, forward strand.
TTTTTGGTACCGGGTTAAAGGGGATAAAATTCTGTATCACTATGTGAAAGAGTTGTTGCAAAATAGTTTACCGTTTTCCCGCAAAGCACTCTGAAAGTTGACATTTATTTTCAGTTTTTGTGCGCACAGCGATAAACGTGTTTTTGTCGTCACTTAAAAACGATTTCTTTGTCTGAATTTGAAAAACTATTAAAAAATTAATTATGCAACCTTCACGTTCAGGTATTTCAGTAATGCAGTGTGTATTTTATTTTGTTAAAAAATGTTGATAAGTATTTTATTAGATTTTTTGTTTAAGAGCTTAATAATTGTCCGATTTTTTATCTTTTCATAGACATATAGTTGTGAGTCTTGTGAGGTCGGGCAAAACTGTTTTCCTTAGCGTATAGCTTAGATATTTCAGTAACATTTTATGAAAAAAAAAGTTGCGCGATGTTGCGCACTTTTCCAGCATTTCGATTTTTGTGTGCGCACCCAAGGGCCTCATGCATGCATTGTGCAAACGAAATTGATGACACTGCACAACAAAATCAAATTTTTTTCAAAATAAAAAGGTTCTGACAACGGATTCTGGTAGAGGGGGCCAAAAAAAAATATACGTGTATCGGCGTTTTGAAAGTTTACGTCTGCATTTTTTTTTAGAGGGGGGTCAAAGTTTTCCCCTTTTCGCGCATTCTTATGGTGATTCGGCATACGAAAACTATGTAACATCACATTTTAGGTAAATGATGTGTTCAGCAATTAGGTGTAAAACACTACGAGGAACATTTTTGTGGAGTACTTTAACGCTGTAGCTCCTATTTATATGGGTCAATTTGACCCTTTTTTTCTAAAATGTCAAAAATCTCCTGTAAAACAGAACTTTTTAAGGACAAAATGTATCACGAAAATATTCGCCATAAAATTCTACTATAGGTCTATGAATGCAGAAAAGCTCAGAAATTAACTTGAACTCCAGAATTAAGCCAAAACTGAAAATGTGTTTATTGCGTGTTTTCAAAATTGTTCCACTTCGAATGTTTTGTGGAAACAAAATTATATGGCAAAACCCGCGACCCGCATCTACACGATTTTGTAGGCCGTTTGCCAAAAAAAAGTGCAGTAGGTATATGCCCAAAGATGCTATGGAGTTGACAATAATGACGAATGATGATAATGGTGACGGTGATGATTATGATGCTGATGAAGATTATGATGATGATGATAATGATGATTTTAATGATGAAACTAAATTGGCTGCAAGAGACGGCGATGAAATGTTTTAATTAAACTGTTCAACTTAAATTTCATTTTTCAAATTTTTTTTTTACTATGTTACCGTTTCTTAAAAAAATGTCCACAAAAGTATACCCAAAAACATTTGTTTTTTACTTTGTAATGTTCAATTAACTAAACTTAGTAGTTATTTCATATCTAAATAGCCTGGGGGAATTAATCGGCACTTTCGGCATCAATTACCCCACTGTGCGACGTTGAGCAATACGCGCAGCTCCGTCAAGGTTGGAAGTGACCTCTCCGGCCCCTTTGATACCGTTTGAGGTTTCAGACAGGGTGATCCTTTGTCCTGCGACCTCTTCAACTTCACCATGGAGAGTGTTCTGCGCAAGGCCGGTGTACATCGTAATGGCACAATTTTCAACAAAAGTGTCCAGCTCCTTGCCTACGCTGATGACATTGATGTCATCGGACGTAAATGAGGGCAATACGAAGTATATGCTGTCTACATGCAGGGACTCGCAGCGGCTAGGGTCTCACGTCGAGGCCGACAGGTATACTTTTGAAGTTGTCAAGGAATTTGTCTACCTTGGCACCGCCATCAACAGCAGCAATGATGCCAGCCTGGAGATAAAGCGAAGGATAACTCTTGCCAACAGGTGCTACAGGTGCTCAATTGCCTACCGGTCTCGGTACCGGTCTCGGTAGGCAATTGAGAAGTAGAGACCTCTCTCGACCGACAAAACTTGCACTCTATAGGACGATTATCTTGCCCGTGCTCCTCTATGGCGCTGAATAGCGGCCCTTGGAGTGTTCGAGAGGAAGGTACTTCGCAAAATCTTCGGCCCTGTTCGTGTTGGTGACGACTATCGTATACGAACCAATAACGATATGAGCTGTATAAGGACATGGACGTAGCGCAGCGAATAAACATCCAGCGCACAGTGTTTCGTGTAGAACAAGCTAGCTGGACAAAAATATTTTTCAGGATTTTTCGTTTTATATGCGGCTTTTTATTTCAGATACATATACTTTTTTAGTTTTTTATGTCTTTTTATATGTATATATACATATATACACATACCTATATATACATATATACATTGCGTTCAACTCGGCCGGATGGGTCCATATTCTGGGAGCGGTCCAAAAACTGGAAGCCCCGGACTACCTGTTGGCCATCTTAAACAGCTACCTTGCGGATAGAGTACTGCAATACGATAGTGATGAAGGCCCCAAACAATATGCAGTAACGTCAGGTGTTCCACAAGGGTCGGTGCTCGGGCCAGTACTGTGGAACATTATGTATGACGAAGTGCTAAACCTCCCCGTTCCGGAAGGCGTGGTAGTGGTGGGATTCGCGGACGACATCGCGATAACAGTTGTAGCGAAACAGCTTGCGGACGTAGAGCAAAAAGCAAATGCCACAATAACGGTCGTCCGATCGTGGCTTCAGTCAGTGGGCCTACAACTAGCAGAAGAAAAAACGGAAGCAGTTCTGGTAGGCAGCCGCAAGAAAAGCGAGGTAATAAGAATTGAGGTTGGCGCCAATATCATTACCTCCAGTCGATCTATTAAGTACCTAGGCGTGGTCATCGACGACAGGCTCAGCTTCCGAAAACACGCCGAATACGCCTGCTGCAAAGCATCCAAGACCTATACCGGTTTATCACGGATGCTCCCCAACATCGGGGGCCCAAAAGCTAGTAGGCGAGTGCTACTTGCTAGCGTAATATCGTCCTCGCTACTATACGCAGCGCCAATCTGGGCCGAATCCCTGCACATCAAGGCGTACAAGCGACAGTACGAACGCGTCTATCGGCTTGCAGCACTGCGCGTGATAAGCGCCTTTAGAACGGTGTCAGACGTAGCAGCTTGTGTCATCTCCGGGATGTTGCCAATCGACATCAAGGCGGACGAGATGGGACCACTCGAGCAAAAGTCGGTGGACGCACAAGCTCATCCCATGCATAGACAAATGGACAAGAAGAAGGCATGGCGAGGTGAACTTTCAATTAACACAGTTCCTCACAGGCCACGGTGGTTACAGAAGCTACTTAAAACGCTTCGGCCACGACGAAAAAAAAAAAAAAATACATTAAGGAGCTTAATAATTCCAGTCTTAGGACCAAAGGGAGAAAAATAGATGACCTAAAACATACCAGATATACTGATAAGTTGATTTATGCTGCGGAGATACGAGTATCTGCACGATTGTCCACTGGCGAAATGTAGCAAGTGTTATCAAAATTGCGAAAAATTAGACTCAAGATTATCTGAACGAAAAAAATGATAGACGTTTAAGTTTGAGATATTACAGCTTTATTGTACTATATAGATAGCCAATCGACTAGTCATGCACACAAAAGGCCTCGGAAATGGAGTATCTAAGCTTGGCAAAAGCTGCTTGTATCCACATCCAAATTGATGTGAATGAAACGCGTGCTAAAATGAAACTTCAAGCAGTTTAAGATACGACTTTTGAGCGTTTATTCTTAGCACAGCAGGAAATTCTTGTCAATTTATTACCTACTTACAGTTCACGGGACTGCTTTCGCGTATTGTTTGCTCTAAATCGCATACAGTCTTTATAACGAGCTTCCTGAGCTTCCTCAGAAAGCTGACCAATTGGCAGAATTGCCGATTTTATAACGTCAGTGCTGTGCACCAAAATTTTGTGAACCGTAACAGGCATGTTATACCACGAAGATAAAGCGCGTAGGAGTGTGTCGAATTTTTTTATGAAAGTAACATCCAAGCCAGTAATATCTACACTTTTCTCTTAGTTTTCAAAGAACCTACGTGCAGTATTGCCGTCGTTTGTGTTACCGAATCCAGGCTTTGGTTTATCTACAATCAGTCCAAGCACATTTTTAAATTGACTAGTTGATTTGCTATCTACATAGTATGCTAAAGCTTCTTCACTGCTCAAACATCTAGAATTTTTTTCACATTTTTTTTTGTTCAGAGATTCTTGAGTCTCCCTTTTCGCAGTTTTGATAACACTTGCTACATTTCTACTGCCGGATAGTCGTGCAGATACCTCTGCAGCATAAATCAGCTCATTAGCACTTCTGGATTGTATTAACTCATCTATTCGTTTGGTCCTCAGACTGGAGTTATCAAATACCTTCTTTGGTCTGCCAGGACCTGTATGGCTGTCTGAATATGTCGATGGCAAGCTTGAACGTACAGTAATGTTGAAAATTATCTCTGAACCAGATAGCCATTCATGGTTCTTATTTAGAAATCGTTCACGGTTTCTTCCTAGGCTGTTCCACTTCATAGACAACTTTGATGGTATTTGGGAAAGTTTGACTTTTATGCTTCTTAAAGAATTTTCTGTCACTTCATAATCGTTAAATTTGGTAACATGTGCCTCATTATCTCTTAATTTTTTGTTTCATTAGAATATTCCAACCAAATTTCCGAAAAATTTAAATTTTGTTATGCTTATAGTCAAATCTGAAAAAATAAAATAAAATAGATGTGCAAAAAATTCGCAATGGTTTTTTGTTCCATCTACTAGTCCGTACTTATGAGCAGAATATATATAAAAATTGGAGAGGTGACATGAGGAGACATCTCAACTTTTCACCTTTAAAGTTAAAAATTTGTGGAAAAAATCGCTTTCCTTCTTAATCATGGCACGTTACAACTATTAAATATAGCTTAATTGCTAAAACAAGACATTATAAAAATACTACTCACTCTTAAGCACAGACTCCATTATAAAAAAAGATGTAACCGACTTTTAACACGAACTTATTTTAAGAAATAACTGCAGGCCAACTATGTGAAGAAATTTTTAAAATTTACGATAATCTGATATATTTATCTATATAGCTCACTATATTGAAAGTGCCGGTGTGTTATTTTCACACAAATCCTAATGTATGAATATTGACATTCATTATCTAATGGAAAAATCAGGAAATAAAAATGTCGTTTTTGTCCAGCTAGCTTGTTCTAGGCGAAACACTGTGCAGCGGCTACGCTGGCTCGGTCATGTCTGCCGCATGGACGACGAAGCTCCGGCGAAAAAGGTGTTCGATGCGATGGTTGGAGGTCGACGGCGAAGAGGGAGGCCGTGTCTCCGGTGGAAGGACCAAGTTGAAGAGGCCCTGTCATCTCTTGGTGTTACTAACTGGAGAAGGCGCGCGCAAAGCAGAGGCGCCTGGAGAGAAGTTTTGCGGCAGGCCGTAACCCGATAACGGGTTGTTATGGCCAGTTAAGTAAGTAAGTAAGTAAGTATAGTAGAAGTGATTATACGACCCAAAGTGGGCGGTTATACGGTACGGAAGCTATGCTGTAATGTTCGAGAACAAGTTCCGCTGCGGGCAAACAAGTATAAAAGGCAGTGAGTCGGATGGGTTTAGACGAGCAACGGTGCAGCAAAGATAAGACGCGTGAAGTGAAATTCAAGTGATGTTAAAAAATTGTAAATAAAGTGACTACAACTTTTTGTAAAAATGTCAGTGAGTTTTATTTTGGCACAATTCAGCAATACGAACTAAGCCTGCGTTGACTAGCATAACTAATTTGCGTAATAATATTGAGAAACGTTGGAATTTTAAATCGGATTGCATTGAAATTTAAAAGCGTAGCGTATTCCACCTATCGGTTGCTCCACTTGTAGAATTTCATTAGTGCTGAACAGACGGGCTGGTACTGTTTTTGTGATCCACATTTTTCGTACAATTGTGGAACTATAAGTCGCACTTTAACGACACTTGGTATGAACTTTCTAACTAGACGCACTTTTCTACTGGGATAATCTGACAGGCATTGGACAATTGAAATCTATAATATTTCACAAATGTTTCTAAAATTTTTTTCAATTTCTTTTTGAAAAAAATCTTATATTTTAAAAAATAAATCCATTTAATTCTTCTTCGAATTCCTGTGTCTTTTGTCAATAACATTTGGAAGTCAGGTTTTTACCAATTTCTCACTCAATTCATTCGTTGACGTTGCATGCTTCACCCATAGCCATTTGCTACTTTGGCTGTGCGCCGCTTCGCCGCATGTGGCATGCGCTCTCGATCAACACACATCTCGTGCTGCCACATTGTTTGTCGCCCACGCCAGCAGCCGTCAGCTGCAATAGATTCATTCATTCGCCACTCACTTTGCATTCCTGCTGTTGTCCTTCCGGTCTCTCATCTCACTCATTCACTCCTTTTTTTCTACACGTACACTTAGACCGGTCATTGTTGTCGTTGTTACTGTTGGTTGGTTGGTTGGTTGTCGTGTGTGAGCCATTGAAATGTCATTTGTATGCTAAATAAGAACATTTGTATGATTTCAGTTACCCAAAGGCTGCACTCCGCAGGACGCGCCGCGTTTTCCGCTCGCTCTCCTCGATTTGCACTCGCATCGACGCAAATGGAATTTAGATCGCAGCCGCCCGGATATTAAGTGCGGTCATTGAGAAATGTGTTTGATTTGCGTCAATGGCATTTGCCTGCTTATATGCATGTGAATGGCGGCCACGTGAGTGTGTCAGTGTGTGTGGGAATTTGCTCCATGTCTGATTGTTACCGGAAATGACATTGAGATTTTCGTTGTTAGCCAAATTTGTACTTCTAATGCTCGACGTCTGGCTATGCCCCGCTGGGTGTTCATTGTGCTGGCCGGCGAGTGGGTTGACGCCTGAACATTGCGCGCCATATTGTCCCTTGGCGCTTAGCCTTCGTTGGCATTATGGTAATTTCTGCCATTTTCGGTTTCTTCATTTTACTACAAATCAATTTTCGATATTTGAATTTTGCATTTTTCCTCTTGCGGTGCGCCGTTTGCTACTTTCTGCTTCTGCCCCCCTTTTTGCTCGCTCACTTTCGCCGGATATTCTCATTTCTTTTGTTATTTATACATAGTCGTATCATTCGAATGCCCGGATTTAGATTAAAATTATTTTACCTAAGTGCGCATTCAAATGGGTTTCCCCAATTTCACCGTAATGGCTTTTAAAAGCAATTTGAAAACAACGAAACGGGTTAGAAGGACGTCGTTTGGTTGTGGACGGCAGGCAAATAGATTTAAATAAATGTTGATAAGGAAATGTCAAATTTTGTAAAGAAAAATAAGCACAAATGTTTTAAAGTTTTAGTTATTTAATAAGAAAATATAAACATTAAATTAGTGATTATAAATGTAACTTTTAATACTAACAAAAAAAAGTTGACCTTTTTTTGGTTCTTGTTGAAAAAAAAAATTCCAGGAAAAATGAAATAAAAATACCCTTCCTTTCATACTCTTTCTGTACATATTTGCTTTTTATTAATAATAAAAAGCAAAATAAATAATAAATCAGACTACATAATGATGAGACCAGCCACTTATTAACTTTTTCGAGACTGGAAAAAATTACAAAATCAATAATGACACGAGAACCTATGAAATAGTTAAAGCACAAACGTCAAATAGGCTCACGACCAACTAACTAGAAGCCAAAATGTCAAATCGAAACTAACTCTGCAGTGAAAACATCATCAGAGCACCGACTGAATATCAATAAATCAGCTAAACATGGGGCCCAACTGAACCATGGACCATTATCATTCATATTCAAAATGACGCGGCAGATTAGAGACCAGAGAAGAAATCAAAAGAGACAAGATCAGAAAGCAGGCCACAGATCAGACCAGAGATCAGAGCAGAAATCAGAAGAGACTAAACCAGAAAACAGACCAGAGACCAAACCAGAGATCAAACCATATAGCAAACCAGAGACCAAACCAGAGATCAAACCAGAGATCAAACCAGTGATCAAACCAGAGATCAGGCCAGAGCTTAAACTAGAGATCACACCAGAGATCAAACCAGATATCAAACCAGAGCTCAAACCAGGGATCAAACCAGATATCAAACCAGAGATCAAACCAGAGATCAAACCAGAGATCAAACCAGAGATCAAACCAGCGATCAAACCAGAGATCAAACCAGAGAACAAACCAGAGATGAAACCAGAGATCAAATCAGAGATCAGACCAGAGATCAAACCAGAGATCAAACCAGAGATCAAATCAGAGATCAAACCAGAGATCAAACCAGAGATCAAACCAGAGAGCAGACCAGACCAGAGTCAGACCAGACCAGAGTCAGACCACACCAGACCATTTCAATAACCAGGCGAGAGACTCGACCAGAGACCAGACTAGAAACAAAGCAAGAGATCAGGCAAAGACCAAATCAGAGATCAGACCGAAGATTTAATCGAATCAGATAGGGTAGGATTCCAAAAGTCGACAGAAAGTGGTGTGGTGGAAAGTTTGGTGAGAAAAAAATCCTGTGCAAATTAGAGTTGAGAGCTGCTCGCAAAGAACCAAACTTAAATCGGATCGATTAGAGCAAAAACTGTAGTTGAATTAGAATTCAAATTGAAGCAATTTTGTGATGCATTAAAATATATTTTCATGGAATAGTTTTCAGCACTAATTTTCGTTATTTAGTGTTGTGTTCTTACTACATATTGACCCCAACACGACACATAACGAATTGCACAGCATTTAATGTGTTTTCATGAATCATTTGCATATATGTTGTAGCATTTGTTAGCTAATGAGAATCGAATGCAAATTTAATGGACAATTTATTCAGTTATTTTACGGTGCCATCGAACGTTTCAATTGAATTTTAAAAGGTCAATAAGATTATATGACAATTTGCCCCCAAAACAAAACGTGAATGTGTTCGGTGTAGTTTTCGACTAAATCGATTATTGCTTAAGAATCGATTATGCTGATAAGGTAGGCTTGTTGCTTAAGGCTGACAACAAACTTTCACCACGTCGGCCACTTGGCCCAACACACCTCGCCAACCAATTTACATGCAAATGTCAGTTTATTAATTTTGTGTCCCTTGTGCGTTGCCAACGTTGTCGTCGTCTCTTTATGTATTGGTGCAATATTTTTGTGTGCTGCTCGTGTCTTAACCCTTTGCTGACCACTCAATAAAGCTGATTTGTTTTGTGCTGTGTTTCTATCTCATACACGCACACACACAAGCACACGTGGCGCTCCACTACAAATGCCTCAATGCTGCAATAGACATGGGGGGCACCCCGTGTCTGTGTCTCGTGTGAAACCTCAAATATGCTTGCGAGTGCAACACTGAGGTGTTGCCTGGCTGCCATTGCAGCAAGTCGACATTTGTTCTCCACTGCTCCTCATATTTGTGGTCGGCGACTGCGTGTGCAAGTGTGAGTGTGGTTGCGTTGTGCGTTGCTGTTGTTGACTCGCTGGTTTCATTTCCATTTCGGTGCTGTTGGGCGTCGCTTTTAATGCCAGCGTTGCCACAGTCGCTGCATGGTTGCAGCTGTGCGTGCGGACAGACATCGGCGCATGTGTGCCTGACCCATGTCTGACTTGGCCAACGCCGCTTTTGTCGCTTGTTTTTTGTTATTGTTGTCTATTTTGTGCAATTTTGCTTGCCGCAATTTTTGCTCCGACTCTGGTCGCCGGTTTGTACTGGAAATTGTTATTAAAACCACTAAAGCGCCAAAGTTGTTTGGCATTGCCACTGCATTGCCATGGCGTTGCTTTTGTTGTTGCTGTTGTTCATTTTTTTGTTACTGTCTGCAACATCTTGCATGGTGGGTTTCTCGGCTACTCGGCTGTGACTGTTGCGGAAACTTTTGCTCACTGTGCGTTTTTAGTTTTCTGTGGCCCCTTCACTTGTGTGTGTGTATGTGTGTGGGGCTGCTGTGTGCTGTGTGGGGAAAATGTTTTTGCTGTATGAGAAAAGGTGAGCATAAATTTTAGTTTTGAAATTTATTCAAACAACTAAGGCTGCATTTATTATTTTATAATTTAAAATGTTTTTCATGTTCGGTGCAAAAGTTACAACGAGGCTTCGCCGTTGCATTTTTGGTTCATCTCGTAGCGGTGCGAGACAATGATGAAACCAAATTAGTTTTATGATTTGATGTGCGACAAGGTGAGTGAGCAGTGGTGTTTCATTGCCATACAACAAACGGGCACAAGCAATGTGTGTGGGCTGGTAAGATGTGCGCCGTTTAATGCAAATTTCAGGTCTGCTACGTTGAGGCCAATGTTGTGGGTTGGGTCGAATCGAATTGAACTTTTTAATTGCGAAAATTATTTTGATAGTTTGGTAGGCATGGAGAGTCTTGGTTTTGATAGTTTTTCGATAACTGGGAACAGGAAAAGGTGTAGAAATGTATTGAAAAACTTCTGTTGGTGGCAGATGACTGATTTGACTAAGCAATTTGGGTTGGTTTATGGGATATGGAACTATTCCAGGATACTTTAAGGCAGCCACTTCATTGATTTTGTATTTTTTTATTATTTAAAATACTGAAAATACTCAATTAATAAGAATTTTTTACTTCATTAGAACTGCAGCTTCCTCCTTTTTTTTAATATTTTTCGAACCAATAAAGTTAGAGTAATGAATTTTTGACACGTGATCAAAGAGATTTTGGGTTTTAACATAGTAACTTTTCAAGAAAATTCTGTATAAATTTTCAAGGATATAAACGATTAAAATTTTTAAGGACCTTTTTCATGTCTTTTTTTTACAAATAGATAACAAATACATTTTATTTAAATTTTTGAACCTTTCTTCGAGGTTAACGAGGTTAAGGATTTTTTTTATTTTTTATCCCCTTCAAAATGTTGAAGTCCTTTTAAAAGTACAAAGGATGTAGAAATGAAAAACTGAGTACGGTGTATTACTATGTTTGGTCTCTAGTTTCACACCCATATGGATTGTTTCCGATTTAGACTTTTGACGCTCACGTTCCTCCTCGAAGAGATACGCCGAGTTTCAGAAAGTAAAGGGGATATGTGAAAGAATTGTAATTGCTAAACGCAATTAGAATGAACTCGCAATAATATTAATAACCGTACATATTTAAATTCTACAATACGAACACTTTTCCCTACCACTGAATACTCTAAAAAAATGTAAAATGTAAATTGGTGTAAAGTCTAAAACTTATACAAACTATTTTAAAATTTATCAAGAAAGAAATAAGAGTGACAAACTGATGATTTTCTGTTAGGTTTTCACGCCTTTCTTGAATATTGCTACGAAAATTAGTTCTTTTTGCCAATGCAAACGTAGTTCGTATCGCTGGATTGTGCCAAAATAAAATACACTGAGATTCTTTAACGCAGTTAACCATTGTAGTCCATGTAGTTAATCATTACAGCGTTTACACTGACAATTATGGTTTTTTATGATAATTAAGTTGAGCTCTTCTATCCTTGAGTAGCATACTTTTTTGGTGCTTACAAGTTTTTGAACGCAAAATACTCCGGAAGGTCTTCGGACCATTCCGTGTGAGTGATGGAACATATAGAATCCGTTTTAATGACGAACTCTTAGCTTTATGCCAAGGGGAGGATGTCGTCAAGCATATCAAAGCGCAAAGTTATACGTTGGCCCACAAAAAGTCATAGTCGCCTATAACCCGCCAGTTACGAAAGCAAGAGGACGCCCGAATCTGCAATGGTTTGACCAAGTCATCTCAGACCTGAAGAAGCTGCGAGTTAACAACTGAAAGACGGTGGCCAAAAATCGCGAAACCTGCAAGAAAATTGTGAATGAAGCTAAAGCTTACCCCGAGCTGTAACGCTGCCTCATGATGATGATTATGATACTTGTTTGGGACTCTTTACTGTCTCAGCCTTATTTCCGGAAGTTTGAATACGCTAAACATTTTAAAGATTTAAAGCAGTTAGGTAGGTTAAGTGGCTCCCTATGTTGGCAAGTGGGGGATTTTGCCAATAAATTTCCCGTAAAAGCGTGTCCTTGCAAATGGGTGAAGCGTTTCCTTGCATTTTTCATTCCTACAGCAGAAGTAATTGTACAGCAGACCCATTCTTTTGGTATATTGATCAATGTGCCCAGTTCTGACGCCTTTAACAATCTATTTTGAGGGTTTGTTTAGAACGATTTAAAGTGCTCTTAAATTGATTGTGAAAGAGTTCAATTTTAAGCAATGAAAAGTTAACGTGTTGGCATATTCCACTCACTGGCAATTACAGTAAACGGCAAATTGCCCCAAATATACAAAGCCACACACATCTTCGTACCTGCGACCACAATTCGGCTACTGACTGCTACGGACGGTAATATAAATTGCCACTATTACACACCTTAGAGCTGGCAGTGTGGCGACGTTTTTGCGTTTTATTGCCCGAGGACCACGTCCCCGGCCGTCGGTTGCGCTTCATTAAATTGCACTTTATATGAAAATGGCATATTAAAAGCCGTCATTTAAAATTGATTACAATGTAAAATATTTAAAATAAATTCACACACACACATACACACAGCCAGACAGGCAGTGCGTGGCACGCAGTCGCTCGCACCTCGACGTAATGTGCCCCAATTGGCACGTGAGCGATTGACACACTGGGAGCGGCCACACCGTACCGTCTGACGTTCGACAAACCACGCCAACGACGTTTGTGATGCAGCGGACAGACGTGCAGGTGTGTTTGATGTATGAGTGCGTGTGCGTGTGTGTGTTTGTGAGTGGGGAGTGGCGTGTGCGCATTAGAAGTGACATGGCTGCATTGTCATTGTTCTTGTTGTTGTTGTTGTTGCTGCATATTTTATGTCACTTTGATTTAACGTTTAAATCCAATTTATATGCATGCAATTTTTAAATTAGCTGCCACAATGCTGCTGCAACAACAACAGCAACTACAATAAAAACAACAACAACAACAATTGAAAACAACAATGCTGCGTGTCAGTGTTGTTGTTGTTTCTCAAGTTGGCATCATTAAAAAGTTGCATCATTAAAATTCAAAAGCACTCATACGACCCGTGCGCCAGTCGGCTGTGTTGCCAAAAAAGCCGCAAGAAAAAAACGTACGCCAACAATTGCAAATTAAAGTGGTAATTTTATAGTTTACCTTGGCAACCACACGTTGGCTATTATGTTTATTTATTTTATGTATTATTGTAGCTGTTGTTGTTGTGTGTGTCTAAATGTTTATATTTATGATTGTTGCCATTTGCATTAACTGTGCACCTTCTAGCTGGGTGCTGTAGGGGAAGTACGCCAGAGAGGAGTGTAGAGGGCAGTGAAGGCGCAGAGAAAGAGAGGTTCAAGCAAGAGGTCTTTAATAAGAATGCTTGACTTTGAAATGTAAATTAAATTAAAGTTGTATGTGAGATATTCACCCAATATTTTTTAATTTCCAGACACATTTTTTGGCACGGTGTGCACAATTTATTCTCTTTATTCACTTTAAAATTGCCTTGTGATTTGTTAAGCTCATTAATTCAATTTTTGCCAGGGTCACTTTCAGTCCTGGGTGATGCAGATGCCAGCTGTCGTCCCCTGGGAGAGACGCCGAAGTTATATAAGCGCCTCTGCATCTTCATTCTTGATAGGTGGGAAGAGTTGTTATCAGACGGTTGGTGTCTATGATGAGTCCTATTTGTCAAGCCGTAGTTATTATTACTCCGTTGTTGTTGCATTTGTAAGGCTACTAGATTTTTTCAGAAAGGCTTGGCTTGCTCCATAGCTTCATAGCGCAGAGCGCCAGACGACTTGGGCTTGGTTTGTACAATGCCATTGAGGGACATTGTCAGGTTCGTTCGACGCACAGGTTGGTTTCAAGCTACATAGAGCAAAGGATTTCATTTCAAACAGGCAGATTTGTGGTACCACAATGAACCTACCAGCTATATCAGTATGAAGTGAGCCTCAAGATACATATGTCTCGATAGGGAATATTTGTTGTGAACGAGCCTTAATTTTGTTTTGTTTTGCTGCTATGACATCTGTCAAACTTATTTAGTATACATCAAGTCATTGAACAAACAACATCATATTTTTTCGTCGTGTTAAAATTGTGGAATCTTGTACCAGATTGTGATGATTTGCAGAAACCATTAATTTTTTGTTTTCATTTGAAGAAAAGTGCTGCAGAGTCGCATCGAATGCTTGTCGAGGCATATGGTGATCATGCTCTATCAAGAGCAACATGCAAAAGATGATTTCAACGGTTCAGAATTAATGGTTTTGATGTTAGAAATGAAGAACGTGGAAGACCACCAAAAAAGTTTGAAGACGCCGAATTGCAAACCATGTTGGATAAATGAAATGTTGCAGATTGCAGAAATGTTAAATGTTGCACAAGCAACAATTTTTGTCCATTTAAAAGCAATGGGAAAGATCCAAAAGTGTGGAAAATGGGTGCCACATGAATTGAATGGAAGGCGGATGGAAAACCGAAAAAAACATTTGTGAAATTTTTCTTCAAAGACACGAAGAAAATAAATTTTGCATCGAATTGTTACTGGCGATGAAAAATGGTTCTATTTTAAGAATCCTAAATGGAAAAACTCATGGGTTAATCCGGGACAACCTTCAACATCGACTACAAAACCATATCGATTCGGCAAGACAATGCTGTGTGTTTGGTGGGACCAGAGTGACGTGGTGTATTACGAGTTGTTAAACCTGGCGAAACCGTTCATACTGATCGGTATTACCGACAACAAATGATCAATTTCAACCAAGCATTGATCGAAAAACGACCAGAATAGGCCGAAGATACGGCAAGGTAATTTTGCCCCATGACAATGCACCTGCACACAAAGCAATACCGATTCAGGATATAATCAAAGCTCTTCGCTGGGAGCTGCTACCCGCCGTATTCACCAGACTTGGCTCCTTCCGACTACCATTTGTTTTCAAGGATGGGACACGCATTGGCTGAGCAGCACTTCGATTCCTACGAGGAAGTCGAAAATTGGGTGTCTGATTGGTGGTTGATTGATGATTGGTTTGCTTCAAAAGACAAACAATTCTATTGGCGCGGTGTCCACAAATTTCCTGAAAGATGGACAAACCATGTGACTAGCAATGGCCAATACTTTGAATAAAATGTTTTTTACTTTTCCATTAAAAATTTGTGTTTTATTTTCGCAAAAAAAGGCTCACTTCATACTGATATACCTGGTAAGTGTGTCTCATACAGAGGCAGCCATCCTCACCTTATCTATCCTACAAAAAAGGTGTCAATAGCTTTTATTTGCATCTCAACATTTTGTAATTATTTTCGTATTTAGGTGTCACAATTTTCCTCTAAAAATCAGTATATGTCGCTTAGCTAAATTGTGACCTACTTTTTGTGTGATTTAACCATGTCAACCTTTATGCCAACAAAACACAATTTGCTGGAAGAACTTCTCCTTCACTTCTTTTATTGTGAAAAGCCAAAACGTGTGATAAGAGATATTTTTCCAATGCGGAATTGATTGGCTGTACGAAAAATGAAAAAATTCGTAGGTAACGAAAGAATACATAACGCAGGATAACATGGGATACTTAGAATCAAATACTCGTACCGACTGTACCGACCGATTTGTACGGACTTCTCTGAAGCTTAAAAAAGCTCAAAAACAGAGAATAAAAACTACTATATACACCCATACCTCGCTTTGCGTCGTTTCGTTTTGCGTTGCTGCTGAATTAGTACTAATTTTCACTGTGCGTCGTTAGATTTTCGAAGTTGCGTTGTTTTGGGTTCGAGTCTTTAATTTTTTGCTTTTGAAATTTTCTTTTTTTTCTAAAAGATTGCACAAATTTTGTTTCTTATTGCGCCATGCCATTAAAACTCGGGGATTCCCTTTCTAACTTTTGTGAAAGAAAGCCGACTTACGACAACAGCCACTATGGACTCACCAGACAGTGATTAATTTTTATTTTGTTTTTATAAATTAATTGAATATTTTATTGTATTTTAATTGAATTTGTTTTTTTGTTGTATGTTATGTATGTAATAAAATTTTATATTATTTTTGTGTTTTAAATGTTTACTTTGTTCAATTTTCTTTTTACAAAGTAGCATTTTCGTAACCCTGGAACATATCTTCGATGTTTACATGGTTTGCTATAGAAAATCATAATTCACTTTGCGTCGTTTCAGTTTGCGTCGTGTTTTTTTGGAACGTAACCACGACGCAAAGTGAGGTATGGGTGTACACAATTTACGTTACATATCCACACATTTAAGTATTCATTCTTTATTATAAAATTCTCACCGATTTTTTCCCCAATCGGAGCAATTTTCTTTGATACTAAAATTTGATGATCTTTGATCAACGTGTGGAGTTGTTCGGGCACTATAACTTTACATGAATAATTGCTGCTGAATACTTACAAATTGACAACTTTAAAAGATGCCACTTTAAAACCAAATTTCTGCTATAACCCAGAAAATTCGGAGCATCATTATAGAAAAATCCTGTACATGACCAGCGGCAGATGTGGCAAAATGTTGATGACAAATTACTATTTCCGTGTGAATGATGTGGGTGTGTAGGTGTAAATGGGTTGCTATATATATGTACATACGAGTAAAACTATATGTGTTCTCAATCTCATTAGATCTCAATTGGGTTTTGTGAAAATTCCCGGAACTCGAACCTGTTGCAATGCTCGAGTCTGTGTCAACTGGCAACGTTGGAATCTGAAAGCTGCTGCCGCTGTATGTATGTATGTGTGTAAGCACATCGGTATCTGTATGCATGTATTTTGTCTCATTAATTGCCCGCAGCATAGCAGCGTAGCCAGAAAATTCGCTTCCACTTCCCATTAACTCACTGGGCTATTTTAATTTGGCAGTTAATTGCATGCAGCTTGTAAACTCCCCACCCCACCCCATCTTTCATGCATACGGCAACCTAGTGCCGTATGCAAATGTGTGCGTGCGCGTGTCAGTGTGTGTGTGTGTGTGAGTTTGTGCTGCGCGTGAATGTCGAAGGTGACATTTGGACATTCGGACATTTGTGTGCAACGCGAATTCCCTGGCGGCCACTGACAGCAACAGTCAATGCGAAAAAGACAACAACAAAAACAACAAACAACAGGCCACATATCATTAACAACGGTGAGCGCTGACGGCGATCGTAGCAGCGCAAAATTTAATTGTTTACTACGCAACGCAACGCGGTGTGTGGCTGATTTTAATTTATTGTCAAAATGTTGTTGGCGGTGTGACACGGTATTGTTGTAATGGTTGTAAAGTTGTACAAAAATATTGCATATATAGTTTTTTAATCAATTTCGCCAACCACAACAACAACAGCTGCAGCCAGTCAATTGCCAACTTTTTGTGCTTCTTGCAACGAAAACACTTTGTTTAATTGCTGGCAAAGGCTGCCAAAGCCCACTCGACAACTTTAGGTATTGTTTACAACAAACAACAATAACAATGCTCAAAATCCGAAACAGGCTTTGTGCAGATATTAAAGAACGGCAAAGGTTGTAGTGGGCGGCCGAGCGTCATGTGAATGTCAGCTAAATTAAACTCTGGCTACCACTTAAGTCTACAACTACACAAATGTTCAACACTTGGGGCAACAACAACAACAACAAATTTACAAAATTCAAAAAATTAAAACAAAAATACCAACAAAATTATTTACACGCCAAAGAAAGTTTGGGGATACTTTACGTTATTGCCACGGCCACTTTTATACACTTTGGCTCCTTGTAGCTTCTGTAGTGTTCAAGGATGCGCTCTCCTAGCAGGTGGTGGTGGTGGTGGGGGAAGGCGTGAAAGAGACAGACAACTATTTAAGTGGTAGGCAAATAGCGCAAAAGGTTGCCATATCGACGTTGGTGGCTGGACAAACGTTTGCGACGGCGATGCCACAGGCGGCTGCACACAGACAGTCTCCGCCATAAAACTTATTAACACTTGAAACTTTTGTGTCGATAACAACATAACCTAACAATTCACTGTGCACTTGTAAGCAAACACATTTCGGTAGAGTTGCGACAGGGCCGAGGTTGGCACTTGAAAAGTTTGCAGCGCATAATTTGCACTAACGAATTCAGTGCTTAGGACTCACAGTGCTTTCAGTCATATGGTCTGAAATTTTAGTTATTGTAATAAATAAATTTTAATGTATGTTTTATAAATTTAATATAAACTTCAAGGTCAAAATTTTCAAAAATTTGAACTCAAATCCCTTTGCTCATAAAACCAGTTTGAACTTCTACAAACCCAAGAAGACTGCGAACAATTCTTTCCCCTTGATGGTTCTACATTATCGACTAAACTACTTCGTAGATTGAAAATATTAAAGTTCTTAAATTAGTTTTTAAAACATTGCAAAGTTTGCTTCCAACTATGCAATTTTCATACAAACTTTTGTCTAAAGTTCAAGTTTTATTTGCCTCACCGCTCGACCGCCATTCGACCATTTACACATTTTCCTGGCATTCTCAAAGTAATTTCATTGAAATTATTTAACTTTTCCTAGCAACACTCGCACCACTGCCCGACCATGTAGCATACTTATGGGCGTGCGAACGTGCTATCGCCATTGACGGCAACGTGTCTGCCGCCTTGAAGCGCGCCACGTGTAAATATGCCAACGTCCGCCTGGCACATGTAACACATGTCGGCCACATTAGCAGCCAACCAAAGACTTTTAACTAAAATGCAAATTTTCTGCCTTTTGCTAAACTTTAACACTGCCACACACTGCCGAGCGCCGACTTTTCTTGCATTTTTTTCACATTGCTCTCAACTTTACGGTTTTTCTATATAATAGTTTTTCTGATTTCAAGTTTTGTTGTTTTTGTAAAACATTACATGTATGTATGTAAGTGTGTTTCAATGTGTATGTGTGCATGTCGGTGTGTTGCTGCTTATGGCCGCCCGAGGGCAGCAGTCAAACTAATAATTTACACACACACAAACACATGTTTGCCAGTGGCCACAGCCGTTGCTTTAAGATCTCCACACTTTTGCAGACTGTTTAAATACGCCTGCTGAAGTTTTGCTTGAAAACTCTGCCTGCTCTCTGCTGGTTTTTCATCCAAAGTTCTTCGCCAGCATTTGCCGCCAATGCCGCTGGCTCAACTTGCCGCTGGCCACTTGGTTAGCTGCTGCTCTGCTCCTTTTCGTTTAGTTGCTGCTTGACTAAGTGATTTGTTGTTTTTGTTGTTTTTTTTGTTATTGTAATCGTTGCTGTTGGCCTTTGTCGAAGTTTTACGCTCGTCGAGTGGCAAGCAAATGATTTGCAAAGTTTCAATTTTCAGCATAATGGAGCAGCAACTGATTGGTTTGCTTTGTTTTCATAATTGAGAACGTTTAAAGTGTTTTGCACTATCAGTTGCGCCCGTTGCTAGCAATCGTTGCTGGCAAACTTTTGGCCATCATGTTGCTTGTAGCAAATTGGTAACTTTGCTCACAAGATGCAATAAATGGCGTTTGAATAGTAAAAGTCAACATGGAGCTGCAGCTTATTTAGGATAGAAACCTGTTAATAAAAAAACCTGAGTTTTCTTATGAAACGCTCAAGAATGAGGAGCTCAAATTAGGTCAATGAGTAAGCGGTCTCAAGCGAGATTTGTGATATCAGAATGGGCCTTCATAGCAGAGTTGCCGCTTTTGATCCTTTCGGACCAAAATTGGACACATTTTTTTACTTTGGTCCACTTAAACGAATTTCGGTCCGTTTTTTGATGTGACAAAAAATTAGTACAAAAAATTTACTTAAAACAAAATTCTAATTTAAAAAAAAAAATTTCAAGAAATCCAAATTTTGAATTTGGTAGGTTGTGGTCGGATTTGATGGGAAAACAATTTTTCAAGTGGCAACAGTGCTTCATAGCCTAAGTGGACACAAATATTTTTGAATACCAAAATCAGTCATCATCAAGTAACCGTCCAGACACAGAAACATTTTCTTATAAATTAAAGTAATTACGAGTGTGGTCTGAAAATTTTCCAACCTCAACATGAAGATGCCATCAAAAAACATGAGAAATCTCTTTGCGCCTCTTTTTGCGAAAATGCAAAAATCGAGTATGGATCAGTCAATATGGAAATAAGACTCAAATTAAAGACGTGTCCGACAGAAACTCTACTCATAATTTTTCATTGCCAAATTTGAAGTAACTGAATACCCATGTGGACTGTGAACGTTCGGAACGTTCAATATCTTCAATCACTGACAGTAATATAGCTCAAGTTCATCAAATGGTACCAGGAGGTAATTGGATGGAAGAGACTATGGAAGAGACTATGAATATGTCTAAAGAACGTGCGAAAGTTGTTCGTACGTTAGGTAAAGCTAGGTTGGAGTAGCAGCCTTCTACGTGATAAACTCATTTAAGCACAATTTATGACTCATTGTGGATTGGATGGCGCGACTCCCCCTTGTGGCCCTGAGAACCAAGAGGACTCCATTATAAACCAGGCTTTATCCATGATATTCAAAGTCGATAGGTCGCTTAGACTAATGAATAAAACTGAGTCGAGAACCTTTGTACGTTGGATCCTGCGTTTGTTGGACCAAAAACGTTTTCGCATAAACATTTCTGAGCTGGTTGAAGTGGAGACTATCAAGGAACCTTTTTATTGTAGAAAAACTAAAATAATGTTGAAGAAAAATGTTTTGTGTCTTTGTGGAGTCGAAAACTTTTCAGACCATCGTAGTTCTATGTCTCTAAGATGTCTCAAAAAATCGTTTGCTCGGATTTTGTGCGGCCACCTTTTTGGGTTCGTAAGAAAACCCATAATTCTATCTCAAAAGAATACTAGGAATTCCTTGTCTTCAACTCGTACGAGTGCTTCCCGGAAGCCTTTATTGAAGGCAACTTACAACAATAGAAACAAAAACTATTAGTATATAAATATAACAAATTATTTACTATTTTAGGTGAAAAATTCCTCAGTGACCAAACCAAATGATAATCGCATGCATTTCAAAACTATTGTCTATGCATTAAAGAGATGTGTGGTCTCGTGTTATCATGAAATACGGCAATAAACAACCAACGATCAATAAATTTTGTATCCCAAAATTTGTGTCGTTTTCTTCAAAAAATGTGTGGCCTGGAGTTATAAGAAGAACGAACCTACGTTCATTTTGTTCATACATTAATTTTTAATCTCAATTTTTAAACAGAAACTAGTGGCCTCGCGTTATCATAAAAACCCAACAAGCACCTTTTCGTTGATCCATCAATTTGTGATCTCAAAATTTGTGTCGATTTCTTATAAAAGTGTTAAAAAAAAGTTTGTGACCTCGCGTTATGAAAAAATACAACCCACGTCCTTTTAGTTGATCCAACATTTTTTTATCTCAAAGTGTTTGTAGATATCTTGAAGTAATGTTTATCCTGGCGCTATAACAAAATAAGGCAACGAAAATCCAACGGTCAATCAATGTTTGATCTCAAAATTGTTGCCGATTTCTTAAAGAAACACTACAAGATTATGAAAAAATACAGCCTATGTACTTCTCCTTGATTCATTAATGTGTGATCTCAGAAGTTTTATCGATTTCTTAAAGAAATATGTGGACTTGCGTTATAAAAATATCCTTTTTATCCTTTCATAAGTTTGTCGATTCCTCAAAGAAAAGTTTAGTCTTGCATTTTGAAAAAACGTCTTTTTTGTTGATTGATCAACTTGAGATCTCAAAAGTTGTGTCGATTCCTCAAAGAAATATTTGCATTGTGATAAAACCTCCTTTTTGTTGATCTATCAATTTGTGATCTCAGAAGTTTTGTCGATATCTTCTTGCGTTATGAAAAAAATTACTTTTTGTTGATCCATTAATTCATTATCTCAGAAGTTTTGTCGATTCCTTAAAATAAATTGTGACCTCGTGTCGTCATAAAAAAAACAACGAACATCTTTTTGTTGATCAATTAATTTGTGATCTCAAAATCTGTGTCTATTTCTTAATAAAAGTGTAGGACCTTGCGTTATGAAAAGAGACAACATTCGTCCTTTTAGTTGCTCCAATAATTTTTGATCTTAAAATGTTTGTCGATTTCCATCTTTTTTCTTGGTGCTAATCCTTGTTTTGCTACTGTTTTGATGACCTCAGTTGGCAACAATAAAAACTATTCCACATAAGTCCCCGTATTCCACACCATTCGTCGTCATTCTGCACAAAAGTGTCCCGAATTTGTTTCAATCTGACTGCGATTCACAGTTTAAAACTACGAGTATATATATTGAGAAAATGTTGTTCGCTGTACCCACTTATACGTCCAAATTTCTTCAATCATTTGTCAACCTCTCAATTCCTCCTTTGCTATTAAAAATTTTTATTGATCTCAGTTGACATATTTGATTCAATTCTCATCATCATTCTCTTCAAATTGACTTGAGTCAAGTTACAATGCACAGCTTGAAACTATTGCGAAAGTGTTTTGGCTGCACCTTCTTAAAATGTTCTTCAATCATCTGTCAATCTTTAAATTTTTCTTGTGCTATTAGGAATTTTTAAAGATCTCAGTGGGCGTATTTGATTCACTTCTCATCAGTCGTTGTTATTCTCTTCAAATGGATTTCAGTTTGTTGCATTTCAGCTTCGATTCACAGTTTGAAACTATTAAAAAAGTTTTGGTCGCTAAGCCTACGTGATGCTCCCTTCAAATTGTTCAATGATTGATGCCAAGATCACTAGCCAAGTCACGATGCTTTTTTTTACTTCTTGGTATCAGACTGTTCCTAGGCGCCTTAGAAATATAAATAAAAAAATTATAAATTTAACACATCACAATTTTTCAAAAAGAAATCATGAGAACCGATAGTAAATTACTTGTAACTCATTCATACTCATAATATGTTAAGTTTTGTAATACTCATTTCTCTTTCATAATTTTGTTGTAATTAACATATTGTTGATGCTCACGTAGTGTGGCTCACTAAATTATTTTCTTTGACAACGCTGCTTTAAATATAAAAACTACTATCGGCCAGTTTTTATTCACTCAACAACTTTTCAGAATTTCTAACCTCATTCACTGATTTCAACCGCAAATGAAATCAAAAACAAATAATCTGAAAATGTTGAAAATTGTTCAAAAACTCAGCGAAAAAAAGAACAGTTGAAATGTAAAACACTTTCAAAAATGCACTCATTCCAAACCAACAACAACAACAAAAAATACAAAAACAAAACAACATACTTTCGCAACAATTGCGCTCGAGGGTCAGGCCACAGGCGAACATTCTCGATGAAGTGCGGCCGAAATGGTCAGCGCTGGAAATTGAAATGAGCGCCGAAAGTGCCAAACAACCAACTGACCGAACCGAACCGAACTGGCTCAACCAACCAAACAACCGCCGAGTGCCAAACTGCACAACAATTTCCGCTACGCCCCAAAACATGCTCCCCTCTCCTTTCACCGCGCAACACTCGGCCAGTGGAAAGTTTTGCAAAATTTATGCACTCTCGATGCGCATTCGTTGTGCGCGCTTAAAAGGGTTAAGTTGGGTTGTTTCACTTTTCTCGGCGCTGCTTGAAATGTTGTACTCATAGTTGTTGCTATGTTATTTACATGCAACCCGGCGAAGTGCGGCAGCACAAGTACAATAATTGTGGCGGTCAGACGGCGCAATCCAACGGCCGAGGGGAATGCGCCAGCTTAGGGCTCTGGTCAGCAGGGCTGCCAACTGCACAGAATTTACCACTGCCACAGTGTGTGTGTGTGTGTGTATGGGGGAATGCGGCGCATTTAATAGCAGCTTTTTAGGCGCATTACTTACAAAGTATGGCAATAATCTGGCCTAATTACATTTACAGCTTAAGTTTTATTTATTGTATTTTGCTTTTTGAGCGCAAGCGGCAACGCCGCACTGTCGGATACATCTACTGTTTTGCGTATTTAAATAATCACTTGAAAACTGTTAAATGGCGCCATTTTGAAAATGTGTAATTCATGTTGCGCTTCAGAAAGATTTTAGTTTTTTGTGTTTTTTGGTTCAAAATTTCATATTCTTGAGTTGGCATCTAATTTGGATTTTAATACTTAATGCATTAGTTATGCATTGGACTGCAAATTAATCGACAATTTTCTTTCAATAGACTAAAAGTGATTTTAAAGCAGAAATAATCTTGAATCGAAAGATAGGATAATGTTTAATGTTAACCGTTTTGTGCTTTTTGTAGTAAAAAAATATGACTGACGCCAGTGGCGCACACATGATTTCATTTTGGGGGGAAAGCGGGGGTTTCGCGTATAACTTTTGAGTCAAATACCATTCGAATCCATATTTTGTACCAGCAATTTTTGTGTTTGGGGGGTTTTAAGCCCCAAAACCCCTTGTGTACGGCACTGATGGACGCAAAGAGTATTTTGTAGTTTTTTATATCGAGTTATAGATTCGATTTCCAAGCAATATTCAGTGCATAGGGAAATTATTCAATTGAATGAGAGAAATGATGGCTCGTATGATAAAAAAGAGAGAAGTTTAAAAAAAAATATTTGTTATTTACCATCTACCATTTACTCGATTATTGAAGCAGTTTTCAGGCAAAAACTGTTATCAACTGAACAGCTACGCGGACTCAGTAACATTTATAAAAAGTGACCAATTAAGGACGATAAGAACAGAAATTTAAATAAGACAACAACAGTGCAAAATATTCAATTGATTCTGACTTTATTTTTAAGCTAAATTAATGTCATTATGTATGGAAGAGCACATCATTCAAATGGCTACCTTGGCTTTGCTGGCAGTGCTTCAAGTGGCCGGTGTAATTTTTGATAATTCAGTCCCATTCCAATTCAGACAATGACGTCGAATGTTGGTCTCGAGCTCGTCCAAAGTGATTGGTGGCCATGTTTTTATTAGTTTGCATCAATCTTTGTCTGGTTGGTGGTTTGACGTTCAAAAAACTGAAACTTTTCAACGATGCAATGAATTGCCTGCGCACTGAAGCCATGATGACAACTGATCTAACGACGAAATTTACATTGCGTATTTACAATTGAGCTGGAATTTCTGTAATATTTTCTGTTTTTATAATTTCCACACCTTTGGCAAACGTAAAACGATGCTTGGTGATGTCATTGATAACTCTTACAGTTGCTGAGAAAATCCTATTGAAAAAACTATCACTACTATCTTATCATTCTTGATATTTCTAGATACTCAGGTCACATTAAATCATTGGCCGGGTATGCACTTCCTCGAAACTGGACGTCAAGCACCATATAGCTCAGAATAACTGATTGTAGCGATGGGATCTTCAGGCAAGTACAATGGATTCCTGGTTACAAGAACATCACCGGCTGTTGAGCTGGCCAGATACTACTATGATATAACGTTGCCGGACATACTATTGTCGTCTGTTCAATTAGGGATTAGACAAACATATCGTTGCGTTGGAATACTCTTGTAGGATCTTCAGGGATACTAGGCATCAGCTAAACCATTGGAGGACTAAATGGCTTCTGTGCTTGGGACGTGTTACAATCTTCTCTACTGTATCCGTTCTACTTGATTACTGGATCGTATCGCACCTCCCTCTCTTTTGTAACTGAAGACGATGATGTTTTTCAAGGGATGTGCCATTGTCCAGCCCTGAACTGCAGTAGACTCCGTCATTTTGGGTTGACCTCCTTTTCTGGTTGACCTGTTCAACCTGTCAATTATTGACCGTTTTATAAAAAAGTCTCAATGGTTTTCCTCCTCCTTTTAGTGTCCTTTCTTTAGTTCTATCCTTTTGATAAAAAACGCGTCACTTCTGTCCTATGTGAAAGTCATAAACTGCCACTCTAACCTGACCTCACCCAACCATCCACACCTCTGTAACTAAAATACCACAAAATTTTGCACACAGTCGCCTCAGCTTGTTGTATGAATTAAAGGGTTAAAAATAACACTTTTAGCGTCACTTGCTGCAGTCCTGTTACATGAAGTAAATAACAAAACAACAACAAATTAAATGCCAAACAACGCAACGTTCAACCTGTGTTGGCGTTGAAAGTAAAAACGCTTGAGTGCGAATTTGTTTTCGTTATCAGCAACGAATGTGCCTGTTGCGTGCGCGCTACTGTTGTCGTTGTTGTTGTTGGCGATATTGTTACAGCAATGTGCGAATTGGGTCAATGGCCACTCAGCGGCACATTTTTACAATGCCGTCGCACAACTTCCGCTCCCCCGTTGCCGCTTCCAACAATTTTGACGCGCCGCCGCATTTGAGTGTAAATAACGGCCGATAAAAACGAAAACAGCAACAAAATATTTGCAAAAAATGCCAACGAAAAATACTGCCTGGGAAATTTGCTGTTAATAACAAAAAACAAAAAAAAACAATAAAAAAATAGTGCAAAATGTATAGTGGAAAAAAATAACCAAAAAAATAGCAGCAACAAAAAAGGGGCAATAAAAGTTGGAGTAGTTGTTACGGCCAGCGGCTGCGGCACATTTTCGTGACCCTGCGCCCCCGCCCCCCTTTCATTGCTCCTGACAAAACTTACGGCACTGTTAAATGTTGTTGCGTTCATTCGTTCAGTGCGCGGCGTCGCGTGCGTTTCCGTTGTGCCTTTTCAGTGCATTTCAGTGCAGAGTGAAGTGAGGTTGCAAGGAGGAGGAGGGAGGAGTGCGTATTCCATATTCCATGGCCAGCAGCCGTGCAAGCCACTCAACTGCGACTTTAGGCTGTGCTCGATAAATCCTTAATTAATTAGTTTCGTTGCTGCTGCTGTGCTGCTCAGCGGTTGTTGTTGTTGTTGTGTCGCCAGGAATTTTTTTTTTGAAAATACTCGAATCCTACAGGCAAAACTAAAATTTGCGTTTTTCTTCATTTTTTGTTGTTGTTATGGTTGTTGGGTTTCGAGTTGCCTACGGCCGCAATTTATATGTCGAGCTTATATTGCAGTAGTTCGTTGGTGTTGTTGGTGTTGTTGTTGTTGATTTGGTTATTGCCACACATGGCAAGCCGAGGCGACCAAATATTGCATTGAATGCAATTTTCGTTCTGGGTTGCAATTTGCACGCCGAGCGCCTTAAGCGTTCTACGGATCAGCGCATTGCACTGGAATTATCGCATTGGCAGCGTGCACTGCAGTACACATGAAGGGGGGTAAGGAGGGGTTGCTTCATGGAATTTGGCATCAGCTAGGCATGTGGATTTAAGTTTGTGGTTATTAATTTTTGTGCTCACGTTGGTATTTTTTGTTTTATTACAGCAACGAAATTGAGTGGGAGGCAAAAGGCGATTGGGGCGTTGAAGGACCTGGTGCGAGTTGTGCAGTTGAGTGCTGCCACAGCGTAACGAAAACAAATTTCAACAATTTTTTCATACCAATGGAAAATGAGTTTTTATCGCTTTAAAATGTCCTTTCACTTAACGTTTGCACAGTAAAAGTTCATACGAAAAATTGCAACAATTTGTGCATTAAACGTGCGCAATAAAACTTTCATGGCGACAGCAAAAAGACGAATGCAATGCATTAATGCAGTCAGAGAAATTGAATCGATCGGTTGCGTTGCTCGTTTGGTGTTGACGTATCGGTGTCTGTGTCTATGTTTGTTGTTGTTGTTTTTATTTGGAATGCAAAAAGCGTGCTGTTGCGTGTTGATGTTGTTGTTAGTGTTGTAGATAGATGGCATCCAAATTGCTGAACTCGTGCGTGCGTGCAGCAATTGCAGCCATTAAAGTCTACGAGGAAGTCTACGTGGGGTGGAAAGTTGCATGCAACAAAAAATGCAGCACAAAGCAATGTGCAGTGTTGTACACACACACACACACCCAATGAAGATGTGATGCGGGTGTGCAGTGATGGAGCGAACAGAAGAAAAGACAAGTGAGACCTAATGCAGACATTTTCATTTTGCCTGTAATGCCAAATCAATGCAACGATGTGTGCCGTTTCATCCAATTTGGCTAACAGCGATGCGATCGACGAAGTAAAAGACACTGAAGAAGTAATGGCAGAGAAGCTATAAAATAGATATGGAGTTGAAAGTGAAATCATGAAAATATTAGGAAATTAAGACAAGGAAAATAAGTTAAACTAAAGGAGGAAGAAGCTGAGAAATTAGCTGAGCCTCGAAGCTGAGCTTCAAGAAATTAATTAGTTAACCCCAATAAGCGTCTGAGCACATTCTTTCTCATGTCTTCTTTTGGCGATTATTTTCGATACAAAATACAAAATTTAAATTTAAAAATATCTCATCCTCTACAAACTTTTATGAAATTTCGTTTGTTGATTTCTAAACCTAAAATCGCTCCTTCGCTGCAAGAACGTCATAACTCAAAAAAATTTTTTTTCAGTTTATGACAGCCCTGTGGGTATCTGCATATGATCTTTTATCTGTCAAAACCTCTTTGTAAAATATTCAATACTTTGCTCACAAGACGACATGAAAAATGGTTTGATACCTTGAACTGCCTGCAATGGTAAATTTTAAAATTGAATTTTCTCGGAATGATGTAGTTTTGAGTTATAACGTTCTTGCAGCGAAGGAGCGAAATGATTTGAAGGCCATAAACACTTTGGTTGATATTTTGATGTTCGTTTTGGTACCGAAAGGAGTTAAAGATGAATCAGTGAACGTAACCGAATTTGATTTTTTTTATTTTGCGAAAATTTTTAGTCTTAAGATTCGGTTAGTAATTGAGTTGCCTACAATTTAAGTATATGAAATTTATTTACACAAATAATGCAACTATGACTAAAAAAATTAAAAACTAATTTCATCAAACGAGAAATCAGAAACGCAATGCGGCCAGAGAATTAATTTTTTTTATTTTGCAAAAATGTTAACTGTTAAAATTCTGTTTACAATAAGGTTGCTTACAATTTGAAATTTATTCAAAAAATATTACAACTATGAATAACAAAAATAAAAACGACTTTTTTTCAATCAGAAACGAAATGCGACCAGCAAATTCGATTTTTTTTAATTCTAAAAAAATTATAGCTGTTAAGATTCTGTTTATAATAAAAGTGTTTACAACTTGAAAATTCGAAATTTAATTTAAAAATAATACAACTATAACTAACAAAATTAAAAACTGATATTGTCAGCCAAGACCCAAAGAAATCATAAACGAAATGGGATCAGTGAATTTAATTTTTTTTATTTTCCAAAAATATAGACTGTTGAATCTATTTATAAATCAGTTGTTTAAAATTTGGAGATTTTAAATTTGTTTTAAAAATAATGTAACTATGAATGAAAAAATCAAAAACTAATTTTGTTAATCACGATCCAAAGGAATTAGAAACGAAGTGCGACCAGCAAATTCGATTTTTTTAATGTTGTTTAAAATTTTTACTGTTAAAATTCTTTTTATAATAAAATTGCTTCCAACTTGAAAATTTGAAATTTATTTAAAAATGAAAACAGCTATAAAAAAAAAAATTAAAAACGAATTTCGTCAATCAAGACCCAAAGGAATCAGAATCGAAATACGACCGCGAATTTTTAATTTTGTTTAAAATTTTGACTGTTGGTATTTTGTTTATGAACAATTTCCTTATTCCCTCTTAAAAATGTCGCTGAAAAAAGGTTTCAAAATACTTCTCGGAGTTAGTCTTCCTGTCCTTTTTCTGGACGCTTAACCGCCATTTTTCCCACACGGACCTTACACGACCTTAAATTTGTAAACTTTCTTATAATCGAAATAATCTCTTAAAATCCTCGTTCCGATGCTAATGATTTAAGTTATAAAAACATAACATTTAATATTTTGTGAAAATGCCGAAAACACTTTAAGCAGCCAAAACCCACCGAAGCTTTAGTCTGACAACGAGCGTAAATAAATTTTGCTACTGAATTTCTGACAACTACTTTTCACATAAATCAAATTTTCAAGAACTCTTAACAAAACAACAATAACAAAAAACTACAATAACAACGTTAAAGACTTTTGCTCGTAAATCCAGTGGCAGCGTTTGAAACGAACGTCGCCAACTCCTGCACACGTTTCGCATACAAACGACACACCTATACATCTAAAAATGCACCTACACACACACACATACACAAATGTACGCGCGAAGTTCACTGCGCGCTGGTGCAAAAATTCAACAAAATTCCAACAACAACAGCGGCACTGCACCGAATTTGCGTCAAAACGTGTAGCGAGGCGTCTATGGTTGAAACACTGACAAACGTGTGGCATGTGTTGCCAATGCGTACGTTGGTGGCTTAGCAAAGAAGAACAAGAAAATTCGATATAGCAGAAGAAAGGACGAAGAGCGCCAGCGCGTCTACATCAGCTATGCGCTGCGCTTCAGCCCGAAGCAGCGCGTGCAACATGCAGGCGGCAATCTTCCATTTCCGTATTGATGCACCGTGGCGACAACAGCAACAACAACTGCAATGATAACACTAACAACGCTGCCAATGCTGAGCGCCGTCAACAGCAACAAATTTTCGATTTCCGTTCACGGTTCACTGCATTGCAGTCAGGTTGAGATTTTCTTATGCGACGGCTATTGCAATAACAACAACAACAAAAACATTAGCAACAACAATGTTGCTGCATATACACACACATATATATTATTGCAATGCGCGTGTATCGCTGCCAGTGCGCGTTGTTGAGACGACGCGTTTAGGTGTTGTTTGTTGTTTTTGTTGTTGTTATTGTTGTTTTTGTGCGAGTATATGAAAATAGTTTGGCAATTTCGTTGGCGTCTTGCAGGAATTTCACTGCACATGAATGGGCTGCGCCAAATATAGTTGCTCTCTCGAAAAACAACAACAATAACAACAACAACAACAATCGAATCAGCAACAACTCGTTTGCAAGTTCAAAGCCTTCGTCGGTTATTGACAGCATTATGCGTTTGTTTTTATTGCTGTTTGACTATTATTGTTGTTACTGTTTTTGTTGTTGTTGTTTTTGTTGTTGTTGTTATTCCCTTTGTTATTGTTCTCCCTTTTTTGTTGTTGTTGTTGGATATGTAGGTATTTGCGACCTGCAGGTGGGTGTGCGACATTGACAGCGCCAAAGCAGCACAGATTCAGGTGCCACAAAAACGGCCAACAGCACAGGAGCGCATGCGAGGGTATGTAATGTGTTTTGGGGCGCCAAATGGTGTTGAGTATTCGAAAAGTAATTGTAGCAATTTATGATTGACAGATTCAAAATGATTTTATGGAAAAAAATTATTTAATTTTCTATTCAAAATGTATAGTTTAAAGTTAGGTTACGTACGGTTTAAGGTTAGGTTAGGTAAGGTTTTTCCCTTTTGTTTCTATTTATTTATCTGTGTTTCTTCAATTCATTTACAAACTTGATTTAGTTACAAAAATTCAAAATATTTCCTTACATAAATTAAAGTATTTGAAAGAAGTTAGGTTAAGTTAGGTAAGGTTTCCGGACAGCTGGCTTGTTTGTTGTTGGTGATCGAAAAAGAGGTGCTAGAGGACAATAATGTGGGAAGTCTTTCTAAAATATTGTAGTAAAAACCATTCAGATCACCACATATCTTATAATGATCCCGACAAGAGAGATTTAGCTTCTTAGAGAGAGTGGAACAGAAGAACTCTTGTGAGAATGAGTGTATTATAGCAAAGACAAGAAAACTCATCCTTCGCTTAAAGAGTTCCAGAGTCTTTGGGAAACTTGATGTCAAGTCCTGCTTATTGAAGGCCGCAGAATTGCCCAACGCTGGAACTGACCAGATCTACTTCTTCTTCTACTACTGGTTGCGAACCCGAGTGCTTGCTAGTCAATTGTGGGGATAATAGTTGAGGTACAGGAGACAGCAATGTCCACGTGTCTGTGTGCGTGGATTCTCTCAACAATTAAAAAATAATAATAATAATAAACAAATTTTAATTTAGCTGTTATTAAAGAGCCGGATTGGCCAAAGTGGCATCGATTGGTGAATGTTTAGACTGATTTAATGAGTCGAGACAAGACAATGGAGCATGGAAACTACTTATTTAGGTACTTAACTAACTGCCGGATTACGGTCTTCTGAGAATATTCTCTATTCTGCAATACCGACGGACACAATCTCACTAAAGTTCAGTTTTGTCAAAAGATTTAAAACTGAACTTAGTAGCAAAAGTAACTGGGTAGGTATATTGGAAACGTATTTGATAGACCAGCATATGATATCCTGGTACACAGATGGCTCCTTAACGGAGAAGGGTACCGGGATAGGCGTATACGGGCCGAGGATAAGATTCTTAGAACCTACGGGAAAACACACCACCATTTTCCAGGCGGAAATATAAGCCGTTTAAAGTTGAACTTATTTCAATCTGGCAAAGGGATACCGGAACCGAAAGATTGCTATCCTCTCCGACAGCCAAGTGGCAATCAAGGCTCTAAGATCCTACCAGGTGTCCTCGAAACTGGTTTTGGAGTGCCTTGAGAAGCTAAACGAACTTGGCCGTTACTAGCAGCTTTGGGTACTTTGGGTTCCGGGCCACGTTGGCATTGAAGGAAACAAACGGGACGATGAACTGACAAGGGGAGCTTACACACTTTTTGTCGGCCCGGAACCTTTTTGTGGTTTGGGAAAAGGAGCTCCTCTATCCTAACTAGAAAGGACGAGATAACCAGAAGGAAACAATACCGGGAAAATCTACCAGGTCTAGAGCATTCCAAGATGGTTATCGGGTCCTACAATGGGAAAAGATTCGAGGATTGCTTGACGGTATCAAAGAATAATCTAAGGATTATCGCGGGAATGCTAACAAGGCAATGCAAATTGAATTATCATCAAGCCAAACTAGGAATCCGTGAAAACGGGTATTGCAGGTTCTGCTTGCAGGAAAACGAGACTGCACTACATATACTAGGAGAGTGCCCTCTAAAAGAAAGAAACACCTCGGGGACCATTTTATGCCAGGTACGGACTGGGTATCCAGAGGTGAAGAAGCATACTAAAATTCCTCCTGGATACTGGACTCACTGACAGTCTGTGAAGTCCAAGTAGGGGGCACAATAGATCTACACGTCGCAGAGCGTCATCCCCATCAATAATAATAATAATTATAAATCTCTGCAGGCGCCTCTTCACACTAAGAGATGATAGGGTCTCCTCAACTTGATCCTTCAACGTTCATATGGACGATGACATGGCCAGTTCGGCGTAGCCGCTGGATGTTGATTCACTGTGCTACAGATCTATAGCTTAGTCTATAGATTACTTCACCACTTAATTGATTACAAAATTCACCAAAATTCATTTAAAGGCAAAATTTCATCATCATATTTCGGCCCAAATTTGTATGTGGCGCCCTCTTAAATCAGCGCTCCGTGTGCTTGAATGTTAACATTCCTTTGCACTTCGATTTCATAGCGGCGCCACATAAACTCTGCTACCGCTCTCCAGCCGTCCCGCTCGTTCCTCAACTTGACTACTTTTTGCACACTTTGCCTGCGCCTTAAAGCCACTTCGATTTGGCCGCTCAACCAGCAGCCCGGGCGACATTAGTGCCGGGCTGGACATGATTTTGTCGGCAAACTACTGTGCAATATCCACCGGTTGCCAGCTGCTCTCAAGCACACTTCAACTCTACACAAACATACACACACACACACACATACGTAGAGTCTGTGTTTGTCGGCTTGCTGCTGTAGACACTTGAACAGTTGGGCTGCTAAAAGTATTGGCCCCTACGTGACCAGACCACCTAATTGGCATTTCACGACGGGTCGTCTGTCTCGGTTCGATTTCCATGGCCGCCACAGCGAAAAAGTGCCAAAAAGTTGTAAATAGTTCTTACAGAGTGGCGGCCTATTAAATGCCATGCGGCAGACTTATTAAAGAAGTTTTAAAGGGAAAATATTTGTATGGAGATACAAGAGGAAATAAAAGTTGATAAAATATATTTAACAACTTTTTAATAAAATAAATAAATAGTAAAAATAAATAAAAATTAAATTGATAAATAAATAATTTGTATTTAGTAATGTTTTATATTTTTTTATCATGATATATTTTTGTACCATGTTTTTTATTATAAAATTTCATTCAATATTTTCACTCACAAATAATCGGCTTCCTCACACATCTCTAGCGTTGATAATTTTTCGAATCAATTCGAAAAGCATTTCACCGCAAATCAAAACAATTTCGAAACAATGCTTTCGAATAAACAAACAAGCGTCAAAACAACAAATTTGAAAACCAACCGTCAATGTAAATTTTTGAAAGTTTTCACCGAACTAAGCAGAAATTCTCATTTACAACTGAAACGATTGCTCGCAACGACAATTTTCAAATCGAATGTCACTCACACTTACAACAGTCCATCAGTCAGACGATAGTTCCGAGTAGTTCCGCGTAGTTCCTTCGATGGCCAATAGACCCCGCAAAAATGAGTGAGTACGCCGGTCACATTGCAATGCGGCAGTCAGATATTGAATGCTGTTTCGTTGCAGCAAAAAGTCACAGCCACCAGCCAATCCGCTGTCCTCATCGAGTTCAAGTACGGCCGATAGCGTTCGAACCGGCGACTATCCCGACTACGATCAGGAGCCACCGGCCGGCGAATCGCGTAGGAAAAAACTCACAAAACGCCAACCACCCAAAGATAAAACCGACGATAAAGAGTCGTCGAACTCGATCACGCAACCTCCACGCCGCAGGCCCAAACCGCGGCCAGAAACCCCATTGGAAACAGTCAGCGAGACGAGCTTGCAGAGCGAATCGTTTGTGACCGAGCACCGACTGTCGCTGCCAACGTCCGACGACCTGGCATCAAGATTGGAACCGAACGATGAGAGAATCGGTTCGCTGCTGCAAACCGATCTCGGCAGGCAGAGGCCACAAGGGGCACGCGATCCAATGAAGCCATCATCGATACTCAAAAAAACCACACACAGTGTCGACACAAAAAGGATGATCCACGAGGATCGAACGCACACCAACTTACAGCTGGGCAATGCTTTCGTAAGTTGCCACAGACGACATCGATCGCTCTGGTACTTTGTATAGCACATCGATCACTTTCGCAGATCTACATGGTAATACCGCCGGACGGAGGCTACGGTTGGGTCATTGTGCTCGTTTCGTTTCTCTGCCAGGTGATTGTCGACGGCATTATATTCTCCATTGGCATAACGCTGCCCTACATTGCCCAGGACATGGGCGTCAAGCCGGCAGAAGTCATTCTGGTGGCCTCCGTGCAAATCGGTAGCGTGCAGCTGGCCAACACACGCGTTCGGGCATCCAACAAATGCCAGTAAAGGTTGTTATTTCCTTTCAGGTCCCATATCGAGTGCCTTCATCAACAAGTATGGCTTTCGGCCCGTGGCGCTCGCGGGCGCCGTCATGTCCATTGTGGTCATCTTCATAGCGACCTTCACCGTCAACCTCACCGAAATGATCTTCTTCTACAGCATTCTCGGTATGCTGCCGACCCGTCGGCCGACTGCATCAAGTGCGTTCAAGTCTTGTTGTTGTTATTGTTGTTGCAGGCGGAACATCGCTTAGCATGATCTGGGTGTCGTCGCAGCTGATAATCGGCTACTACTTCGAGAAGTATCGGCCCATAGCCAACGGGATATCGTGTTCGGGTGCGGGCGCGGGCATTCTGTTCTTCTCCTACATGAACAGCCACATAGTGCCGGTGATCGGTTGGCGCAACACGTCGCGCGTGCACATCGGCTTCCTGCTCACGGTGCTGCTGATGGCCATCAGTTACATCGAAGTGACGCCAACGCGCATTGCTCGCGTGTACGAGGTAATGGACTGTTGGTGCATTGAATGGCTGACAAGTGTTTTGTTTGCAGCCAGATCCGGACTCGGAGTCAGAGCACGAGCACGAACAAATCGAGTTCTTGCACTCGTTTCGGCACTCGAAAGCGTTCTCGATACATCCATCCGATCAAGCCGTCCATGATCATGGTCTCGAAAAAATGCTGGGTGAGTCACATCGCAATCACTATCAGATCGCTTTGGAATCGCTGCGCTAACAAGCATTTCTGCACAGAGAAATACGAAGTACCGCCCAAGAAATACGGCCGCATGCAGCGTTGGTGCCGCAAGTGCTGCGGTATTAAAGAATTATCCGATACGGATACGGAATTTAGCTCGGCCGATACCAAGCGTTACCTCATACGCAACGATCCCATTGAGAAGCAGGATCTATTTTACATGGGGCCAGCCGAATACGACTCCGATGCCGAAACGCACCATAAACTTGAAGGAAAATCCTACGAAGTGCTAAGCGAACATGTAATCAACAAATATTTCGTTGACCACACAACTCACTTCTCCCTCTCTACCTCTCTCTCTCTCTCTCTGTATCTCTCCGCAACAGACTCACGTTCACTACACTCTGTCGCTGATGCATGCGGCGCGCGAGGTGGATCCCACGTACCGCACCATAGACGAACTGCGCTATTCGCACCAGTATCCCGTACTGGCGTTCTTGTCGCCGCGCAACTGGGTGCATCCGAAAATCAAGAGCGCCTTCGCCATACTCTTCGATCTTAACATGCTGCGCATCATGGAGTTCCAGGTGCTGTTCGCCTCGGCCTTCTTCTTCCCGATGGGTTTCAACATTCCGTTCGTGTACTCGAAGGGTATGTGCTCGCCGACCGCTCCCTCACCCCATACCTGACCTTCCGCCTCTGTTTAGAACGCGTGCAGATCGATCCGTTCCACGCGGCCATGATTTCGCCGGCCATTGGCTTCTCGAACTTTGTGTTCCGCATCCTGTCCGGTTTCGCCGCCTACAAGTTCCGCCATCACACCACCTACATCTGCGGCTGTGGCATCGTGTTTGGCGGCGTGTTCGTGCTGATCAGCGCCTTCTACGGCATCGACAAGGTGTGGTTCCAGTACGTCTATGCGCTGTGCTACGGCGTCGCGCCAGGTCAGCGGTCTGCGTCGCCTCTCAATCAACTGACACGTTCTGACGTTTCGTTGTTGCTTTCAGCCTTCTACTCGACGCTGCGCGCCATCATCTACGTCAGAGCGCTGGGTCTGGACAAGCTGACGAACGCCTTCGGTCTCACCGCCATGGCGATGGGTCTGGGAGTGTTTGTCGGCACCACGCTGGCTGCCGCACTCAACGAGCAAACCGGCAGCTACACGATGGCCTTCGCCTTCTCCGGATTGTGTCTGATAACGGCGGGAATGCTGAAAATATTGCTGCCCACGCTGATTGTGTGGAAACAGCGACGCGAAAAAGACGCCAATAAATAATGAAATGCCATAAAGATGCACAAATATTTCGTTTGTAGTTTTGTTGAATATAGTTGAGTTGTATGAGTTGTAGTGGTTGTGTGGTTTTCTTAGTAATTTATTTACTTGTTTTATTTTGATAATTGTTACTTGTTAAAAAAAAAACTATTAAAAGGATGATATTTGGTGATTTCAAGGCGTTGCTTATTAGTCCTTAATTGAATTAAGAGGCTTTGGAAAGGAAACCATTCGGTGTTTACTTGGGTTTAGGTTAAGGAGGGAAAAGAGCCTCTACACTGGGAACTCAATATCGATTACTTCACATTGGTGAAGGAGTCTTTCAGTTGGCTAATTTTGTCAGCTCGACTTCTTGATGAAGTTTAGAAGATCCACTAAATCGTCTTTGACTGGAATTACCAGATATGTTAGAAACACTGACTGTAGAGTGGAAAGTCGGTGTTCGTTGTAAGAAGGTCTATGGCATTAGAAGTATTTTTAGTCACCGGGTCCACCTCTGTTCCAGTAATCTAGAGGATCGAGACGACAAGACTATTCATAGTTTACCAGAATACGTAAGGAGTTCAAACTGGTTCAATGAGTGAGCGAACTTTAGTTCGATTGATTGTGGTATCACAATGACCCTTAATGACCTAAGGTTCTGCGATGGGGCAGCCACTCTCTGTTTTTCTGTCTCTGTTTTCTCTTCAGTTCTACAACTAATTTTACTGTCTCTGTTTTCTTTTCAGTTCCACAACTCGTTTTTCTGTCTCTGTTTTCTTTTCAATTCTAAAACTCGTGTTTTTATCCCTCTTTCCTCTTCAGTTTTCTGGTGCTATTTTCTCCTCAGTTACGCAACTCGTTTTTCTGTCTCTATTT
Source organism: Melieria omissa (assembly GCA_963971225.1). Lineage (NCBI taxonomy): Eukaryota > Metazoa > Arthropoda > Insecta > Diptera > Ulidiidae > Melieria > Melieria omissa. The sequence goes on from OZ020269.1 coordinate 105,341,757, forward strand.
TCTCTTCAGTTCTAAAACTCGATTTTCTGTCTTCTTTTCTTTACAGTTCTACTTTTATCATTGTTTTGTTTCTATTTTCTCTTCAGTTCTACAACTTGCCTTTCTGTCTCCAGTTTATCTTCCCTTCCTCTTCTCGGTTTTCTGTCTCTGTTTTCGAACTCGTTTTTCTGTCTCCGTTTTTACTTCAGGTCCACAACTCGCTTTTCTGTCTCTCTTTTTTCTTCAGTTTTACAACTCGTTTTTCTGTCTCTGGTTTCTCTGCAGTTCCACAACTCATTTTTCTGTCTCTGTTCTACAATTAATTTTTCCTTTTCTGTCTCTGTTTTCTCTTCAGTTCTACAACTCGTTTTTCTGTCTCTGTTTTCTTTTCAGTTCTACAACAAATTTTTCTGTCTTTGGCTTATCTTCAGTTCCACAACTCGTTTTTCTGTTTCTTTTCTTCAATTAATTTTTCCTTTTCTATCTCTGTTTTCTCTTCAGTTCTACAACTCCTTTCTCTGTCTCTGTTTTTTCTTCAGGTTCACAACTCGCTTTTCTGTCTCTCTTTTTTCTTCAGTTCTTCAACTCGTTTTTCTGTCTCTGTTCTACAATTCATTTTTCTTTTCTGTCATAGTTTTCTCTTCAGTTCTACAACTAATTTTTTTGTCTCTGTTTTTTCTTCAGTTCCACAACTCGTTTTTCTGTCTCTGATTGCTCTTCAGTTTCTTTTTCTTAATTATCTTTTTTTAGAAATGGTATTGGTGCACTTTTGATTAAAACTCTCGATTTTTGGCTCAAAAACTGTCAATTTAAATTTAAAACAATAAAAATTATACGTAAATTACACTCACAGCCCTAATTCCATTCCACATTCCGCAACCATAAAAAACACCATCAATTTTCAGTTATACGTGTTTCTGTTGCTTTTATACTTTATTTCATACTTTATACAAAAATCATTTATTTTATGGGGACAGGGAATTTTTTTTTAATATCAGCATTCTTGTTACACAATTGTTGTTGTTGTCATTACATAAAGTTAATTTATATAATTTGTATGCAATTACAATGTACTCAATTTTTTTGTTTAGGATGAACTTTAGCGTTTGATGTTTATTTGCTGTGGCTTCGACCTTACACATTCTTCGAGCAGCTTTTTACCCTAACGATTTCATATTTCTTGTTGTTGCTTTCTGCCTTTTTTTGCTTCTAAGCGCATTTGCTCAACTTGAAAAGAAAAAAATTAAACTTTCTGCTGCTGTTATTTTTTTTATATCTTTTTTTAAAATTTACTTTATGCTACAATTTTACAATTCTTATGAAATCTGTTTTAATTATAAGTTTTTGTTTATATTTGTTTTACAATATTTGCGGCCATTTGCAATTTTGATGATTTTATGGTTGGATGAATTTCGCTGAGTTTAGTGTGATGAAGGTTGAGAGAAATCGAAACTCTTGGGGCAGACATGAGTTGCAGGAAAATTGGCTTCGTTTGAAATCGAAAATGCGGCCAGTTCGAACGCACTTGGAAGCCAGGCGAGTGAGACAGCCGCGTTTCAGACGACTCACTTTGCAGACTGACAGTTGTGCAGTCGACTGACTGCACTGCGCTCAGGTACGAATATCGACAATTCCTGCAACTGCACGAGCGATGTGAATGTGTAAAAATGTGTGACATGTTACGTGTTACATTCAACTCGTTACATGTAACGAGTAACAAGAAGCGAGTCATATGCTCGTCACATTTTACTCGTTACATGTTACTCATTACATGCCACTCGTTACATGTTACTCATTACATGTTACTCGTTACATACTGTAAGTTAAATTTGAGCGCATTTTACATGTTTTGAGTAAACTTTTCATGTTAAATGTTACATGTTACGTCATACATGTTACGTCATACAATTTATTGTTACATGTTACAAGTTCCATGTTACAAGTGAACATTTTACTCTTACATGTTACTCGTTACATTTTACTCGTTACATTTTACTCGTTACATATTACTCGTTACACGTTACTCGTTAAATGTTTCTTGTTACTAGTTACTTGCAACTCGTTATATGTAACTCGTCACATGTTACTCGAAGAATGTTACTCGTTACATATAACTCGTTAAATGTTTCTTGTTACTAGTTACTTGCAACTCGTTATATGTTACTCATTACATGTTACTCGTTACATTTTACTCGTTACATGTAGCTCGTTAAATGTTACTTGTTACTAGTTACTTGTTACTTGTTACTTGTTACTTGTTACTTGTTACTAGTTACTAGTTACTAGTTACTTGCACCTCGTTATATGTTACTTGTTACATGTTACTCGTTGTATGTTACTTGTTACATGTTACTCGTTACATTTTACTCCTTACATGTAACTCGATAAATGTTTCTTGTTACTAGTTACTTGCACCTCGTTTTATGTTACTCGTTACATGTTACGCGTTGCAGGTTTCGAGTTAAAATTTATGCGTTTTTTACGTAAAATTTTTTAATAAAACTATCATGGCAAATGTTGCATGGTATTCATAGTTGTATGTTACTAGTAACATGTTACTAGTTACAATCAACGTACATTTTACGTAAAACACTTTCATTTTATATGTTACGAGTTACATGTTACAAGTTACACTTTATACACATTTTTGGTGTAAATTTGTTTGTAATGCGGCTTAAATATTTCGTGTAACATGTTACATGCTACATGTTTCAAGTTGCAAGCTACACATAACGAGCAACACATGTTGGACGCATTTCACAGCTTTCATGTTACATGTTACTTGTTTGAATGTTACCCGCAACATGCTGTCAGTGTTTGAAATGTTTCAGCTCGCTTCAGTTTTTGGGCACCGCTGTCTTTGGATTTCTTAAAAGTTTCTAATGTTCTCCGGCGCCCGTTACGCTAAGTTTAGCTTAAAGTTAAACATAAGTTAATCTTGTTTTATGCAAGTTTTACATAATTTAATTTTTGTTTAATTGTTTGTAGTTTTTCTCATATTTTCAATGTTCAGTTTTTAAATCTCAGCGTTTTTTTATCTCATTTGTAATTTAAGTTACGTTTACCTTGTTTCAAGTTGCCATACAGCACAGCTTGTGCTATATTTGCTTAATTTGTTGTTGCTTTCGGTTAGCTGGTTTGATTAATTTCTTCTTCTTCTTATGCCTTTGTACGTCTACTTAACTGGGGTTGCTGCGCTTACGAGTATTTTCCTGCTTTCGATTTTGTTTGCTGTTTGTTTTTCGCGCTT